>OZ024897.1:2170488-2732988 GCA_964017195.1 Siderastrea radians
TTTTTTAACGAAATGCCCAACAGATAACTCGAAGTGAAGCCCAAAAAGCAAACAAATCTGACGGAGTTACATTCGTTGTAACTTATACACCCCGGCTCAGCGCTAACGTTCGAGTTAGTGAGTCTAAGCGAAATCGTGGAGAAAAAACACCTGTCGTTTGCTAACTGTCACTGGTCCAAACTTCAAGAGAGGAGGGAGGAAAGGAATAGGGAGGAGGGAGAAATGGCCAAAAAAAATAGGGAGGAGGGAGAAATCGAGGCGAAAATGTAGGGAGGAGGGAGAAAATGAAATGTTGAGAGTAGGGAGAGACGGGATGAGGGGTGATTTTATGGGATTTTTTTTTAACTTGCATGATGGCAAGGAGTGGGGGACGGGGAACTTGACGTCGACGACCATCCCCTTGGGTCCTTTGGGACTCCCTTAGTTGGACTTGACCGTTTTAACAGGTGTTGACGGGCCAACACGACTCCTGTACAGTTCGTACGTGGTATTTTCTAGGCCTTTATAGCTTAGCTCTAACAAGAATGTCTTTGAGAGACTTCCCTCTTCTGTACGATAAGAGAGGAGGCCACTTGATAAATTCTTTTAACCTTAGGTGGTTTTGTATAAGGTGCCATTTCTCTCTTAGTATGTCTTTGAGACCAAGTAGTGCTGGGCAGTATTGCGTTACAAACGACAATATTTTCTTCCGTGCGGTTTGATTTTTCTGTGTTAGAGCAGAGTGCCCGTCAACTTCGCCAAGATGTATTTTAACCAGGCTAACTGGATATCTGTTAGATATCAAGTGAAACATAAAGTCCTTTATGTTCGCCTCAAATGTAGTTTTAGGGGGGGTTGTTCCAAGAAGCCTGAGTGCTTCCCCTTTGATAAAAACTTCTGTAGCACCTGGTGGGTGGCACAAATGAAAATTCGTGTACTGAAAAATCCCCGTAGGCTTGTTATGTATTCCGTTGGTACGTCTAGCAATGATCCTTTATAAAACCTCGGCCCTTTGTGCTTTGTACACGTTCGTGTCAAGGAATGTGATTTCGTTCTGAGATTTCAGCCGTAACTTTGATGGTGGGATGAAACTTATTTGTCTGCTCAATAAAGTCATCCACTTCATCTTTTGTTATGTTCCACAGTGAAAACACGTCATCGATGAATCTTTTCCACGCTAGCGGTGTATAGGTACTCTGTCTAAGGATCTCTTTCTCAATGTTGACCATAAAAATGTTAGCAAAAGCTACAGCCATTTTCGTTCCCGTAGCCGTACCACGGGTTTGTAAGTAATCGTTTCCACTGAATTGGAAAGAGTTTTCCTTACGAATAAAACTAAGCATTTCTCTGAGGTACCTGACTGCAATGGGGGGCTTGTTATAGTAAAAATCTTGGTATGCTTGGCATACCGTGTTTATCCCCTCCTCTTGTAGTATGTTTGTGTAGAGACTATAGCTAGTGACGTCCGTCGAGACTATAGGATAACGTCGGCAGGAACTTTTGTCTTTTCCACAAAGTTTGTAAAGTCTGTCGTATCTTTGAGAAACGAGGCTTGCGATTGCGCTATGGGCCGAACGCCAGAGTCTATCAACAAATGATGAAATGCGTTCTGTTAGGCCGTCACACCCTGATATGATAGGTCTACTGACTAGAGTCGGTTTGTGAATCTTTCTAAGTGTGTAAAAAAATTGGAGTTCTTGGCGGATTAGGTGTGAGGGAAAGCCACTTTTCCGTCATTGAGTCAATGTGTCCCTCTTGGCTGAGGGAATTTACTAGCTGTTGAATTCGAACTTTTAGGGATGTGGATTCTATCATTGGCTGAACTAGGGGCCGGTAGTTATTTCTGTCGTCAAGTAGACTCTGGCCCTCCTTAATTTTGTCTTGTCTGTTCATTATGACGGTTGCGGTTCCCTTATTTGCTTTTTTGAGTACGATGTTTTTGTTGCGTGTTAAATCTTTTAGCGCGCATCGCTCTCTGTGTGGCATATTAGTTTTGGTCTGCGCACTTGAATATTCGCAAGGCTGATCTTAACCTCCATGTTCTAAATAACTTTCTAGCGTCACTGATGGCTGGATAGATGGATAGGTGGCATCTAGTCCGATTTGACGTGGAAAGGGTGGGGATCGCTATATTTCCCGTGAAATATATACTGTAGGCACATACGTCTTGCGAACTGCTCGAAATCCCTCATAAGCTGGTGCCTAACATTGTAGAAAAAAAAAGCTCGTTACAATTTACCTGGACACTGGCGCTCCAACAGAATTGTAAAAACACCGGCTAGACTTTATGACCAAAAAACCAAAACCAAATTAAGAACCAAAAACAACGGAATGAGAACTAAAATCCAAAAAGTTCCTCTGGTTGTCTCAAAGTTTTGGATTGTGCCATTCCCGCGGTCAAATTGGGAGTGGAAGATAAGGTTAGTTTTCATGCTGCAAATGAATAATTTGACATTTGGAAATTGGAAATTGTGCAGATAACGGCCACAGTATGGCGTGGCAGTTTCTGCCAAAGCCCGCGGGTCGTCTGATTGGTTAAACAGCGACAAAACGTGATAGAATAAAGTAACACGGAAGAGAGAAGACAACTAATTGATATTTTACAGTCGAACTTTCATGCATTTATATACCGTAAACTGCCGCTTATAAGCCCCCCGGTTATAGACCCATCTCCGGCTACCTATAAACAAAAAATACATCCGGTTATAAGCCCCCCCCCGGATAGTAGAAGCTCCCCCTCTAGTTTTCCTTATTTCCTTAATATCAATTTAAGCACTCTCACAGAGCACTGGCAAGATGAACTCTGAGCTTCTTTTTTGTTACGTTTCGGTTACGTTCGTGTTGTTACAGTTTTGATTTTGTTGTTAAAATTGAAATGAATTCTATTTATTATGAAGTTTGAAAGATTAATTGAAAACTGGAAAATTAAAAACGTATTTCGATCAACACTGCTGTGGCTCATTTCGAAACGTTTTTTTTTATTCTGCTTATAAGCCCCCCCCCCCCCGGATATAAGCCCCTCCGTTTATAAAGCCCACCCAAAACCCCTTTCGAAGTTGTATAATCCCAGGGCTTATAAGCGGCAGTTTACGGTATGACAAATACTGTCGAGGACAACAAAACCTCGGCGTACTCTAGATACAGGAGTGCTCAACGACAAAATGTTATAGGAACCTCCTAAGTCATGTTTGATGGCATTGCCACGCATGTCGCGTACTCTGTGTTTAATAATTAACTACCGTGGGAAAAAAATAGCCGTTCCTCAGCGCCAGCGAGCAGAGTGGTATCGACTTTTGTTGCCAGCAAGCTCTATTATATAGTTTCACGTCTCCAGCAAGGAAACTGTTTTTTCTGCCGTCTGATTTTCCACCGCTTGTTAGAATCGCAGTTTCCCAGCAAGCAAATCTTGCTTAGAATCGAAAGTTGCCAGCAAAATTGCCTTCTTTAAAATTCCAGCCAGCACGTTTTATGTGTAGTTAAGATCAGAAGTTAAATTCGAAGCCACACGTAAATAAGGAGATTTGTATTGTCTGATGCGGCACGCGAAGTGGTATCGGGTCGTTTTAAGTTCGGGAATACTTTGACTACGGAGAATTAACCTTTGCTTTTTCGCGGGCTTAAAATTCATTTGCGAATTGTGAATTCTTAAATTAATTCCAAAAAGACCCTTTATCTCCAAAACATCATATATATAGTATATAAGCTGCCGACAATAGCGGCTTAGATCGTTTTAGTAACGTTGTACTGCATTCCAGGGATTAGGACTTCGGTTTATTTAAGAGACTTCGGTTTCCCAGTTGTGAAATAATTGAAAACTATATCCTCTTTTTTCAACAGCCAAGTCTTCAGCCCTACCCCTCCCTACCCCCTACCAAACGGCACACCATTGATAATAATAATATATAGATTTAGCCAAGCCTAAAAGCGGAGCCCCCCTTTTTGTTTTGTCTGTTTTTTGCTTTTGTTTTTTGCTTTTGTTTTTTTGTTTTGTTTTTGCTGGCAGTTATTAATTTGTGAAAATACTCTCATCCAAGTCGTTTTATTTAAAAAAAAAAAAAAAAAAACGAAAAAAAATTCTTGCTCCCGCTGAGTGTCGAACCCCGGCTCGTCGGCGTGAGATGCCGGTGTCTAGTCCATTAGGCCATAGGCGTTTGACATTGTTTTCGTAGTTAATTTTAATACTTAGTTCTTTCTTCGTGACAAGCTGCCTATCAGCATGAAAATGCTGGTGTTTTTCCTGGCAAAATGTGTTCGAAACGCCGTAAAAACCATGGTTGTGGACAGAAAAAACCAAAAAGCACTAGCTCTGCTATATTTGGCATCGAAACCGCTGCGAAAAGCTGCGAACTCAAGCGGTGTGCCGACCGAGTTTGAACAGAACCGACGAGGCAAATTTGAACTTTTTGCCTGAACTTTATCGCCGAATTTCTTTCGCCTAGATTGAACTTTTCCCCTTCCACCAAAAAGACAACTGAGTGTTCTTTTGAACTTTTTTTTTCCACTAACAAATTTGTTTTTGACTTTTGTTGTCTTTGCTTGTTTTGCTACAACGCAGGTCAACATGCGATTTCGCGCCGAAAACACACGGGATTCAGCACAGGATTCTATTCAGTGTAGGAAGTGTATTGTAGCCCTGTGGTGCGGACGGACGGACGTACGGACGGATGTACGGACGGACGGTCACGTGACTACTACGTCACTACCAAAATTTTTTGGCTTGATAGATTACCAAATTTCCTTAGCAATGGAGCTCCGCTGACGCGCTAGCGCGCTGGCTCCGCTATAACAAAAAAGAATCATTCACCTACAGAGTCATGTATTAAGTTTCCGTGGTGTTCCTTTGAATATCTGCACACACCAGGGCGTCATCTTAAGACTGAAGACGAAAATGCCCTGCTTTATACTTCCGTAGTGTAGCACTTGACAAACTTGAACGGCATACGGAAAGGGCTAGTTTTGGAACTTCTTGCTTTGTAGTTCAGGGGTGGAGCACTTGAGAGACTTCGACGGTGGACATAGAGAGCGAGATGATGAATGTCTTGTCTCATAGTTCAGTGGTGGAGCACTTGAGAAACTTTTACGGTGGCAGATAAGGAATATATTGCTTTATAGTTCAATGGTGGAGCACCTGAGAGACTTGAACCGTAAGCTTAGAGGGTGGGATGAGGAATATCTTGCTCTAGAGTTCATTGGAGGAGCACTTGAGAAACTTGCACGGTAGAAGTAGAGGGCGAGATGAGGAATATCTTGCTTTACAGTTCATTAGTGGAGAACTTGAGAAAATTGAACGGTAGACGTAGAGGGCAAGATGAGGAATATCTTGATTTACAGTTCATTGGTGGAGAACAAAACAACAGTGTATTGGCTCTTTCTTACCTGAATCTCTCGATAAGTTCAAAACAGTGACAAGGTTTTGTCCAAACCTGCACTTCCAAAACCTGCAAGGCAAAGAAAATCCCATTATCATCGGCATTAAAAAATTGAGCCAACATTTCTCCTCAAGCTCACTTAATTCCACGTTTCGGAACCCCTACGAAATCGCAAACAATTCTCATAAGTTTAAGCTAATGTACACTATTCGATATTTAACTAAATAGAACAACAAACAACAATTTTTGAAAGTTAAGAAATCCCGGGCAGTTTTCAAGAGTCAAGGAGATCCCTTTCTGTGCTTTCAAAATCTTTTCAAGATCTCAGTCATTTCTGGATGGATTCAAATAATAAGTCTCGATGGTCTTCGTGGTTTTTTTAGTTAACTTAACAAGTTTCGAGGTTTTGAAACCTCTTAAGACATCACAAAACACTTCTCCACAAATTAAGCCAGCAAGTTTCGATGTTTTGAAACCCCTCTCGAGATCGCAAACACTTCTCCACAAGCTCACTTAACAAGTTTCGATGTTTTGGAACCTCTTAAGAAATTACAAACTTCTCATCAGGTTAAGCTAACGAACAAGACTCGAGCTCACTTGGCAATTTTCCATGTTTTGGTATCTCTCAAGAAATCACAAACACTTATCTACTAATTAACCCAGCGAGTTTTCGAGCGGTTTTCAGTAAAACCTCTCTCGACATCGCAAACACGAGTGCATAACCTCACTTAACAAGCTACGATGTTTTGGAACTTCTCAAGAAATCACAAAGAACACTTCTCCACTTATTAAGCCAGCCAGTTTCGATGCTTTGAAACCCCTCTCGAGATCGCAAACACTTCTCCACAAGCTCACCTAACAAGTTTCGATGTTTTGGAACCTCTTAAGAAATCACAAACACTTCTCAACAGGTTAAGCTAACGAACATGATTCGCTGTTTCGAAACTCTTCTTCACTAAGTAGTACCGTCAACAACACTTTTTTTTTCAGTGGAAGTTGTTGGGAAATCCCAAGAATCTTTCTACGAGTGAAACAAATACTTATTTTGCTTTGCCAAATTTGAAATAATGTCAGTCGCTCCTGGATTCGGCTAAAATAAGAACTCGGATGGTTTTCATCGTTTATTAGTTCACTTGACAAGTTACGAAGTTTTGGAACCTCTTAAGAAATCGCAAACACTTCTCCACTAATTAAGCCAGCAAGTTTTGATGTTTTGAAACCCCTCTCGAGATCGCAAACACTTCTCCACAAGCTCACCTACCAAGTTTCGATGTTTTGGAACCTCTTAAGAAATCACAAACACTTCTCAACAGGTTAAGCTAACGAACATGACTCGATGTTTCGAAACTCTTCCTCACTATTGTAAGTAGTACCGTCAACAACACTTTTTTTTTTTCAGTGGAAGTTGTTGGGAAATCCCAAGAATCTTTCTACAAGTGAAACAAATACTTGGATACTTGGATCGGCTAAAATACGAACTCAGATGGTTTTCATCGTTTATTAGTTCACTTAACAAGTTACGAGGTTTTGGAACCTCTTAAGAAATCGCAAACACATCTCCACTAATTAAGCCAGCAAGTTTCGATGTTTTGAAACCCCTCTCGAGATCGCAAACACTTCTCCACAAGCTCACCTAACAAGTTCCGATGTTTTGGAACCTCTTAAGAAATCACAAACACTTCTCAACAGGTTAAGCTAACAAACATGATTCGATGTTTCGAAACTCTTCTTCACTAAGTAGTACCGTCAACAACACTTTTTTTTTCAGTGGAAGTTGTTGGGAAATCCCAAGAATCTTTCTACGAGTGAAACAAATACTTATTTTGCTTTGCCAAATTTGAAATAATGTCAGTCGCTTCTGGATTCAGCTAAAATACGAACTCACATGGTTTTCATCGTTTATTAGTTCACTTAACAAGTTACGAGGTTTTGGAACCTCTTAAGAAATCGCAAACACATCTCCACTAATTAAGCCAGCAAGTTTCGATGTTTTGAAACCCCTCTCGAGATCGCAAACACTTCTCCACAAGCTCACTTAAAAAGCTTCGATGTTTTGGAACATCTTAAGAAATCACAAACACTTCTCAACAGGTTAACTGAAGCTAACGAACATGACTCGATGTTTCGAAACTCTTCCTCACTAAGTAGTACCGTCAACAACACTTTTTTTTTCAGTGGAAGTTGTTGGGAAATCCCAAGAATCTTTCTACAAGTGAAACAAATACTTATTTTGCTTTGCAAAATTTGAAATAATGTCAGTCGCTTCTGGATTCAGCTAAAATAAGAACTCAGATGGTTTTCATCGTTTATTAGTTCACTTAACAAGTTACGAAGTTTTGGAACCTCTTAAGAAATCGCAAACACTTCTCCACTAATTAAGCCAGCAAGTTTCGATGTTTTGAAACCCCTCTCGAGATCGCAAACACTTCTCCACAAGCTCACTTAAAAAGTTCCGATGTTTTGGAACATCTTAAGAAATCACAAGCACTTCTCAACAGGTTAAGCTAACGAACATGACTCGATGTTTCGAAACTCTTCCTCACTAAGTAGTACCGTCAACAACACTTTTTTTTTCAGTGGAAGTTGTTGGGAAATCCCAAGAATCTTTCTACGAGTGGAACAAATACTTATTTTGCTTTGCCAAATTTGAAATAATGTCAGTCGCTTCTGGATTCAGCTAAAATAAGAACTCGGATGGTTTTCATCGTTTCTTAGTTCACTTGACAAGTTACGAAGTTTTGGAACCTCTTATTATCGCAAACACTTCTCCACTAATTGAGGCCGGCAAGTTTCGATGTTTTGAAACCCCTCTCGAGATCGCAAACACCTCTCCACAAGCTCACCTACCAAGTTTCGATGTTTTGGAACCTCTTAAGAAATCACAAACACTTCTCAACAGGTTAAGCTAACGAACATGACTCGATGTTTCGAAACTCTTCCTCACTATTGTAAGTAGTACCGTCAACAACACTTTTTTTTTTCAGTGGAAGTTGTTGGGAAATCCCAAGAATCTTTCTACGAGTGAAACAAATACTTATTTTGCTTTGCCAAATTTGAAATAATGTCAGTCGCTTCTGGATTCAGCTAAAATACGAACTCACATGGTTTTCATCGTTTATTAGTTCACTTAACAAGTTACGAGGTTTTGGAACCTCTTAAGAAATCGCAAACACTTCTCTACTAATTAAGCCAGCAAGTTTCGATGTTTTGAAACCCCTCTCGAGATCGCAAACACTTCTCCACAAGCTCACTTAAAAAGTTCCGATGTTTTGGAACATCTTAAGAAATCACAAACACTTCTCAACAGGTTAAGCTAACGAACATGACTCGATGTTTCGAAACTCTTCCTCACTAAGTAGTACCGTCAACAACACATTTTTTTTTCAGTGGAAGTTATTGGGAAATCCCAATAATCTTTCTACAAGTGAAACAAATACTTATTTTGCTTTGCCAAATTTGAAATAATGTCAGTCGCTTCTGGATTCAGCTAAAATAAGAACTCAGATGGTTTTCATCGTTTATTAGTTCACTTAACAAGTTACGAAGTTTTGGAACCTCTTAAGAAATCGCAAACACTTCTCCACTAATTAAGCCAGCAAGTTTCGATGTTTTGAAACCCCTCTCGAGATCGCAAACGCTTCTCCACAAGCTCACTTAAAAAGTTTCGATGTTTTGGAACATCTTAAGAAATCACAAACACTTCTCAACTGGTTTTAAAAGACAACGAACATTTTCGTAAAAGTTTTTGGAAGTTGTTAAAAAATCCCGGGAAGCTTTCTACGAGTGAAACGAACACCTTTTTTGCCTTGCCAATTTAAAAATAATGGCTTCTGGATTCAGTTAAATTAAGAAGTTCGGATGGTTTTCCGTCGATATACAAAATTTCGATATTTTGAAACCTTTTAAGAAATTAATTACAAACACGTCTCCAGTGGTTAAGCTATCACCGATAACTATTAACCAGTTAGCATAACTACGTGACGTTCAAGTTACCTCCACAGGAAGATATGTCCTATGTCTTCTAACCTCTTTACAACCCTTACTCTCAAACAGTGACTCCGCTCTTTGGTCTGGAGTTTCTGTAAACCGTC
Organism: Siderastrea radians; assembly: GCA_964017195.1. Classification (NCBI taxonomy): domain Eukaryota; kingdom Metazoa; phylum Cnidaria; class Anthozoa; order Scleractinia; family Rhizangiidae; genus Siderastrea; species Siderastrea radians. The sequence goes on from OZ024897.1 coordinate 2,179,928, forward strand.
GAAGAAGGTTTTATCGTTCTTGACTGAAACGGATCTCTGGGGTCAGGAGAATCCCAGATCAGCTTCCATTTGAAATTTCGAACATAACACAAGAAACATGCAAGGAAAGGCGTTTTATTGCTGATCGGTTCAGTGCTGTTGTTAATCAAGTGCACAATTCTAAACTTCTAATGTAGGTAGATAATTTAAATAAAAAAACTGTTGTGACAGATTCCTATCCTTTGCCGCCTAGAAAATGCATCAGGTATTTTTTTGCATACACAAGGAAAATGAAAACGACCGTTGCTAGATCGTTGCTAGTCAGTACACATTTCTCCAACTATCACGTTGTATAATCGGAAGTCATAACGAATTAGGTCTATCTTTGCAGGATCCACGTGAAATGAAATTGCCACTTTGTGAGCTTTTGCAGGCTTTCCGGTGTCTCCGCGACTCCATTTTGCGTCTTCAAGGAGGCTTTAAAAAAAAATGAAGAACAGTGGTTCACAGATTATTCCATAAGGTCATAAAATACAAATTTAAGGAACTTATTAGTTTAAAAAAACTTACCATGTCGGCTCCCTGACTGATCCTTCGTCGAAATAGGAGGCAAGCAAGCTCGAAACACTTTCATTTAATGTAGCTCTCACACGCTGTCTGTCGCGGACTTCAATGCACGAAGTGTCTTTTGGATTGTCTGGGTTTCTGCACAGTCTATTCGTTCGGTCAGTGACGAGATCCTTGACAGGTTTATAAAAGCACATTCCCACTGCTCGGACACGGTTTCCAGGTAAGGCGCCCTCTTTCTCATTTATTGTCACCTTTATAGAACTTGGTGCCGCCATGGATATGGGTTTGCTTTCTTCCTGGTTGACTGAGTGAAAATCTGTTATACGACCCAAACAGGAAGCTGCAGTTCATTGGTCAACATAAATTGTTATCTAACAGAGGTTTCAATAGAAGGTGGCTACCGGCGATGGACGGCCGGCTACTTTGCTCCATCCCGCCGCCTACTTCGCCGACAGTCAGTTGAATGTTTTGACTGTGTACGTGTCAGGCTTTTTCCATACACTTCCAACCGCTCTCTTTCACGAAAGTAAAATAGCCTTCCTCGCTTTACTTACTCTCCGAATTATGGTATTATTAGTATTTTCGATCCCTTCAAGTTTGAATCAGTTCAAACCTTTACAGTCTTTTATTACGAGTGCGAAGTTCGCATGAAAACGATGCAGAAAATGTCGGATAAGGAAAAATTCACGCCGATGAAACTTAGCTTGTGGATGTCAGTCACCTCATTTTTAAAACTCACCATAAAAAGCCTAAGTTTCCAGTAACGGCGTTACGTTTTGCACTTTCCACTCTTTATTTTTCTTTGCAAAATCATGGTGGGCAATGTGCACGCGTTGTGCGTTTGACGACAGGTAACCAAAGCGTAATATGAGACTTTGTATGGAGCTGAAATTCGATCGAAAATAATCGGCGGTTTTCCGCCGAAAATACGTTAAAATCAAACTAAAGTTTGAAAAACCTTTCCTGTTGTGTGTTTGCTGTGTTTTTATCGCTTTTCCAACCCTCTGAAGGCTGTTTTGGACAATTTTCTGCTTAACGGTCGATGCGACGGCACGTCACGTACTAAAGAACTCTTTAGTACGTGACGTGCCGTCGCATCGACCGTTAAGCAGAAAATCGGCCAAAACAGCCTTCAGAAGCCCGAAAAAGCGATAAAAACACAGCAAACACACAACAGGAAAGGTTTTTCAAACTTTATTTTGATTTTAACGTATTTTCGGCGGAAAACCGCCGATTATTTTCGATCGAATTTCAGCTCCATACAAACTCTCATATTACGCTTTGGTTACCTGTGGAGAGCCTTAAACTTTTTAAAAACCTGCTGAAATTCATGTGTTGCAAAGGCTGAACCTTGCTGCTACTGATAATAATTATACAATTTCTATTAAATACGGACTGTTTTATGCCTAGTTTTCCCTGCATTTTAGGGAAAAATACCTCTTGGAAAACAGCGGAAGTGGCATTTCCGAGCATTCAGGTTTTAAAATTTTCTGGGGGGGGGCATGCCCCCAGACCCCCCTAGTATCTCGCACCTAAGGCGCTCGATTGCCCAGCCCCCTACTTTTGTAATGCAGCCTGTTACTTCAAAACGTACTGAAAGCACTGCTAACACGTATCCTTGATGCCCAAAAACATGAGAGGTACGTAAAAAGAGCATAACGAGAGCAATTAAAGTGCTGCGTTCTAATTTAATTAACTGCCATTTCGCATTTTCCTCAATTATTTTGTGATTTAAAATATGCCGTTTTGACACTTTACTGCGCTCCTTGATCCTAGCATTGTTGACTGTTCTTTACATCGTTTCCGCTCACAGGCAGAATGAGAGATATTTTGTTCGGTTTTGGAATGTTTTGAATGAACTTCAAGTGCTATCAGAGCAAACCTAACCTGGAGTGCGGTTATCCAGTATCAAAATGCACTCGTCACTTGTTAAATGTGAACTTATTTAGCAAGATATTTAATTTTTTTCCTTATTTTTCTCCACGAAAATGAGCCGGCTGGCGCGATGGCGCGGCGCTTCGAGACGCGCTTCGAGACGCGCTTCGAGACATGCAGTATACAAAATTTAGAAACTTGTGTGCACGAACATTTTAGGCTATAAAAGAAAATGTATTGTTTCTTTTCATGAAATGTTTTGGCATGGAAAGCTTTCTGTCGATGATTTTTCCTTTTGGAAGCGAAAGTTGGGTTTTGAAAGCGAATGTTTTGTAAAGCGCAAAAACCGAATTTGCATATTAACCGGGTCGAAGTTTGACATTCGAGTGGCTGTCATCAAGTTGCAAGAAATTTCTAAATGATTTAATTTGCAATGTTGATTTGATGCCGAAACATATTTCTTTTTTACACCAAATAATATAGTTATTCGACTATTCCATGTCAAAGGAGAAGCCGATAACGTTTATTTTTAAATGCTTTTGTTATTGACTGCGTGACAGAAACTTTTTACGTTTTTGCAAACATGCGAAAACACGCAATGATGTTTGCGACATGCCTTCCTGCGAGTCGCGAAAAAACGCGAAATGACACCGATGTTTCGTTTGCACCTTTGCGTTCACAAAAAGCTAGAAAGGCAAAATGACACGATTATCAAGCTGGCGCGGTAGGCGCGACAGGCTAAATAAAATCCACGATTGGCGAAAAGAGCGCGATCATTAAGGCGCGATGAAGCGAAGTTTGGGAAAATTAAATTTAGTCTCACGCTAGCTTTTCAAATGGATAGAAAATATGGTTAAGAAACACCATTTTGGGCGAAATTCATGCGCAAGTCTTAATATTGCCGTGTAGCACGACAAGAGTTCGTTTCAAACGTCGTGCTAAAGTCGAATCGAACAAAACAAACTGCTGTACTTGCAATATGGGAAAGCGCCTGCAAATATCGATTTTATGCTGTTTTACACACAAAGGAGTTTTATCACCGACACCGGAAATCACGACCAGGTATTCTATTTTTAAAAACTCGCGACTCCTCTAGCTTTGTTTTGCAATTTGCCGCTGCGAATCACTTGTTGAGTAATGGCATATGTATGTCAAAACACTCGTTCTTAGTAAACTGACTCAAGGCATTTTGCAAAATTTAACTACGATGGCTACTGTGACTTGTCGACATTTTCTGCCGGGAAAAAAATGGAATTAATGTGACCGATTCTGCCCGAGAAATTTTTATTGTTAAGAGAGTTTCCTTGACAGTTGGATTACACCCCTTAAGGATACAACAGACTTTATAAACTTCATTGAAAGGACAAAACTCCCGGAGAATACATTCTTGGTTTCCTTAAATGTCACCAGCCTGTACACAAATATCCCGCAAGGGGAGGGGATCAACATAGTATGCAGAGCATATGAGAACTTCTACGGGGGAAACACCCCCATACCAACCCTCTCCCTCAGAGAAATTCTAAGGCTGATTCTCCAAGAGAATTCTTTTGAATTCAACGGGAAAAACTATCTCCAAAGCCACCAAACCGCAATGGGCACAAAAATGGCAGTTGCCTTTGCAAAATTTTTATCTCGGCGGTTGAGACAGAAATAATTAGGCTTAGCAACACAAAGTGGAAAAGATACATCGATGACATATTCTCACTGTGGAATGTTGACAAAAAGGAAATAGAAAAATTTATTGTCCTAGCAAACAGACACCACCCGACAATTAAATTTACGGCTTAAATCTCTCTGGAAAGGTGAAAGATGTAACAAACAAGCAATCCTTGATATCCGCAGACATTTTAACCCGACAGACACTTTCTAGTACACTCACTTCTCTTCCTGTCACCCACTAGGGTTTATCAAAGGTGAAGCCCTAAGACTTCTTAGAACAAACTCTTCAGCGAAATCTTCGTGCCAGAAACTACCCTTACAGTTTAGTAGAAAGAATAACGTCGGAAGTCAAATTCAGCGCAAGGAAGTCGGCACTTCATCAAAGACAGAGAGTGCCTGCCTTTCGTTACAACATTCCACCAGGCTGTGCCTAATCTCAAGAACATCCTTATGAGCAAATGGCACTTAATTCAAAATCAACCATTGCTAAGAGAAATATACAAAGGACCCCCTATAATCTCATACCAAAAAGGAAAATCTCTAGGGGATATACTCGTGAAAGCTAAACTATAAGGTCAAGGAAACACATTAGCACGAGCATATAAGCTGCGTTTGGCCTGTCAACACTTTATTTTGTTCTTATAAAAACATCGTTCTTTTTCTTCGCTTTTTTTTTCACGTTATTTCAATTCGCGGTGATACAGTAACACGGGAAATCTAACCATACCATATTTAGATCCAATATTGGCTTCTGTGGGTTCTAAATGTAATTCTTGGAAAACTAATCAGGTTTTCAAAAGCGATCTGGGATGTCCACGTGCTAATCACTATCTCACACCACCGCTCCCCCCCCCCGCCCCCCACCCCACCCCATTTGATATTTTTTCGGGGACCATGCCATGTCCACGTAAAAAAAGATCTAATGTCCACGTGCAATTCGTATCTTAAAAAGTTTAAATTCGGTTTGATTTTTCTTCATTAATTTCAAATATTGGCGGGAAATGTTACCCTCGACCCTCGACCCATGACGAAAAGATAAACTCGCTTGTAAAAGCGGTTATTATTCGCACATCCGGCAACAGCCATGGCGAGGTGTTCGCTTGCGAGAGGGGTGTCTCGAAAACGCAGACCTCGAAAAAACAGACCCTTGAAAAACTCAATCTTTCAAAGAATATTCTTATCAGGGACATCGTATCTGTGGCAGATATTTTTTAATGTTATGTAATGTTTACTGCATGTGACGAAACTCAGTCCCACGCGCGCGATGGGGTTCGAAACAACGCAGATCTCAAACTCTACAAAACTCAACCAGCAAGGCTCGGTGACCGATAGTTCATAAATGTTAACATTCTCGGACCTGTGCTCTTGCAAGACATTACATAACAGTGAAAAATGTCTGTCACGGTAAAAAAGCCCTTGTAAGAATATTTTAATATATGCTCCTGGTATTTAACAATTATCCTGCGAAATCGCGCGGAATATCACCTGATACTTAGCCGACGAGGCCGTAGGCCGAGTTGGCTAAATCAGGGGATATTCCGCAAGATTGAGCAGGATAATTGTTTTATTATTCAACAAATTCTCATCGACTACCATTTTCATAACGCCGGAAAAACTATGGTTCTATGATGAAAACGCTAAAAGCTAGCAACAAGTAATAAAAATCAAAACATAACTTCAAGAATACGAAGTTTACTACCGTTCACTTAAAAAGACTTATTTACAAACTCATGTTTGGAAATGAGAAGACAGAGTAAAAAAAATACTGCTACCTTACCGAGAATAAGTCCTTCCTGTGAATTAAAGTCTTCAACTTTACAACTTTCCGTGAGCAAGTGTGCTGCTTCGTTCGCAATACCATTTTCTCGGTTGAGTTCTCACTATGAAAATTCCAAGTCAACCTCTGGATATCTTTGTGAGCTGAAACAAATACTTGTTCACTTTTTGAGAGCATTTAATCGTGGAAAGTTTCTTCCAGGGAGTTAAAATTTCCGGAGAACACTGCTAAAACTGCCTCGCTTTTCAAAATGTCCGCCAAACAAGCAATGAAAGAAATGTACAGTGCACTTCCAAATATGGTCATTTACGTATATCGCAGGATATCCGTCATGTACGGATGACAGATATTGAGGGCTTCCTTACCATATATGGGCATAGTGACAAATTGTTGAATAATAAAGGCTATTATTATTCAACAAATTGTCACTATGCCCATATATGGTAAGGAAGCCCTCAATATCTGTCATCCTACATGACAGATATCCTGCGATATACGTAAATGACCATATTTGGAAGTGCACTGCAGATTTTCTTTCATTGCTTGTTTGGTGGCCATTTTGAAAAGCGGGGCAGTTTTAGCAGTGTTCTCCGTAAATTTTAACTCTCTGGAAGAAACTTTCCACGATTAAATGCTCTCAAAAAGTCAACAAGTATTTCCTTCAGCTCACAAAGATATCCAGAGGCTGACTTGCAATTTTCATAGTGAGAACTCAACCAAGAAAATGCTATTGCGAACGAAGCAGCACATTTGCCGGCACGGAAAGTTGTAAAGACTAAAGTTGAAAAGATTTTAATTCACAGAAAGAGGACTTATTCTCGGTAAGGTAGCAATATTTTTTTCCTTTGTCTTGTCATTTCCAAACATGAGTTTGTAAATAAGTCTTTTTAAGTGTACGGTAGTAAACTTCGATTTCTTGAAGTTCTGTTTTGATTTTTATTAAGCTTATGTGTTGCTAGCTTTTAGCGTTTTTATCATAGGGCCGTAGTTTTTCTCGTTCTGAAAATGGTAGGCGATGAGAATTTGTTGAATAATAAAACAATTATCCTGCTCAATCTTGCGGAATATCCCCTGATTTAGCCAACTCGGCCTACGGCCTCGTCGGCTAAGTATCAGGTGATATTCCGCGCGATTTCGCAGGATAATTGTTAAATATTGATCACTCAGTCTGTCCGAATTTTGGAAGATGGCGTTTTTGAAGGGTTTGCGTTTTCGAGATCTGTGTTTTCGAGTTCTGAGTCTTCGAGACGCCCTGCGGAGAGAAACATGCGACTTTTCTCGAAATCCCATAAAATGAAATTGCGCAGATTCTTGCCAGGAAAGTACAGAAATGGTGTGTTTTGGCTTTTAGCAGGAGCCATAATCGGGGACGGAGACCGTAAACGCGGGGTCCACGCGGCCCCATCGAAAAAGACAAATGTGCTATTTTTAGAAAAAATTGCGCCACCCTCAACGTCATAAACGCGCGTGGCTACACGCAAATTTGCGTGGTTATAATTATTTGATATCCGGTATGCCCGAGTACACAATTGTTTTTATTATTAAAAACGCAATCACTAATTGCTATAAAATCAAGAAAGAGAAAAAAAGGGAGAGAAACTCCGAGATAAAAGGGAACAAGAATCGATCGCGATCACATGACTGACGGAAAAAGGCGCCAAAACCTTGCGAAGTGTTGCAGCGTTTCTTAGCGGAGCTGAATGAATCAATGAAACTGCTCCGAAGTGAACGTACAAGCACAAGGTCTGGGAAAAATCTCCCAATTATGGGCTCTGAAATGTGATACGTGTTTGGTTTTTCCTGAAAATTGTTGTAATCGTCGTTCAAAGCGGATTGAAGCTGTACGATCTCACCGTTATGGCTGCGGGAGTTCAAATGAACGAGTTTCAAATCGCTCTGTTCGCACAACGCTGACAACGGAGCCATCATGTGGTTGTTTGGTCGAACTGAAGACAGGATTCAGTTAATAATTAAACTTGAACGATAATTACTATGCAGCTCACGGAAACAAGACTACGGAGGTGAGGAACATTAGAATTCACCATCTTACTTTTTAAACGCAAACCACAAAACGCAGTTTTTCTTAGTTTTGAGCCCGCCGACGGAATGGTAAAAATAACACTCAAACAACTGTGAAAGCGATTCAACGTATTTTACATGGCATCCGACTTGTGTCTAAATGTCTGTAGCTGCTCAAGGGAACACAGATAGAGCCACAGCGAGTAGAGGTAAACCAGTGTCAATTTTGTGTGGTATAGCCAAAAAATGTCGCCTTTTCTGGTACTGGATTTGTTCAATGCTTGTCGTTCAGACTGTTGCATGATTTTTGTACTGACTCGCCATAAAAAGTGTGACAATTTTTATTAAATGCTTCTTTCCAATTTTACTGTGCTTTATTTTGTCTTGTCTCGATATTTCGGAGTCAAAGCCTTCCGTATGAAACCTGCTGTTTGTGAAATTTTAAGAATAAGTGATTGACTGGACGATGAAAGAAATTGTAAACAAAGCGCTAAATGCTTAAAATTCTATTTCTACAGTTTCTTTTCGTCCTAAGAAATCAAGCACTCTGAAACAACTTAGATTTGTGTCTCAGTGACGTTCAGTCGTAATTTCTTCTTAATTTTGCTTCGATACAAAGTGATTTTTCTCGCCGGGTTGCCAGAGAAAAACAATTTTAAAGCTCACTCTGTCGTTGAAATCCTTGCCACATCCACTGCGCTATGTATCCCTTCTAGGTTCGTAAATTGCCCAGAAAGTAATATTAAGTACTAGGGCAGCATGGAGTTTCACTTCATCTTTCTCCTTCTCATCGACGGAAGTAGCTTTTTTCTCTTGGTGTTTTTCCAGTTCTCTATTTTGTCGACGATTGATAACGCACCACGAGAGCATTTGATTTAAAACAAGGCGCGCTTTTCACTATTCTTGGTCTTCATTATAAACATTGCGGCCATTTCGGTAAAGGCGGGCATTATTTCAGAAAACATACGCTGAGAAATCTCGACAGACATTTTCTTTGCTGACTCGGTATTTGAATATATGTTACTATTTTTCTTGCAGTGAAAAAAGTGACAACGATTTATCAGTGCGTTACTTTTCTTCAGTACGTGCTTGGAAAATCATTTTACAGTCTTTGCGGCTGCCCTTCAATCTCTGTACGTCCTCAGAGGAAATATATATTCGAGATGTATTTTCCCTTTTTCTGCCTGATTCGCCTTCAACTGATTTTTTCGTAGTTCGACGCCATTTTTGCCCGTAAAACGTTTCTTCCGTCTAACGGGGAAATCCTCGTCCGACATGTCCGACACATCTTCGCCACAGGATTTTTCTAAAATATTCTCACTGCCATCATCGGAATCACTTGTATAATCCTCATATCCAGAGTCACTATCCAGAAAGTTCTCCCCAAGGGCTTGCCTCAAATTAGGAAGTGACACTGATGACAGAAATTGAATTTATTCATCTCCAACAAAGGTAATTTCCGACGCCATTTTGTTTGTTTTTCTCTGCGCGGAGTCCTCGCAACACACACGCGCGTGTGTCACGCGCGATGGCGCAATTTTTTCTAAAAATAGCACATTTGTCTTTTTCGATGGGGCCAACGCCAATACTGAAAATGGCAGTTAGTTACGGTCTCCATTCCCGATTATGGCTCCTGCTTTTAGTCACTTAGCCGTTTTCCGTTTTCCGTTTTCCGTGATGGGTGGACAACAGTTTTAGCATAATTATATGCCCGCAGTCTGGGTCTAAGGCAAAAATATCAGGGAATAAGATTTGTTTTGTTGAGCGGTTATACTGTGCCTTTAGCGCACCCTTTTCACCAGAAATACTTTTTTATGTTCTTAGGCGTACATTTCTGATTCTCGCAATGTGATTTGTATCAAAATCCTGAGTGAAATCCCGCCTGGAGAGCCTTGAAGTTTTAGCCGGTAATTTATTACATAAAAAGTAGATAACCCGTTTATTCCTCCCTCCATATAACACCTCTAAAATTCAGATAGCTTATCCGAACGTTTAACATCTGCCTGTGTTTAAAAGATATCGTCGAAACGAAATGTATAGGGTGCAATGGTAACCAATTTTGAAAGGATTCGAATGAGAACATACCCTGAAACTACAGTATATCCAGACATACGGTTTCAGAACAGCATGAAAGAAGTTACGACCATGTAAATGTTTGCTCTACAATAAATTATCGACTTTTAGCAAGATGTGATGACTCCTACCTTTGTTGTAGACTTCTCTTCCTACGGTAGAATGAGCACTTGGTTTGACCTGAAGAAATGGCGGGCGCACAGCACCAGAGAAGGAATCAATCATACAGTCAGATCGCGAATTCGGAACAGTAATTCAAACTTATCCACGTAAATTGGCGATAAAGGAAAAGAAACTTACCTTTCCTTAAAAAGTGAAATTAGAAACGCGAACACTGCGATAGAACAATAGAAGCACGCCAAAAGCCCTCAGAACAAATACACTGAAACGGCGAAACTTTGATTTCTCCAGAGACGGTTAGTGTTGACCTTGAATTCGCGGGTGAGATGAGGGAAACTCCTCATGTGCTTCCAAATCAATTGACAGCTGTCAAATAACAAAGTTGAAAGATATAACGCAACAAATCAACTCGCAACATGTCGCGCCATAGGCCTACCATCCTCCGAAACCGTCCCTTATTAATGCACACCTCACCACACAAACAGAGGATTGTAAGCCTGTCGTCGCGTCGCCTGTCGTCGCGCCCAGTTAGGTATTTTTATCCCCGGAGTGTGCGCCAGGTGTGTTTACCAGCCATGTATAGCCTGTTGACATATTTTCCAGGAGACATTGCAAAACTTGACCGCTCTCACTGAAAAAAACACACGTTACCAGCCAGGATTTTTCCTAAATAAAAACTACGCGATCAAGCAACCGTTTGAAGGACCCTTAACAGCAAGGGCCTTGCCAGAACATAAATTTTTCCAGCCAGCAGCGAAAAGCCTGGGGAGCGGATATTTTGTATATTGGCTCTGTTGAGCACTCCTGTAGATATGGCTGCAACAGAAAATAAAACATAAACTGCAAGAATAACGGGCAAAATACGAAACAAAATTAACAGAACGTTCCAAGATTGTTATACCGTACATCACTTGATGGTTCCGGCAACAATTGTAGAACGTTTAGTAGTTTTAGCACAGCATGTTAGAATATGTTTGGCCGAAATTTTTTGTTAGACGAATGTTGCGCGTCCAACATGTCTGTACAAAAAATATTGTACATCAATGCAATAGACAGATAAGAGAGATGTTGCATCACGTTTACGGCAAACACGAACGGCAAAATTAAAATGACCACGTGACTATGATTTGCCACCATTTTTCACGTTTGCCATCTGCCGCGCCGTGTCATCTGCAGTTTGCCGTTTGCCCGTCAGTTCCAGGTAAGTGGGGAGGGACAGGACGGTGGGAGACCGGGAGAAAAGGGGGCGGGAGGTGTACGGGAGGCGGGAGAAGAGGGGCCGGGAAGCGGGATTCCCAAGGTAGCGGGAAGCGGGAGAAGAAGGGAAAAATTATGCAACATTGCGCAATATTTCGCAATCGAAAAAATGCAAAGGGGCGGGAGCCAAAAAATACAGGGCGGGAACCGGGATTAAAGGGTACGGGAAGCGGGAGGTTCAAACCCCCCTGTCCCCCCCCCCCCCCACAGGTAAAAAGGCCTGTTCTTGCGTTCGTCAATCCAAAAACGTGAGTATTACTATGACGTTTTTAAATCGTTCTACTACAATTAGCAGCATGTGAGAGATGTTTTTTAATATATTTCTCTACGTAGACTAACAGGTTTCTGTCACAGGTATTTAACACAAAAAGGAGGGAAAAAAAGCTGATGTTTGGCTGTCACCTTCACAATAGCCTGCGAATACAGCCGTCTCTCCCCTCCGAACGCGGCTAGCGGCCGGAGCGCGGAGAGGCGGCTGTATTCGCAGGCTACCTTCACAAAGACTGTTATGAAAAAGGCGCTTCTAAGTATGCAGTAACGTCAAAGGCATCCTGAAGGAAACCACATTCAACCGGTAACTGATATCTCTTAGTTAACAGTTAAAAAGCTGTTTTCCGTGTGTGTATCCTAGTTGAACAAATGCCAATTAACTTAAATAAGGTTTTAGCAGGGCACGAAAAATATTGGAAGATTTTTTTGCGCCCTGGTTTTAGTTTTGCTACTGTCCTCTTTAGATCAGGTATGTTCGGGGGGGGGATGGGTGGAGGGTATACTAGACTATACTCAGGTATACAGTTGTCTCTTGGTACCTCGATAACTCGAAGTCGTGCTAACTCGAACCAAAACTGATTAAAAATTGATTTCCCTTGGATTTGCTTCGTGCACTTACTGTCGTCTTACCCCCCATAACTCGATCTCGACAACTCGAACGTTTCGTCAACTCGAAGTAAATCCGTTTTCTCTTCACTTCAGGTCATTATTTTTACCCTCCATAACTCGAACCTTATTTGACAAGTTGTGAACAAAAATTATGTATTATCCATTTATCGCGTGTGAGTTACAATTCAAACTACATCTTGACTACATGTAGCACTTTCGCCGGAAAGCAAGCTTTGAGAAAAACTACCGTTTTTACATTCGCGAGAAGGCCAAAGAGAATTACGAAGGGTTAATCAAGTTAAAAATTTCTTGGCGCTATTTTTTGTTTTCAGTGTTAAAAGTTTAATTTGGCTGATGTTTCGAACTACTGAAGGTAGCACTTGTTAACTGTTCTCTCTATTTTCTGTAATCTGGTCCTTTGATGCCATCTCCCGATAACTCGAACCTTTTTCGATTTCTCTTGAAGGTTAGGGTTGAGTCAACTGTATTAGTGAGTAGCGAGGGCCTTTCTTGGGTTTGAAATTTGTGGTGAATTTATTTTCTTGCGAATTTTTTTCTGGTGAGCCGTCATTTTTATTTTCTTCCAATTATTCGGCTCTAGTTTAATTGACTTTCTTGGGGAAAAATTTGTACTCATTCGCAACCTCCCGACTCTGATATACCTGAATACAATCAGGGTACAATTACAAAACGAACAAATATACCTGAAGGAGGCTTCACCATTGCGCAACCAGTATTTTCATGGTTGCTCTCAAATTACAACCGCTTCACATTTCTTCGGTGCCAGACCACGCGGTATCTTTTGCGAAGAGAGGAAGGGACGTCGTTTGGTTCTTTATCATCGCCTTGCGTTCGATCTCTCTACTCAGGGAAGCTTTATCATGGCGTTGGATTTATCCTCGGAGATCAGAGAGACTGATATGGAACAGTTTTGTGTGGAAATGATGAAACGCCTCGATTTTCAGCGTAGAAGCGGACATCTTTGTGATGTTATTCTGAAAGTTGGCTCCGGTGACGATCGAGCTAGCTTGAAAGCACATAAAATCGTGTTATGTGCGGCAAGTCCGTTCTTTTACAACGCTCTTAACAGTGACATGAAAGAACAGAAAGAAGGTGTGATCCGATTGAAAGAAACAAGTAAAGCTGTGATGGAGGAAGTGCTAGAATATCTGTACACAGGACATGTTGATATCAGCGAACAAAATGCGTATGATTTGATGGCGGCAGCAGATTATTTCCTCCTTTCTAGTCTGAAAGCTTTGTCTTGTAAGGTCATTAAACAGACATTGACTCTTTCGAACTCTCTGATGGCCTATTTTTTCGCCATGAAGTACCAGTGTAAAAAGTTGAAGAAAGGAGCGAGAGAATTTATTGAGTCGAACTTTGTTGCTGTATCAGAAACTGAACATTTCCTGAATTTGAGCAGCAAACAATTCGAGAAGTGGATTTCAAGTGACGGCATTGTTGTTAAAGGAGAGGAGGAAGTTTTCGAAGTTGTTGTGAGATGGATCCAGAGAAGTGAAGAAAGAAAGAAAAGCTTTCCAGATTTGTTTCGTCACATTCGATTTATTTACGTTAAGCGTGACTTTCTGTTCAAAGTCATTCTATCAAATCCACTTGTTAAAGATAACTTAGACTGTTCAAATTTAGTCTTAGATGCCATGAAACTGGTGTTCGATGGAACTGACGAATGTTATTTCGCTCAGCCACCAAGAAATTGCCTCAAGACCCATGAAGATGCCATTGTCGTTTGTGGTGTGGGGAAAACAGCTTGTTACATTCCTTCAGAGGACACATGGTATACATTGCCTCGCCAACCGGTACCCTCCGCGCGGTGTTATATTTCTCAAGCCTTGGGCTCCTGCCACAACAAAATGTATTTTATTGGAGGAAGTGTTGATGGCCATCCAGTGGTACGCTATGATCCATCATCAAACTCTTGGACTCCTATGATGTCCTTCAGTCGAGAACTCAAGTACCCCAGTGTCGTCACTTTTTGGGGAGCACTGTACGTCATAGGTGGCAAAGATGAAGCTAATAAGCGGCTGAGTACTGTGCAGGAATACAATCCTGACACAAACTTGTGGCAGGAGGTTGCACCAATGAGCGTTGCAAGAAGCAATGTATGTGCTGTGGCTGACAGGAATTCTCTGTATGCAATCGGAGGCATTTCAAGCAATGGTAGTAGTCAGCAAATTGTTGAGAGATTTGATCCAGAAGGCAAAGAATGGAGTAGGATTGCTTCAACTCTTCACAAGAGGAGATCTGCTGGTGGTGCTGCTGTCAATCAGAGGGTGTTTGTGTTTGGAGGCCTTGAACGTGATGTTCCTACTACCGAGTTCTGTGAAATGTATGATCCGGCTGTGGACACATGGAGTTGCATTACACAAAGTCAAACAGTTTCTCTTAATGGGGGTTTTACAATGGCAGTAAGTTTCAAGGGAAAAATATATGTGTGTGGTGAATCTGATGATTCAAAGAAAATATTACTGCAGATATACAATGCTGACAGAAATGAATGGGAATTCTGCATCCATGTGCCAATACTTTCCAAAACATGCACAGTGACTAGTCTACGTATACCAAGAGAGGTTTTGGACAAGTGGTCAAGTAAGCAGGCAGTGTTTTCTTAAACATTTACCCTTTGGCATAGCTGTGCAGACAACATATATATAGATGATGATTGATACCTAGCCATGCAGACAAGTGACAAGGATAAAATAATGAAACTAAAAAGAAACTGTTAAAGCCTACAGTGTGGTAGAAAAACATTTTGATAAAATCCTATGAACACCATCTCCTGCAACAAACATATTAGTGCTTAAGAAGCTGCAACAAACATACTGGTCAGCTTATTTTTGTCAGCTTTAGATACTGTTAATCTCTAGAAAGAATCCTGTCATCCCTTGCCCCTTGTATTAAAATAATGACATATTGCCATACAGCCAGGCATTCCTCTCAGTAAAATTCAGAGAGGAACATATGTGCTTCAATGCAAATAATTGTGTTCAAGTATCCTGCTGTTCACTGCAGTTCATTTTGCATAACTTGTCATAACAGGTCACAAGTCAACTCTTCTGGTTTTGTGTGTCATGCCGTCCATTGACCTCTCTCCTCATTTAGGTGATAATGCATGGAACTCCCTGGTCTTTTTAAAAATGGTCTGATTCTGTATTGTGTCCTAGATTTTTTGTATGTTAGAGTTCCTTTGGCTGACTTCACAGTTTTTTGGCTCAGATATTTTACAGCTAGTGAGCTAATTTAATTCTTTATAGCAGTATGTAATAGGATATGCAAAATGGTTGGCAGCGAATGTTATTTGTTCCCTTTAGGTATATTTATTCATCTCTCTGGTGGATTATTGAATGTGCAATGAACAAAATTTTTCCAAAAAAAACACACCACCATAATGGCATCAAAGTAACAGCCAATCAGATCATGCTTTACACATCCCAGGAAAAAGCATGTTGCCTTTGAACACTAGTATCAAAACTCTCTGATTTTTGTTAAGAGAAGCAGGCGGCTGTATGCGGACTACCAGTGTCCTTGCTTATACCAGGTAATGCTGTGGAATTTGTGAATGTGCAAAATACTGTGCAAGTATAAGCAAAACTCAAGGACTTGCAGTTTTAGAAGTTCAATGTTGAAGTTTAATGTTGAAACTAGTAAATCCAACAATGTAAAGAAAAAATTGATCATGTGATTTTTTAACAAAGCGAACAAAGAAATTGTACTCTTAATCCTTCTGGGGCATACATATGATTATAAATGTTTCTTTGGTTTCACTTGTTTTCTCAAGTGTTAATTAAATAAGAAAAGATTTGTCAAAAAAATCTGATATGCAAAATATGGGTCCATGGATTTTGTTTGATGTACTTTACTCCTTCCTTTGCTATAATTCTCATTATTCCATGGGGTGGGATTTTTTGGGAAATTTGATTATAATTTACTGGCTTTTAGCATACGTTTCACTTGTCAGGGTGGGATAATCACATGGAAAGCACATCAGACTTTCGACATCAAGGTGGATCACACAGGCCCTCTCCGCCCAGGTACATAAATGAGTATCGGTGAACTGTGAGGCAAACCTAACAAAATGTTGATTGTAATTTTTCAATGGGACTAACATTCCTTCCAGGTAATAGTAAAGTTTAAAGTAAAGAACAGTAAACTCATCCTTACGGCAAGAAGACTGAGAAATTGAGGCAGAAATGAAATTGTAAAAAATTCTAAAATGTGTTTGCCCGATATTTCGGTTTGCAAAACAAACCTGCGGGGGCTAAAAAAGAAAAGTGAATCCAAATACTAGATGACCGTTACATATACGAGTTTTAACAAAATACAGCATAACAGAAAATGATAGTTCATTGCGTCTACTTATACCACGAGGCTCTAGTGTCATGGCTCTATCAATAAGGTGAGCCTCGCGTGCCTTTCTGACAGGCAGCTGTTAGAATTGTACCTTTGAATTCTCCTACAACTCTTACATTTTCTATATTTTGCAGTCACAAATGGCGCGCGTGTTATAAAATTGTTCTACATTTAGATTTACGCGACTGCTTCCACATTATGATGCCATGAACGAATCTGAAGCTGATACTCCTGTTTACGTTTGAAAAACTAATCTTCTGCATTTCAGCTTTTTCAAATTTGTTTTTAGACCTACATGTTTTGATTTAGCAAAGTTAACCCAGCGTGGATTGTAGCGTTTTTGTTCCCTCTTCATGTGGAGATTTTAACTGCACGAATTAGCGTATTATGGTCGAACTCGTTGATAGCTATAGCTCCTCAAAATTGTTAATTGTTCATAACCTTGGATGCATTTATGCACCAGCTCTCTTGTACTTAACCGCATTTTTCGTTCATTAGGTCGAATTAAACAACCACAACGAAGTAATTCACAGTTTGTCGTGTAATTTACTTTGCTATTGTATTCCAGAAAAGGCTTTAAAATATCCTGAGGAAGTCTAAGCCCCAAAAAGGAAGTCTTAATTTTCAGTCGCCGAAATGCCTTGTCTTTGAGAAAGACACTTCCGTCCTCAATGAAATCGTTTCGTCACTTTGAGCCTTCCAATTTCCATTTAATGTGCAACTGAGTCTGACTTAGGGCTTTCCCGTTTCGTTTTTGCGGTGCGTCCTAATATAGTTATTTTTGCAAAAGTTATTGCTATGGGGAATAAGCACAGATCTTAGCAAGGGTTATTGGAATCTAGAAAGAAAACTGTGGGTAATCACGCATTTTTCAGCGATAATTAAGCAACCATAATTCTAAAAAAGCTTTAAAAGACCCTTAAAATACAAAGAATGTATGGAATTGTCTTTACAAATTTAAGCTCAATTATCCCTGAAAAGTGTGTGTTACTCTCAATTTTCTTTTTCGATTCTGATAGCCCTTGATAAGATCTTCTTTTTCCACATAGTCATAAACTGTGCAAAAATACCGTTGTATTAGCCGGCAAATTCTTGGACTAGACCGGAGATGCGCAGAACGTATGCTTACTAACAAAAGGAGGTACCGTCCTGTTAAAGCCGGCCTGGCAAACAAACTCTTCTTTCTAGGGTCCCCTAAAACCAACAGCTATAAATGTGGGCGCAGTGGATGGAGTGCTATAATGTAGCCTTCTCCCCAGGAAAAACAACCTGAAAACGTAAGCATCTTTTGTCCCCTCCTCCATAGAAGATATGACCGTACAAGCCCCTCCCAGGGAAAAAACATATCGCAAAACACAAGGCGGGCTCCGACCGATAAAAATAAAAAAGAATCGTATCTTTCAATCCAGGTGATGCATGTCACTTGTTAAGACTACTGGGGGAAAGAAATTAAATGATGATTAAAAAATACCACGTTTAACCGTCGTAGAAGTTCCATCAACGACGTTACGACGTTTCCAGCTTTGCCCTTCTTCAGATTAGCGACTGTTACTTTGACACGCGATGCTTTAGATTAAACTGAAAAATGAAGTCAAGATGATATGGTTTGTTTGATATTTTAATGCTTTAAAAGCGAAGCAATGCATTACTCAATACAATCAGCATGAAAAGCTAAAATTTTGCCTAAAATTTATCCACCGAGTAGACTATATAACCACCTATCATTTCTTGGCTACCCAGTTTGTTATTACATATAGCACTGAAGACGGACTCAATGGGTACACGGATAGAAAGGCTTTCAATTGAATGTCGGCAGCAATTCCTATGGTTTTGCCTTAAAACCACGCCCTGTTGCCAGTTCATTGGGTGGTTTCCGTTGTTGTGATCTGCCAAGGTAACCGTATTCTGGTTTTGGATTCACGACAGTTAGTAGAAACCCGCCTAGTCATCATAGAACTTGGTTATTCATTTCGGTATGCCGGCGACTGAAGATATTGTAGCATTGACATCAACAACTAATACATTTGGCGAGGACTGCAAAGAGATAAAGGGCTTCTTGAAGCTAGTCGGTAGGCAGTTTCGATGTGGTTGAGTTCCTTACCGTAACAGTGACAGCATGGAAAGAACATTTTGCTTGTGATCTTCTTGACCAGGAGATGATGAAGACGGGCTACCGTCTTCAGGGAATCAGATGTCAAAATCACAATATTTACGTCACGCCTGGCTAATTTGAAGGCTACCCAGAGCTGAATCTCTTTCGGATGATGGTCAGTTTATAAGTAGCATTTCACGTTCCAGCAAGCAATTTTGGGTAACTAACTTCTTTTCCCACAAATTCGTGCAAGGCGTGGGGCTCGCATTTTCTCTGCTGTATTCGGCCGGTAAAAGAGATACCCATTGACTGCGGCAAGCCAACCGTGTTATGGAGGTGAGCATTTGTTTAGGCCATCTTTTAAATTTCTAGGCCCTTTCCCGTTCAGGAGCAAGCAGTGCTATCGTAAAGAGGCTGCTTGGACACTCAGGACGCCGCCGAGTAATGTTGTCGCCTCCGGGTCAACATCAACGCGATCAAAATTCCTGAGCCGCCTGCAATCAGAAAACGGACTGCAACTGCCAGCGCCATCTTTCACCTGCCGTCTTCGCCCATTTTCCATCGCTACAGGACTTGTTAATTGAGCCACCGTTAGTCGAAAGGTTCTTCCTTCCTGTCTGCGTAGTGAACCTTCAAGGTTGAACACAATTTGCGTTGAGTGTCCCCACCCCTTAAGCCTGACGTTCACATGCCGTGTGCTAGCGAAGTAGGGCCGTTTTAACGACGTCTTCACGCAGCAAGTTGTGGGTTGGAGTTTCCTTCCCCTAGGTAGACTGCCAACCAAGGCTGCCGCAGAGACCCGTCCTTTGCTTCGTAGTCGATTCGCTCGATGTTCTTCAGTGTAACCTCGTGGGTTACCCTGCCATCTTGCTTGGTTGTTTCCAGTTTCCAGGTACCTTCCTCTGCTTTCTTCAACATGATCTTCCTCGCATTCGCCTTCAGCCAATCCCGCAACTGCTGAGTGAAAATGACGGAGTCTGCGTCCACTTTCTGACCTCCTTTCATGTCAATGGCGTATTTGGAAACCGTGGAAGGATTCTTATTCGCTGGAGACTACAAAATGATTACTTGTGGAATGCCAAAGTTGCCGTCCAGGTTCTTGTCAAAGCGATACTTTTGTAACATCGATATATCCACGCTGATCGCGATAAAGGTCAACAACCAGTCTTGTAGTTCCGTCTTTTCGTTGTCCCATAAGCTTTTCAAAATATTCAACGTCAAGCTCCAAGTCTCTTCCAGGACAGTCCACAAGGTTCCGGAGATCTCCAGCTGCTGTCAGTTTCAACTTCCATGTCGAATGAAAACCGCTACGAACAATCGAGGTCGCCCTCTTGGTCTTCTTAACACATTTTTTGACGAAATCTGTTGCCATTATCAGAAAGTCGTTTGAATTCTTTCTTTTCCACATGTAAGCTCTGTATCGTCCCAGCTGGAAACGTGGAGTATGGAGAAAAACTTTGAAGACACTGCAGTCACCGGATCGAAGGTTACGGTCAAAGTAATAATGGTAGTCCTTGTCAGAATCAATGAGGTCTCTGTTTTTGGCTTCATTATAGGAGGAGAAAACGACGTACCAAATTCATCCAATTTCTTCTCCACACCATCCCTCTCTGTGCGTACGACGTGAAAGCCTGCCCGTCGTCTGTTGAAGTAGATCTGACCACGCATCTGCTATGGTTCTTTTCGTTGACGTCCATAGAGGTAAAGGGTGCGTCTGTCTTCTGAAGTGATCAAATGTTGGCTCCTCACATCGCCCCGAAATAAATTATTGGTGTAAATTCTCAGCTTGCCTGGCTCGTCACACTGGTCATCGATGGTAATGTGAAAGGGTTCCCAACTGACTAGCTGGAGAAAGTACTGGTTTTTTCCTTTACTTTGGCGGACGACATATCTCTGCTCATTAGCTATGTTGACGATATCATCGAATGGCGACCCGACAAACATTTTAATTCCTTTGATTACTCCATACAGTACAGCTCGAGGTGAAGCTTTACTTCCAATGCGGTACATCAAGGAGTCGTTTCCGAAATGAAAGGTTACGCAAAGGACATTTGTCTTCTTTGATGGCATTCCCTCAAAGGAAAGGACGTTGTTTTCTTTCTTGGTGGTTGTCGAGGTGTCGTCGGCTCCGGCTTTCACATCCAAACCGTAACTGTCCAGTATTCGGAGGTCACTGAAGTACTTGTCACTTTCAGGCTTCCCGATTATTCCGTTGATTTGAATGACATCATCTCCGCACCCTGTCTTCACTTTGATGGTCTGTCTAGAATCAAGATTCACCACGCTATCGATAACTACATTGTCTTGTTCACTAGGATATTCTTTATTGTACGTCTCTATGTCGATACCTTTTAGCTCAACGCCGGGTTTTTTATCTACGAAATCGGTAGTGACCATAACCATGACCCCTTTAAACTGCTGTATTGCCTTTTTTCCATAAAAGTCGTAGCCCAGATTGGTCAAACCGCTCGGGCTGAAGAACAGATTCCCAGCATATCTGCCCTTGTCAAATTTTCTTTTCTTGCCAACTACGATGTAGCCACCTTCCTCCTTTCGGGGTGTCTCAAGCCTGAATTTCAACGGGACTCTCCAATCTTTAATTCTTCCACGGATGTACTCTACCATCAGTCCTTGGTTTGCTTCAAACACCCAAGAGAATGTGAAATTGCTGCGGTTGGGTACCAGGTTGGCAAGGTTCTTCATATCAACGTCTAGCAGTTTCTTGGAGTTGTCTCTCAAAGTTTTGATCATTTTGATTTCTTTGTTGATTCGGGTGTAAAGATTAAACGATGCAACTATTTCGACAATAATAGATGCGATACCCAAGAGGGCGCCAATCACGGCTCCGACGGGGCCAGCGACAGCAGCGAGTGTTGAACCAGCGGTTGCGAGGGCGCCAGCAACGAAGCCTGTTATGCCAGCTACACCTGATGCAATACTCAAGGAGGTTGAGGCAATCGCATATGGATCCTCGTTCTTAATGGCTTCTGAAAGCTGCCATGCTCCAAATGCTATGGGCGCTGCATCGAACAGTGTCCCTGTTAGTACATCTGCCCATTTAGCAGCCTTCGCCCATGTCTTGACTCCTTTTAAATCCTTCACCATGTCATCGTAGATTGCGCAGTTTTTGATAAGCTTTGACCATCCTTTCTCGACGTCCGTTTGGAAAGCTACAGCGACGTCTGTCTTTGCGTTCAGGAGTCGTTTCGTCAAAGCATCTGCTTGTCCTACAGTGGGTTGTTGTCTATGAGGGCGCTGTTGAATATTAAGCGGTACTCCCTTAGATTTATAATCGTGTTGTAGAAGTCTTTCTGGTGTCGTTTGATGACCCTGTTGATAAGTTTGTCTGCAATGGGCCGTATCATTCCTTGGCCAACATTCCACACGGCCAAGGTGGATATGGCAAGGTATAGGGTCTCTCTTGCCTGTTTCGTCTCTTCGTTCTTCATCTGTGAAAAAGCAGCCAAAGTATTTGAACGCCAGTAGGTGCCCACCACAGCAAAGTTGTATCCTGCCAGATCACCCACGTGCTCGATGTCATCCAGGTAATTCTTGGCACTCCCAAACTTCTTTCCAATTTCTGAGAGCCTCCCTGACATTTTACTCGCCGCTAATCTTGAGTTGACCACGTTAGCAATGAAGGATAAAAAAGAGCTGTAATATTGCTTTCATGGCTTAAATCTGTCAAATGTGAGCATGGAAGAAGCGAAGAAAACAGGTTAGTGGGAAGATAAGTAACCCAGAGGCAACCTACCGTAAATCTGC
This sequence comes from Siderastrea radians, assembly GCA_964017195.1. NCBI lineage: Eukaryota > Metazoa > Cnidaria > Anthozoa > Scleractinia > Rhizangiidae > Siderastrea > Siderastrea radians. Next base: position 2,202,364 of record OZ024897.1, read on the forward strand.
GGAAGAAGTAGCTCCCTACCCCCCTGTCTACCCCCCCCCAACCGAAAGTACGAACAGTCCGAAAGTAACAACAAGAACACTCTATTTATCTTCAACCGAAGATTTCAGCATTTAAAATAAAGTGATAAAAATTGACGGCTGTTAGCAAATCAGAAAGCAGTGACCTCACTGATAGTATCGCCGACCGCGTAAACATAACGATTGCACTGTACGAAATAAGTGTTAAGTATATACGGAATAAGTATAAGAATATTACTTATTTTCATGAGAAAATGTTCCGAATCCAAAACATAACGGGGAGAGGGGATGTCCTAAGGCTGCTATGTTTGTTCTTCTGAATTTAAATCAAACAAAAATAAAATGAATTACATAACAAGGGTAAAGATACGAAATGGAAATGAATTTATTTTCGGAGCTGTTATCTTATTATAAAATCATATTAAACGAATACCAACCAATGCCTTATGTGACTACTTTGATCAGAGAAAACGTGCATGACGGGTCTGCTGGAGAGCACGTGATCATTTTCAAGAGTACATCTTGACTTTTGCCTCTTGGTAGCAGATTGAACTTTTTATAGTTCTGTAGAGTGGTAACTGTTCAAGTAATGTGCTTTTTGTTACTCACCACGTCACTCATGATCACCACTCCCCCCTTCCCACCCCGAAGAAAACCGCTGCCCTCACATACTCGTGACTCCAAAACCAGTACCAACCTCAAACCCACAAACAACGAAAGTCGATAGCAAAGATAGGATCGCATGAGTCCGTAATGCGTCTGCACAACAAGTATATTGTTTTGGATTCAATGAAATTGTGGGGAATGTCTCAGGTGTTTCCATTCAAATAAAAGCTCTGAAGATTACACTTCTTTTTTACCGTGTTGCGCGCAAAGTCCGGTATCTGCCGTATGCGCTCCGTTTTTGAACAAGGCACCCCAACCTATATATCAATTTAAAGCTTAAAAAACCTGTAAAATGAGAATTTTGTGGATCAAGGAAAACTTGTGGCCGCTACAACACGTTAAACTGGAATTTAACTGATTGTTACAACGTGAATACCCGCGCTACCGTTTAACTCTACAGAATATCTCTCGCATGAAGGCTCTCGCCCGCAGTTATGTGTGTGTTCAACCATACTCACGGCCGATTTATTACAATATCCAGCAGTTGCAAGACATCAGTTAAGGAACCTTTCACCTCAAAAACTGTGTCGGGGATTTTTGAGATCAGTATTCAAAAAGAATGAAATAAAATTGATTTAAAGTTAAGTAATCAATTACTGTTTCGTACTTTCGGAAAAAAAACAGGTTCAACTTGGTATGTACCAATACGCTTGTTAAGGTCACACGAAAGCTACGCCTTTGGTAATTCCATTATAAGGTTGATTTTTTTCTTTTTCTTCCCTAAACTGTACTTTTTTTACTGCGGCAGGCGAATCGACCACCATGCGTACAAGTTTTTTTTCAAAGCAGCGATGAAAAAGGCTGCGAAATAGTTACTTGTGAAACTTAACAGTATGACAAGAGTTCCCGATTTTTAAGCCTAAGCGATGAATTGTTATTTAGAGTCAGCACTGATTTTAGAATATTTGATGTTAAGCGCAAAAAAGCACAAACTTTTGTATTCTTTAAGCATAAGCACTGATCCTAGTGTTTTTATCTAAACAGATTGAAATCTCTAAGTTGAGGACACTGCTTTCCACTTACTGAAACTCAACTTGAACTCACTCGAGCTTAACACTTAATGGCCTCTTAAAATTTAACTCGCCAAGACATTTACCCGCTTCCTCCACTGTCAAAGGTCTGTAGACATCTCAGCTAATCTCTCAGTACTTTTTTAAGCTATCTATCTTCTTGTTCGCTGGATTGTTTCAACCAATCAGCGTCCACTAGATCGAAACGGTGGGTAGTTTCAGCCAATCAGCGTTTTCTCACTCGCAACACTGAGCTCAATGCCTTGTGAAGCGCTGTTGTAATAATGAATCATCTTATGCCCTCATTAAACCATTTTGTAGAATGAAAATTCCCATCCGGCAAAGATTGCAAAAATTTAACTTAATTTGTCTTTGTTGAGTGAGAAATATGAAAAATTCGAAGCTCCAGTTGTGAAAATTGCTCTTTACCGTGAAATACTCGTGCGTTTGATATCTCAACAACCGAGATGACAACTGAAGCAAAAAATAACGAAATAAAATACCTGGATCAGTCACACTTAACGACAGTCTTTGAAGAAGGTGCTCATAATTTAGGTGCTGTCGCGTTTACGATTTCCTTTGTGTTTTAGTTAAAGGCATGAATACGAAACCTGTCAGGGTATCTCCCAGAGTCAGGTATGGAGACGCGTAATGTAGTTCTGTGGACGAAATCCTGTGGTTTGACCATTCAAATGAAATTTCTTTGGCAGTACGGCCCATGGTACTATTTGTTTTGCAGGATTTGCAAAAAATGAAATTTGGGATTTTTCTTGGATTCTTAGTTTGGCCGCTACTAGAAAAGGTTGACAAGGTTCAAACAAGAAAATGCCCGCATGGGCTTTTGTTTGGGTTGATAGGGGGTTATATTAAGTGTTTTCGTGTAGACACGTGTTCCGTTGTAGTTTGATCAATAAACGATGAACTTTACCAATCCCAAGAGGACGATAAGGTCGAAGACCATAATATCCGAAATTTTATTTTTGCAATGTTGGATAAGAAAGTACAACTTTCTAGCTTTCATTGCAATGGTCGCGTTAGCATTCTCAGCCATGGATTTTACCTCCCACCCCCCACCCCCCGCCCCCAGGGTTTCAACCACCCTTTTCAACACAGGAAAGTACTCCTCGGGGGCTTTTGATTAAAGTAAAAAATTTTATTCTATTTTCTATCGTTTCTATCAGAAAAGATAGAAAATAGATCTATAAATCAAAGCACAACATCGATTGGGGTTTCTTTATAGGGACTCTGTCACGGAGATTTTCACGTTTTGGGGTGAAAAATGTGCTGAAATTTAAATTAATTGCCTTAGTCCAGCGGATAAGTGTCATATTAGGTACGAGCACTGTACTTTATGATAAAAGCATGAAATTCAGCATACTGTAACTAGACATCATGAGGGGAATTTTAAAGATTGGAGGCAATCAAGATTTCCCCTTTCTAGCCAGAAAATGGGGTTGAAGTAGTTGCAAGTAAATTTATTCAAAATGGCCGCCAGCCTGGTTGCTTGATGTAAGAAAAGGCCATAAAACTGCTCAATACAATACTAAATAACCACCTTAATTTTATTAATATCTTAAAGCAAGAGCAAGGCTGTCAAAAAATTGGCTTAAAATTGATTTTGAAAAGTTTCTCTCACATCTAGGATTCATTTTGAGGAAAAATTGTTAAAATTAGAATATCTAATGAACTCGCTAACATTTTAATCTGGTACCTTCTTCTTAAATAGTGTAACTAGTTCTATAACACAGCAATGAAGCATAGAAACAGAGGGTTTTCGTATAAAAAGGCAACGACGCCAAGTGTTAAGGTAGTTAACTTGTAATCCGATTTCGAAAGCCCAGGGTCTAAGACTTCCTTTCTCATCTGTTTCTCGCTTCATTTGTATCTCGGTGGTCTGGATGGTCTGGAGTTTAACTGCTCTATATCCACCCTGCAAATAACCAGTTGGTCAGGCACACTCCAGGTAGCAATTGTAACTTTTTTGGTTTGTTTTCAGAGCAACAAAATAAACTCCTGGGTAGTATTATCACCACTAGTAATTGTCTCAACGAAAGAAGATATTTTTTATGGCTATTGTAGATCAGCTAATGAAAAGAAAAACTCAATCTAATACTTTTAGTTCACTTTCATGACTACTTGTTTGTTATTGACGCAAAAAACACTGTTTTCGTCTTTTATTTCTGTACCGAATATTAGCATTGCAAAGTGTGTATTTGCACGTGCACGTATTAAGTTGTTTTGCACCAATTTGATCCATGTTGTTGTCCCGATTTCTTTGCATGTTTTTGTCTCTTAAAATCACTACAAAACAACATGAAATCTTTCAAAATTGTTTCTTCGGCTTATGTTACGAAGTTTGTAAAGAATGACGACACGCCGTTGGACTGGAACAAATGCATTTTCTGTCAAGAAGACAGCAGTGCCAAACTCACGTGTCCAGCCGACTTCACCGATAGATTCAAAGGAGCTGGTTACAGGGCTATTATTGACTGGAAACGCTATCAGCTTTCAATGAACTCGGGCGTTTGCCACCATATGTGAAATTGTCTCGGATGGACGAAGGCGATGGAATGGAGAAAGCATTCTTGAACAGGAGAGCAAAATTTCATAAAACTTGCAGTCTTAAATTCAATAAGAATGAATTACAACGTGCCGCTAAGCGGCAAGTGCATGTAGAAGAAGAAATTTCTTCTGAGGCGAAAGAGAAATTTACCCGTCAAAAAGTTCGCCGACATGATGATGCTACTGGCTACTGTTTCTTTTGCGATGGACCTGCAACTGATTCTAATCCTCTGCATAAAACTTCGACGTTAGAACTCGACACTCGTGTCCGTCAGTGCGCTATTAACCTACAAGATCAACGCTTGATAGCAAAGCTACGGGTGCCACATATCATAGTCAATGTCTAGTGTCACTGTACAACAGAGACAGGGATAGACCAAGCTCATCAAGTGATGGGAGCAACACAAGTACTGCCCAGAGCACAGCATTTGCTGAACTTATTTCATATATAAAAGCTGTTCTTGAGGAAGGCGCCACTACCCCTGTTTTCCAACTATCGGAATTAAATAAACTTTATGCTGACAGAGTTGTTCAGTTAGGAGGGGACTGCTCAGAAGGACATTGCACTAGATTGAAAAACAAAGTGCTAAGTTATTTTCCTCAGCTGGAGGCATACACTGAGAATCGAAAGGTGTTGCTAGTGGCAAATGCGAATGTCGGGAAATCTCTACTAAAAGCGTGCGAACTAGTCAATGACAGTGAAGCTGTCCTTCTCTCGCGTGCTGCAAACCTTGTTCGTAAACACATGCTGACAAACGAATCCTCACCTTTCAGTGGATCATTTGCTGATAACTGTCGGGAGAATTCTGTGCCTTCATCATTATTGATGCTAATCACAATGATTATGTACGGGACAAACATCAAGGATAAAGCAAGCTACTTGTCGCAACCAGCTTTGTCCCTTGCACAATTGATCAAGTATAACAGCTGTATAAGGCGGCGTCGACAGCCATTCTCCACAACCAGGCATAACGAAAAACGAGAGACACCACTGCCACTTTTCCTCGGTGCATTAGTTCACTCAAGAACAAGGTCAAAAGACCTGGTGGATAAGCTTTACAGGCTTGGATTGTCTGTTTCATATGACCGTGTGCTAAGCATGTCTGCAGATCTTTGTAACGCTACTATAGGCCACTTCGAGCAAATTGGAACAGTTTGCCCACCTACACTCAACATTGGGGTATTTACTACGGCCGCCGTTGACAATATTGACCATAACCCAACGGCAACAAGTGCACATGAATCCTTCCACGGCACAGGCATTTCATTGTTTCAGCATCCAGAAACTGACAATCGCGGCAAAGAGCAAACACGCATTTATATCACTAAGAGTGGAGGAAGAGTAAAAAGACTACCGGACAGCTACACAATTGTTCCTGTTATTGCGGCTTCAAGGAATGAGCCTCCTGTTCTAGAAGTTTGGGGTTTGAAACAAGCTGGCTGCGGTCTGATAAGTAAAGCGATAGAACAAGAATACCAGTGGTGTGGTCACGTTACTACGATTCTCGAAGACTATAATGAGGAAGGCACAACTAAGGAGTTGCACGTATCTTGGGCGGCATACCATTCCTCAAGGGCGGAACCAGCGGAGCCTTTAAGTTATAGTCCCACCGCAACCATTGCACTTCGTCCTCTATTTCCGAGATGTCTCAAAGTCAATTGCGATGATTCGTCATTCTATGAATGTAGTCAAGAAGGCTGTACAAGTTCTCAGTCCTGGACAAATACCTGTGATCACTTGCGATCAGCCCCTGTTCAAAATTGCGAAGCAAGTTCAGTGGATGTGGCCGGAAACATATGGGGAGGATTCATTTGTGATCATACTGGGTGGCCTTCACATTAAAATGGCATTATTGAAAGCGATTGGGGATCTATTAGATGGCAGCGGCTGGACCTCAGCACTTGAGCAAGCTGGAATAGCCAAAGCAGGAACAGCCGATTCATTTCTTAAAGCAGTGCACGTCAAGAAAACTGCTCGTATTCATCAGGTCACCGCTTGTGCGCTGTACAAGCTTCGGCAGGATTCTTTTAGGAACTGGCAAACATCCCAGCAAGAAACTGCTCATGCTTCAACGTTCGAGCAGTGGTGCAAGCAGCAAGCAGAGCGAAGTCCACAGTTTTAGTTCTGGCAGCTTGTCCTGAAAGTAGAGTTGGACGTACTGGCGTGGGATCGATCCGTCCACGAAGGCAACTTCCCTTTGTATGTGGAATGACTGCAGTGGCTTTTCCATGCTTTCGACCACTACAACTATGTGCGCGCCATTGCAGTACACCTGCGTGACATGGTTACCCTTCGTGAGAGGCAGCCTGGGATCTTTGCAGCATTCTGCAAGGGACAGTTTGCTTTTAGCAGAACAGGGCGACCATTTTCTAGGATGCCTTTAGATGAGAGTCATGAACAGAACAACAAATGTGTTAAAGGTGATGGAGGTGCTATTGGCTTGACCGAAAGCCCATCGGCACTACTAAGGTGGATTGTGGCCGGATCTGAGATGGCGAGGGTTGTTGGAGAGTTCCTGAGTTTGTTCGAAGAAAAAGAAATGGAATCACAATCTTGTCACCACGAGAACCAGGCAGGTTGGTCAAAAAACTGTTTTTTTTCTATGATTTCATTTTCTCTGATTTTCCTTGAAATACAACTACAAACATAAACGATAGGAGGAATAGACACCTGGGTATACACTCTACGAGTGCTCTTCAAGTTAAATAATGTATAAAAGTAAAACATTTTTGCCTTACTTTGTTTTCAGGTACACAAGCTTCGTTCCTAAAGAATGTCAGGTCTTTGACTAATACCATAAACACTATGGGTAACCCTTTCTCAGATAGCAGTGAGGATCTCTTAGTTCTTGACACAAGGGAAATACTGGATGCTGAAGTTGTCAATTGTATCCGCAAAATGGAAGTCCTTGATGAAAACCAAAGGAACGAGTTCTTCAAGAGCCGATTGGTGGAACGCACTACGCCACTCAGTGAAAGAATAACAAAGAACAATCTACGTTTATTCAAATGGCGCCCTGAGAAGGACAAATCTCGCACACAAGAACAGCTGTTATCCATGAAACGTGACAGAAATTTGTTCTCTACGTTATATGTTGCAAGTCAACTGCGCGATGCTGACCTTGAGGAATTTTTTTCAGCACGAAAACCAGTCGTCACCACCCTCGCTATCAGACTGCGGTAGGTTGAGATTGGGAACGAAGTCTGACCTGCTTCCATGCTTGGAAGATCTGTTACCGCCAAAAACCTGCCAAATCAGAAACATTCACGGAATATGTTTACGAGTTTATGACCTACGTTCGGAAACAGTTCACTGGTTCGGTTCAGTCGGTTAAACAAGTCGATGTCGTGTTTGTTGTCTACAGACCTGTGAGTCTTAAGGCAGCCACAAGGTTAAAGAGGGGGAAAGGCATGCGCATTAGAGTGGAAGGGAAGAGGAAGCTGCCTAGAAACTGGCATCAGTTTCTGCAAGAGGACGGCAACAAGCGGGAGCTGTTCAATCTGTTGAGTGACCACGTTAAAGCAGAGCTGTTTCCTGGCTTGGTGGTTATGACCCGAGAAGAAGAGCCTCGCTGCTCAGAGGAGTTGTCGCCCTGCACACACGAAGAAGGTGACACAAGGATGCTACTGCACGCTGCAGACGGTGTTAGGCAGGGATACAAGAGAATATTGCTCAGAACAGTTGACACAGACGTTGTGGTGCTCGCGATAAGTGTTGCCAACAAGCTAGGATGTGAGAGGCTAACCGTGGCATTTGGAACGGGAAATGCAGTCAGGTACTTGGATGCAACCGCCATGGCTCACGTGCTGGGCAACAACAAATGCAAAGCGTTGCCAGCTTTTCATGCACTCACCGGGTGTGATACTAAGTCAAGTTTTTTGGGAAGAGGAAAGCGCACAGCATGGGTACTGTGGAATGGGTTCGCTGAGGTCACACCCGCATTGTGTACTCTTACACAAACGCCAAGTGCATTACAGATAGGCGAAAATTCTCCCTAGTATCGAGAGGTTTATCGTGCTACTGTACGATAGGGCAAGCCCAGATGACAGTGTGAACAAAGACAGACAAACTTTGTTTACACAGAAAGGCAGAAAAATAGAGAACATTCCACCAACACAAGATGCCCTTCGCCAACACGTCCTACAAGCAGGATACCAGGCTGGCCACGTGTAGGGCCAAGCACTGCTTAGAGCTCCACAGTTGCCAAGTCCAGGAGAATTCGGTTGGATGAGAAAGAATGAATCAGGCCAATGGGAACCTAAATGGATGACCCTACCACCTGCTGGGGAAGCATGCCGTTCTTTTGTCAAGTGTGGTTGTACCAAAGGCTGCAGGGGACGGTGTAGGTGCTTTAAAGAGAATCTGCCCTGCACTTTGCTGTGTAAATGCGGGGGCTGTGAACGCCAGGGATCATGACCAAATACTTTATTTTATATCGTATGTGCTTAATAATTGTATTTTAATTATCTTTCAAAATCATTTTTGACAGAACTTTGGAGATTTGCCCCTTTAATCAGTGACATTATAGTAGAACTACGGTGGATGAACTTTTTATGAACCTAATTTGCATAATTTGGCCACAAATGTTTATGTTAATTATCTCTAGAACTCTCAAAGCATTTTTTACGTACATTCTGCAATGGCATAGCTAAGTTAGCAAGTAAGGATCATTTTAATGGGATTTGAGGAGATTTTGTAGTTATTTGTTCACCTGACATGACAACAAAAGGCCTGATTGGCGGCCATTTTGGAAATTGACCCCCCCCCGGCTAATCTGGGGCATACCTAGATTGCCTCTAATCTTAAAAATGTCCCCCAGGATATGTAGAATTAGTGTGCCAAGTTTCATACTTTTATCATAAAGTGCAGTGGACTTTCACATATCCGCTGGACTACCTTTTCTGGTACACAGAATACTCCTAGAACATCAAGAGAAGAAAATCACATGATTTTGTCAAAGGAAGAACACACCATAGTCAGTTACCGGCTATTTTTCCGAGAAACAAAGGAAAAACTTGAAAACATCAGCTTAGCGATCCACAACCAAACACACTAAATTATAGTCTCAGAGAACTGATAGATCAGTTTCAAGCGAAACTTAAACAGTGTTTTGTGTTCCCTCTGATAAGAATATGTCGTTTAACTTTTTTTTAAAGTCATCCTAAAAATTGGAAACAGTGAAATAACATTTAACGCAACTGTTTATTTTCCGAACAAGCTACCGTCAGACTAGGGCGTTATCTTCCAATATACTAGTAAGGGATTTGTTAATTTTTTAATTAAACCTCCGATTCATTTTGTATAATGTGCGCGCTTTGTCGTGGTAAAGTGAAGCAGGCAGTGATTATGGTCACGTGATTGCAGCTAAATTTTGCATTACCGTTGTTCGGTAGGCGCTAATATGGCATCATGATTTAGGCATAAATGTGTTGGAAAGGCTCGGTTTTTGTGCTTGAAGTCCAATAATTAAAGAAAAGGTTGTAATGTTTAGAGAATACTTTAACGGTTTTCATTCCAGAAATTGATTTATAGGGGCTTAGTGTAGGCTTGGATACATTCTGCCGGCAGAACACCGCATTTTGGAGAAAAATTTGCGCAGAATGCGGAAAAAAACCAGTGACAAATTTTTCTTTTTGGATTGCAATAACCCTTACTAAGATCTGTTGTTTTTCCCAATAGTCATAACCTTTGCAAAAATACCTCGGTATTAGGGAACACCGTCATTATGTTACATCAATGAACTCGAAAAGATAATCATCGAATGTGCTTGGAAAGTTTTGTTAACTCTGTCCGTATATATCTTGGACGTGGTCCTTAGAACACAGGGCTGGTATAGCGAACAAAAAAGAAAAACCGCGCCAGTCATGATACTCTTAACGTGCGCTCTAGATCTACTATCTCTGACAAAAATGACGACTGCTCGCAGGCTCAGTAATAATGGGAATACGAGTAAAACTTTTCAGGCTGCAATATCGTGCCCTTCAATTCTGCTGAGCAAAAGAGCTAACTTTTCACTAATGAACAAGGGGTCAGTTTCTAAAGAAACTGTGGTGCTGCGTCGGTGGGGACGTGAAACACAAAACTTTGGATTTATCAACTGAGATCATAAGATAAATTGGGAATAAACCGTAAAGAAATTCAAAGGTTGACGTTTCGAAGTCAGAGCGAATCCGTTTAAACAGAGTTGCAAAAGTAACCGAACAGCCAAATTTTTCTTATTCTAAAAACTTTGGATTTATCAACTGAGTTGATAAGATAAATTGGCCACCGTAAAGAGATGGAAAGTTCAGTGACGTTTCGAGCGTTCGCCCTTCGTCAGAGCGAATCAATTCGCTCTCTTTAGAAGCCCACTCCCATGTTTTCTTATTCTACTTTGGATTAAATTACATTGAAAACCCTTTTTCCTTTTAGATCCCACTTCCTGCTGCCGCCGTTAATTCCAGTCTCCCGCAGCCAAAGAAGAACAGCCACCTGCGATGGTACACTTAGCTCCACATAAGTCAGCAATCCCCTCCACCATGAAGTACAATATATTACACCAGAACCTCGGCCAGTTCTCCACGCTGGCGTTCATGGCCGGAGATAAATATGACTCAGTGCCTCATTGCTTGACTTTCGACGGTAAACACACTTAACTAAATAAGTCAGTTTTTGTAATTATAAGTGTCTGTTTGTTAACATATACACAAAGTGTAAAACTGGCGACTTGAAAACTAGAAATGCTGTTTTTCAAGGAGAGAGAAAAACCGTTGAAGTGTTGAAGTTCTTCAATAAGTCAATAGGTGAGATTCAAGCGGCCAGAATATTGGTCTACAGTTTATTATTTCCGGCCAGTTTCAATTTAAAACCACTTCTTCATTTTCCTTTTTCTACGTGTTCGCAGTGATGCGATCATACTAGCTATTTACCCATTTATGGAGACTGTGTTGGCCGAGACAAAGCCTAATTTATAAACCGGCGGTCGGTTAATAACATAAAAATAAAATGAAATAAAAAACCAGACATGCAAATTACAGGTCCATTAATTTTGCGAAATGTAGTACTTACAGAGATCAGTGAGAATAAATTATGTTACTGAGATTTCAGCTTGCTTTTCTATTGCGTTACACACTTTATAGACTGAAATACTATAAAATATTTGATGAGAATATTTTATCAGAACCCCCCCCCCCCCAAAAAAAAAAAAATATATATATATATATATTTGATCATTTTACAAGACATGGACTTGAACTCTTGTATTACACTTGAATCTAACATGATGTCTTCCTTTCTGTCTTCAGCAAGCTGGCGGATAAAAACGTGACCAGATGGTAATTAATCATGGCTCATCGTTGTTATGCGTACGAGATGCTTGCTGGCGTTTTAGGAACCAATAAATAGAAATACCCTCAAGCTATCGACACTATCCCTTCTACAAAATAAAAAAAGTATTTCTTTGAACTAAACATTTGCAGGATTTCATGTGAAACAATGTAAAAATATACTTTTTAAAGAGTAATGAGTGAAAGTCGTTTTTTACATGTCATTTTAGAGCCATTTCAACCAATGTTCGGCTCGTTTAGGACTGGAGTCTACCTTTTTCTTTCTGGCTTCAGGCTTCGCGCGGTCAACGAAGCCTGGATCGAACGTCAGATCCAACGCCAACCTCGTTCCCAGGGTCTCTTCCAACGCCTTGTTTCTGCAAACTTCGCGCCTTTTTGTATATCTTCGCTTTGTGTTGATCCTTTCTACCATAAACTGTTCATCACGGTGGTGGATTTATCTTCGGAGGCTATCACGGAGACTGATATGAAACAGTTTTGTGTGGAAATAATGAAACGCCTCGCTTTTCAGCGTAGGAGCGGACATCTTTGTGATGTTATTCTGAAAGTTGGCGTTGGTGACGATCAAGCTAGTTTGAAAGCACATAAAATTGTGTTATGTGCTGCAAGTCCGTTCTTTTACAACGCTCTTAACAGTGACATGAAAGAAAAACAAGAAGGTGTGATCCGATTGGAAGAAACGAGCAAAGCTGTGATGGAGGAAGTGCTAGAATATCTGTACACAGGACATGCTGATATCAACGAACAGAATGCATATGATTTGATGGCGGCAGCAGATTATTTCCTCCTTTCAAGTCTGAAAGCTTTGTCTTGTAAGGTCATTAAACAGACATTGACTCTTTCGAACTGCCTGATGGCCTATTTTTTCGCCATGAAGTACGAGTGTAAAAAGTTACAGAAAGGAGTGAGAGAATTTATTCAGTCGAACTTTGTTGCTGTATCAGAAACTGAAGATTTCCTAAATTTGAGCAGCAAACAAGTCGAGGAGTGGATTTCAAGTGACGACATTGTTGTTAAAGGAGAGGAAGAAGTTTTCGAAGTTGTTATGAGATGGATCCACAGAAGTGAAGAAAGAAAGAAAAGCTTTCCAGATTTATTTCGCCACATTCGTTTTATTTACCTTAAGCGTGACTTTCTGTTCAACGTCATTCTATCAAATCCACTTGTTAAAGATAACTTAGACTGTTCAAATTTAGTCTTAGATGCCATGAAATTAGTGTTCGATGGAACTGACGAATGCTATTTTGCTCAGCAACCGAGAAATTGTCTCAAAACACATGAAGATGCCATTGTTGTTTGTGGTAGAAAGCAAACAGTTTGTTACGTTCCGTCAGAGGAAGTTTGGTACCTACTCGCTAGAAAGCCTTACACACTGCATATGTCTCAAGCGTTTTGTTCCTGCAACAGTAAAATCTATTTTGTTGGAGAAAGTGTTGACTGCCATCCGGCGATGCAGTATGATCCACGAACAAACACCCGGAGTTCTCTGAAGTCCTTCAATCAAGTAGTCAAGTACACAAGTGTTGTTACTTTTCAGGGAGCACTTTATGTCATAGGTGGGATGGATAAACATGATGAGGTGTTGAGCACTGTGCTGGAATACAATCCTGACACCAATTTATGGAATGAGGTTGCACCATGCCACTGGGCATTGCAAGAAGCAGTGTATGTGCTGTGGCTGAGAGGAATTCTCTTTATGCAATTGGAGGCATTTCAAGCAATGGTAGACTGAAAATTGTTGGAAGATTCAATCCAGAACAGAAAGAGTGGAGTAGGGTTGCCTCAACTGTTAGTGAAAGGGGATCTGCCGGTGGTGCGGCTGTCAATCAGAAGGTGTTTGTTTTTGGAGGCGTGGATCGTGATGTACCAGTTTCCCAGTTCTGTGAAATGTATGATCCAAGTGTGGATACTTGGATTTTTGTGATGCAAACAGCACATCTTGGAAGAGGCTCTACTAGTGCAGTAAGTTTCAAGGGAAAAATTTATGTGTGTGGCAGACCTGGAGGGGATGATCCGAAAAAAATGTCACTGCACATTTATGATGCTGTCAGGAGGGAATGGGAATTTTGTGTCAATGTGCCATTGACTTTTAAGGAATACGTAATTATTAGACTACGTATACCAAGAGAGGTTTTGAATACATGTTTTGGTATGCCAGCAGAGTTTTCATGAAACTAATATCTTGGGTTTTGCTTCATGAATATTTTCAGGTGCTGGTATCAATAGGAACACTGGTAGCCCTGGGAGGGGGGGTATGCCCCATAGTGGGCCATACGGGAAGTCTTCGCCTCCAAAATGGCGCCTTTTTCAAGCTTGCAGTGTACTTAAGGGTAGGAAAAATCATCATTTTAGTATACAAAAGGGTCACAAAATCTACTAATGCTAAGTGTATAAAAGTGTGCCAAATTTTGGCAGAATTAACAATGCTAAACACATACAAGCTTGGAGCCTTGGAGCAACTGAGCCGGGAGGACTGAAAGTCTAGAAAAAAATGTGGCAACCACAGGAAATTCTATTGTTTTGGCTTATCCTTGAGGTATAAGAAAGGGGAGCCATCTTGTTAAAAAATAGTGTATCTAAGGGTAAGAGCCTCTGGGTGGAGCCTCCCAATGAAAAACTTTATTGAGTACCCCCCCCCCCCCCCTAACCCAGACTGGTTGTCTGAATACAGTCACCTGTTCCCTGTAACTAAAGTCAGATATTTTTATAATAGTGTTCAAAGGCCACAAGATTTTTTTCTAAAGTATGTGGAAAGTGATGTGATTGGCTCTTACTATAATGCCAGTACATGATGCACATAGCATAGCATTGGGATAATTTTTGTGGGTCTTGCAGTCTTGGTTGCATTTTTTTTTTACATATTTTTTAATTGCACGTCCAGCCGTTCACCAGTAAAATAAATAAGTAAATAAATAAATAAACCTCTTGGGAATTAAAAACAATCACTGCCAGACTAGTCTGCGAATACGACATTTTGCACATCCTACTCCAAACTGCTTACTATAAAGAATTACATTGACTCACCAGCTGTAAAATATCTGAGCCATAAAACTGAGAAGTGAGCCACAGAAACTCTAATGACAAAAAATCCAGCACTCAGTCAATACGGCATAAGACCCAAGTTCGTTCCCAGGGTCTCTCTTCTTCCTGTCCTCTGGAGCCAGAGAGAGAGAGAGAGAGAGAGAGAGGGGGGGGGGGGATGGGAAGAAAAGAGACCCTGGGAACGAGGTTGCATAAGACCATTTTCAAAAAGGCTGAGTGTCAAATTCTCGCCCTGAGATGAGCAAAACTTCAATGACATGATGCAAAAAACCAGTAGAGTTGAAATGTGACTTCCTACAAAAATTATTATTGTTAGTAACAAGTTGCTAGCATACTGTACTGGTTTTTGCATCATTGACCTCACTTTATGCCCAGCAAGATACTGGAAGAAAGTTATCAACCATCAACACAGATGCCCCTTTCTGATATTTTTTGAGGGGAACAGATGGCTGTTCAATGGCTAAAACACTGTTAATATGTCATTATGGACATACAGAATTTTTATACAAGAGGGAGGGGATGGCAAGGTACCGGTAGATATTTGAATCTGACAAAAGTAAGGATGAACAGTATGTTTGTTGCAGCTTCTGGCACTAATATGTTTGTTGCAGGTAATGTACATTAGATTTTATTTAAGGTTTTTGAAGCACACTGAAGGCTTCAACAGTTTGTTCTCCTTTTACTTGTCATTTTATTTTTTATGATTGTATCAATCATCATCTCTGTTGTCTGCACAAACATGCCAGGGGAAAAGGCCAGGCATAAAGTGTTTATGAAGTTTAATGTTGAAATTAGTTGAGCACACTGTAAAGAATTTAATCATGTTGTTTTTGTTAATAGAGTCAACAACTAATTTCCTGGTTGTACTGCCCCTCTGACCTGGGGTATCACTTGCTTTTCAAGTCTTTATTTCAGTGTTTTTGAGCACAGAAACAAGGACATGTTTCATCGAAAAAACCTGGCATGCAAAATGAAGGTTAACCTGCGATCAGGCTCTATTTTCGTTTCGCTCGGTGAAACATTCCCGCGGGAAGGGCGAAACGAAAAATAGAGCCTGATACAATTCTTCTACGGAATCGTCTGCCGCCCACTTTTTTGATTGATTGACATTCAACAAAACGGCCAATCAAAATTTGTTTTGCTTGCACGCTCCTCGGTATGCAAATTTCCCATATGTGTATGTAATGGCATTCGCAAAAAGCCCTCAAATGTCGGCAAAAATAAGAAAATCACAGGCTACGATAAATCTTGGCACTAGCGTTCAAATTTACAACTTGAAGGTACGCGCTCCGGTATTGTACATAGTTGCTCTGTCTGAGCTGAAACTGAATGAAAATTCAGAACACGACGAGGTTGTCATGTACCAAAATATGCTGCATGTTTGAATCCTTTCTCATTTCAGGTGGTATCCGGAAATATTCTCTACGCATTTGTCACCGATTTTCTGTGTAAAATAGCTTGGGAAATTAAGAGAAATACCTCCAGTTTCACTCTTTAGAAAAAGGATATCAATAAAACCGTTTATAAACGAAACGAGTGTTTTGTAATTTAATTTAGTTCCAGAAGTGATAAGCTTAAATATTTGAGATTACCAGCGAATTTCATCTCTAAACAGCAGCGAATTTTAAAACGAAGAACATTTATTATAAGCCTAGTCAGATCCTTTGATATCAATGTCAGAGATCATTAAAACGACATTATTAACACTGAATGAATAAACTGAAAGTCTTTATTACTTAGGTAACAATAAATACACGATCTCGCTGAGTGCGGCTCTCACTAAACATCAGCTTATCGTTAAGTTTACGGAATTATCGGTTGACTTGTTGATCACTCTTGGCGAAAGAAACTTGCTGTTGGTTTTGTTTCGTAAAACGCGGAAACAACCACTACTCTGCTTATATTTTCAATACTAGCTGAAAGCCTTCAAATGAAAATTTGGAGACACGATGCGATAAAACAGAATACATACTTCACTGTTGCTGTACTTCTCTGCTCCGAGTGAGAGACAGCTTGCGTCAAACCGGACGCCATTCTCAGGAGAGAAAGAAATGATGAAAATTCTCCTAGAACGACGAGAATATCTTTGAGCGACACGTTTACCTCGGCAGACTTGTTCCTTGGCCATGGCAGTCGGATTGAAAATTGTGAGCAAGTCTCGTAGACAATTTACTTCCGTTGACAGCTCTATTGTTAAAGGGCCAATCAGATTGCGAGATTCCCGCGGCCAAAATTTGGCCGCCGACACGAACTCTTGTGAGAGATTGTATCAGGCCCTATTTTAGCGAGCGACCCACGTAAGAGAATATGAGAGCGATGCTAAAATTCGGCCTGATCGCAGGTTAAATGAAGGTCAACAGATTTTGTGAGCTGTAGTACTTACAGAGATTAGTGAGAATAAATAAAGTTCTTGAGATTTCAATTTGGTATTCTTTTGCGTTGCACATTTTATATAAATGTCATACACTATTTGATGTGAATTTTTCTCAGAAACCAAAAAAATTATTTGTTTACTTAAAATGGAGTTGTATTCTTGCACAAAGGAGTGCTAACAAAATGGTACATGAAAAATACTATCCTTTATGGGTACAAAGTAACAAAGCCAATCTAGGTTACGGGCAGTCTCTTTCCACTCGGGGATAATTGGGCAAAAAGTACACAAGAGGGATCACGAAAATTGCTTCCGCATGGAAACATGACGTGGGCTTTATAACCCGTTAGTGTAGGGAGCTGGCTAACTACACACGCGCGTCAAGTTTCCACGCGGCAGGCTAGTTTCGCGCTCGCTCGCGTGTTCTTTTCGATCGACTTTCCCTGAGCAGAAAGAGAGACAGTCACAGCTCGTTGACAAGCCAATCCTATTTTCTGCTGGTAGTAAATCCATACCTTAGTTTTTCAGTTGGCTCAGTTTTCTTCGTTCTCTCACGAGAATATATCACATAACCGCTGACTTTTACCGACTGTCTGAGAAGCTAGTGGCGGCTGATTTATAACGGGAAGTGGGGCTGATACAATAGCTGATAACAACAGAAAAGCTTTCTTTAAATGTTGTCTGGTCTTAAAAACGGGATTTTCCGAATAATTTTGCAAAACAGTTACTCTGTCAGGACCCGGAATGGATTTTGTAACGTATAAGCTTTCGTTTCTCTCACAGAATCTTTATCAAGTGATGCCGTTTGAAGGTTTGTCGCGTGGCATGACAGTGTCCCGGTAGCGATCGCTGGAAGTTCGCATCCGGCAATTTTCGAAATTAAAATTTTTTTATATCAAACGACGAGTGCGAGCGGGGCCGCTAAAGGCCCTACGGCTCTTCTGGAGACACGTACGCCCCGCTCGAATAAATTTAAATGATTTCTGTCACTCAGAACATCTGAATTTTGACTTCAAAATGAGCGATAGCAAACAGCGGTTTTTTTCTTTGGAAATCCATGTTGGGGGTCGGGCGGCGGGGGGGGGGGGGGGGGGCAGGAGGAATTAAACCTCCCGCTTTCCACCCTATTTTTGTTGGATCCCGCCACTTTGCGCTATTTCTCCCGCTTCCCGCCCCCTCTTCTCCCGCTCCCACTTTCTCCCGGGCTTCCGCTCCCCTGTCCCCCTCCACATCCATAACTAGTTGTCAAACAAGTGATTGATATTTGCATAGCCTGAGTTCAAAATACTCCCTTCTACTTTTCAAACATTGCTAAAATTGTAAAATTTATAACTCACAACCTGGCAATGATTTGAACGGTAGAAGTTTAGGGAGGGGCCGTATTTCATCACCGCGAATGTCATCCTCTCCTTCAGCCTCATTTTTACGCCATTCTCTGTTAAAACCGCTGCCAGCCGTTAGAAGAGAACACTTTTTTGAAAAAAAGGAAACAACATTTCGCTACTTTCGGGACTTCTTCTTTAATGAGAAAGTTAAGTTATTTACTTCGAAAATTAGGTATGGGGTGAAATTAGCTAACCTAACGTAAATATCTATAAAGGGCACCAGTTATCGAGGTCTTAAAGTTTTTACCCATGAAGTCAACATAGTTCAAAAAGGAAATCATCAACGAAAGTTCGTTACCTTGTCTAACCATCAAGTTCTCACACAGAACAATAATTTAAATAACTATTAATAAGGTTGGTGGTGATACAATCCATTTTTTCACGAGTTTTTATTTTGCACAATGGAAACTTCTTTTGTGACACCGAAATTTTCTAGTGGGATCTTATTTGGCAGTCCTATTTTCAAGATACTAGCACCTGACAGTAAACGTACTGAAAAATAACTGAATTTTCAAAAATAAACACTGATATCATAAATATTTGGAATCTGAGAAATGCTGCGCGATCTTGCAATATTCAGAATACTTGCTGTTTCAATCAAAGTTCTGAAATTGGTAATTGAGACGGTAAAAGAATGTCGTTAGTCGAGTAAAATTTTGCGGGTTCCTTTTTGGAAGCATCTTTTCGCAGACTTCTAACCCGAGTATCAGTCCTTCCCTAGGGAGACAAAGGAAAAAATGAAGAGAAAGGGAAAGGAAAGGAAGGCCCGACACAAAATCATTCATTGGCTTGTGTCGAACATCCGAATTCTGGACGTCGCTCTGATTGGACAAAAGACAAAAGACTGTTAAGTTACACAACCGGAAATGAAAAATCGCAACTCTGTGAAGATAACCTTCTAAAAAAGTCATGTTGAATTTATAAATATTCGTTCGCGGAAAATCGAAATAACTCACAGTTTCAAAAGAGGCTTTGATTGAAGGAGATTTCAGCCATCTACTTCTACCCCTTCTTACATTTTTCCGAAGAGCCTGATACTGAGGATGGCAGATGGTCCCGAAACAGAAAATAATTCATACTCACAAAATAATAATCAGGGGCACCCAACGAGTAAATTTTAGCGAAATTCTTCAAATGTCATTTTCTACTTTCTTAGATTGTTTCATAGCTTTTTAAAGGCATATTTGTGTCAGCTAACAGAGGTTGATCTGTTCGAAGTAATTAGCTGGAAATTTAGGCCGCAGAAAATTCTAGGAAACAGAATCCTATTCACCGAATTTCCGAGCTGCTGATAGCTCTCCGAAAATGCTAGCTGACCTTATTTTACACTCTAAAGACGTATTTGTCCCTCCGAAATAAATTGGAATAAATCAATCGCCTTGCTACGAAAGTCTGAGGTGATGTTTCACCAAAAAATCTCTAGTTTTCACTACAATTACATCCGAATATCTCAGGCAATTTAGGCCTCACCGAACAGATATTCCGCCGAAACGCTCCGTTGGGTGTCCCTGATAATAATGTAATGATAGCTTGAGTAAAGATTAACCAGCTATAGTATAATTCGTTTTTGGTGAGATCTTGTAGCAGACTTCAAGAACGTCCACGACCACGCAGTAGTTCACAACCACCAAAAAAGTACGTAATTGAAGGCATATTCACATATAACTTGCAAGAATAATCAAGTGAAGCTAAAAGGGAGGTGAGATTACCGTAAAGTTCTGGAAGTTAAGGCCATTTTCGTTCATTACCATGGATCATATATTCAGTTATGATCCATGGTCGAACTTTCAGAGATTAGCCACTTTCGGCTAGTAAAAGCGTGTATAGTATATCGACATGTTCAACTGAGTAAAACGGTGACAAATGGAAAAATATACAGCAAACCAGTTTTATCTTGAAGGCAGTTAAAAGAAATCTGTAGTCTTTGTCTACAATTTTAACGGCACAATAAGCGGTTGTATGCGATTTTTCGCGTACAGAAAGTCGTTACATTTTAGGTCTTTACTTCGATACTTTTGGATTCACTCGTTAATCGACAATTTTCGCAACTTTCTGAACTTTACGGTAGCCCGAGAAACGCTGGGTTTTGTAATTTAATCAGGAAATGAAATTAGCTGGAGTGATATTTTCATTGAGAAGGCCATTACAGTCCAATTATAATGAAACCTAAATGTTAGACTTACCCACAAGTCGAGCTCAGAGTATTTTTTTTTTTGGAAGCGCGATTTCGGAAGCGTGAAACCCCAAAGAACCGAGCGCGAGGGAGCGGGCCTACCACCGGAACCGGAAATGAGAAGCGAAGGACGTTTGAGAAAGTCTACCTAAATGTGAATACGACTAAGTAACGATTATTGATAGTGGTGATTAGGTTGCCCGTTATATTAATTACATTTGGTATTGACACCAAGGTAACAGGATTTCTGGTGTTATAGGAAATAACTGCCCTCTATATGTGCACGGCTCCTTTATACAGCTATTCCAACAATTCTAATAGGCTTAAACAAATACATAAGGTTATGACGAAGTAGGAGACCTAACTAGGATTTTAAGCATTCCAGAATGGTTCCCAGAAAAACGAGCCCGTAGTTTGACTGTAAGAGGGTTCATATTAATAAAAATATATGTCTGAGACCAAGAAAACGGATTTAAGAACAACGTATCTGTAATAAGCGGGGTTTCGACCGTACTTTGATTGACCACAATCAATCACCAAATCAGTTAACTTGGCGAAATAGCCAATGTTTTCCGTGGGGTATTGGCGCTTATTGACAAGGCTGTATAACTTTCACTATTATTCCTGAGTCTTTGGTGAGACTGATTTGAAGTGAAAAGGAGACCTATCTAAAATACTAAATTTAAATACATTCTTATGCAATCAATTATTACTGGAGTTGACTCCGGTAGCAGGTATTGTCTCACTGTGTTCTGTCTTTTCAGGTTCTTCCTTTACTGTCGCCTCAATACGTTGTTCTTCCTTAATTTTGTCTCTGATTTCAGCTCGAGCTGTTGCCTCTCGCTTCAGTTCTAGGAAAAGAAGTGACGATTGAGTTAGTGTAAAAACGTGTTGGATTGCAACGTAAGCTGGGTTTCCAACAAGACCCACTGACAGGCGACATTTACCGTCCAATATGGTTTTTCCTTTCTTCACTTCCATCTACATTTGTATTTTCTTGGAAATTCAAGATATTCATGCAAAAATTAAACTGCATTAGCTATCTATCCCAACGCTTATTGAAATTCCTGTTTGAAGATAACACAGTCAAATGGATTCTTTTTGAAACTTCAAAACGGAATGCTCAATTTGTAAAAATATCTGAATTCAGGTTATTGGCCGTAAGTGCAAGGAGAAGACCACAAATAGCAAACATTTTTCCACACAATTCCCCCAAAACCAACAAAAAAGTAAATATTTGGTAATAAATAAATACTATAAATAAAAGGGGGGGGGGGGCAACCAAAGAGTAAATTATAGCAAAATATAAATATCATTTTGTACTTCTTAGATAGTTCCAGAGCTTATTATTATGATAACAGTAATAAATTATTATTATTATACTTGGGTAAGCTAACATAGGTTGACCTGTTCGGAGTTTTTAGCTGAAATTAAGGCCGCGAAAATTTTACAAAACAGGATCCTATCGATCGCATTTCCGAGCTGCTGATGGCTCTCCGAACATGTTAGCTGACCTTATTTTGCACTCTGAACGACATATTTGTCCCTCCGAAAACAATAGGAATTAATAACTCCTGTTGTTACGAAAGTCCAAGCTGATGTTTTGCCAAAGAAATCTCTAGTTTTCACTGCAATTAAATCCGAATATCTCAGGCGATTTTAGGCCTCACCAAACATATATTTCTCGAATCAAACCAGTGGGTGCCCCTGACACCAACAACTTGTGACTTTGAGAAATAAAACAACACTCTTTAATCTTACTCTCAACATGTTTCTGCTTTCAAGACTGTTCGACTGACAGTCGACTGACTGTTCAACTGTTCAGCTGACTGAAATTGCGAATTACAAAAATTCCGAGTTAAGTAATGCTTTAAACACTGCTTACTTCTCATGTGGTTTTTCATCTTCTCCAACATTTTGGGAGGAACTTTAAAACCTTTGATTTCTTCCAGATTCAGACCTTCACTGTTTCTGTTAAAAACAATCATAAACATGTACGTCTCCAAATGGTTTTCTCTTTATTTAAACTCACCAAATTTCATACTTCATTAAATACATACAGGAACTGAAAAAATCCCCGTATGGTAGTTCATGCCAAGTAGATTTTATACTTTAAAGCCCAGCAACTTTGTCTGCTCACTTGGCTAACAGGCAAGGGTGTTAACAAACCGTTGGTCAACTTATAGCGCAAGTCTGCAGACTTGAATCACACCTGTAACTTACCACAATACAGCCATTTCAATTAACGTTGTAGGATTTTAAAGCCTCTAAGCTTGCGCGACGAGACAGAAAGGTAGTATGGGTAGCTGAAAATCGTTTGTGATTCGGCTATAATTTCGCAGTTGTCATAGCTGCCATAGGAGGGGTGAAAGTACGATAAACACTTGCCTGTGTGATTTATTTTGTGTAGGGGTGAGCCATGGCTACATTTGAAAAATTTATCAATAAATTACCCACGGCACCCTGCGGTCTTCTTGCGTAGGTTTTCTTGAAATAGCTGTATACACATGCATAATTCAAGACAGAGACGAATACACTAAGCGCCAGGAATAGCTTTCATATTAAGTAATATTATCTGCATTGGCATACGGTAAAATGGGCAACATAAAGCTAAGAGATCCAAAAGCCAATGCTCAGTAACGCCACTTGGCAGGGAGTTCCACTGACTAACTTCCACAGGGAGTTACTTCAAACCAACAGTAAGTGAGAGAAGGAGGAAGGAAAAGAAATGCTATGATCTTGTCTGCGTTTTCCACCGGGAGATGGATCAGTCGAAGCGCACCTTTCATTATTTTTACTCAGCTGGTTTTGTTGCAGTTGTACTACTGTAAAGTGAATATCAAGATCTCATCCTACTTACTTGTAGTCATGGTCAGCCAGCTTCCTTATATCATCTGCTATCATGAGAAAGGCCTGCAGAATATCAACACTGTTTAGAATTATGTCCGTCACAATCTATCAGTCAAATCACAATTGACCTTTTGAAAATTTAGCATTGGTAGCGACATCTTTTAAACAAATACAGTAGGACCCCGGTAACTCGAATTCTGAAGGGAAACGAAAAACAGTTCGAGTTATCGGGGTCGGTTGGATATTTAATTTGCCATGTTAATAATTGATAGTGAACTGATTTTTCAGTACTTCAGTATACAGTACAGTGCAAATTAAACTTACGTCGTCAGAAATTGTAACACAATTGTGCATTCTTATGATAACACAGTAATAAGATCGCGAAATGACTGTCAAATGCACGATCTGTTGGTTGCACTAATTAAAATCAAATTGCTGTAGTGTTAGTTTTAGTGTTTAAATCCGATTACACGACAAGAAGAGCTAATGGGATATTTCAATGGGCATCCATGGTGAGTTGCAAGAACCAGAATTCGAGCTATCAGGGTAAATTGTGATCAAAGGAAACAAAATTTAGTTCGAGTTAGCGGGGAATTCGAGTTTTCCGAGTTCGAGTTAACCGATTAAAAATGACTAAAAATTGGGGTTAAATCCAAGGGAAATGGGACTTAGTTCGAGTTAGCGGGGGGGTTCGAGTTGTCCGAGTTCGAGTTACCGGGGTTCTACTGTAATATATACTTTAAGGTGGCTGACTGTTCCTTATCCAAGACAAAACTGGCTAAGCTGAGATTTATTCCTTTTCAAGCATAACTAACACATGTTACAGTGATAAATAATCATGGCTATTGTTAATTAACTCGCGCTCAATAGGGGAAAAACTGTCTAAATGCATGCGCTAACGACGAGTAAAATATGTGTAGTCTACAAATTTATTTTCGCCACCAAAATCTACAAAAGTTAAAGAAAATTAATGTACAAAACATTTTTAATTTTCAGAATTTTACAAAATCTTACAAAAGTTAACGAATCCAGCATTTTACAAAAGATAAAAGAAAGCTTTGTCATTTTCAAGTTGCTGAAAAATGTCATCATAATGAGAACGATACATACTTTCACCAAGATGTAAGTGGCACATTATTTCCAGAAACTCGAACAGATTCGTTTTTCACTTAAATTTTACTTGTGTCATTCTGTAAAAATTCGTCACTTTGATTTATCATTAGCATGTTCATTTAGACAGTTTTTCTCTATAGAGGGCGAGTCCCTTAAAAGACACGATAACCAGAATCAGCTAGTCAATACTTGAATGTATGAAATGTTAATCAAATTATCTGCACATTACAGCTTCCTACCTTTCCTCCAGTGATGGGCAGTTCATTTTGCTCATAAAGCCACAGTTTATCATCAGAGTCTCCAGAATACTAAATACAAGAAAAAACACACAGACACATTCAACAATTTGTTACAGCAATCAAAGAACTCCAGCTGATAAAGTCCAAAGGAAGTATTTTCATTTCCTCTGTTGACAGTCTTGCCTTTGAAATGAAAAAAAAAATCAGTTTCTCATCAAAATGTTGAATTGCCTTCAAGACACCCAGTTTCCCACCCTAAAAAGGAATTGACTGTTGAAAGCAATAGTGAAATGAAAGTTTTCTTAAGTTTTGCCCTCAGTCTGTAACTTATTGAAAAACAAATAACAAACATGACGTTCTCCTGGCTAGCCAATAACTTTTGTACAACTGTGAAGATTTTAGAGTAGAAATAGGAGCAATCTGTTATTTATCCTTGAATGGAAGACTAAATAGCTATGGTTTTTATGGTCCTTTGCTTTCACCAGGGTATAAAATTTCAATAAAATGGGCATCTTTTTAGAATGGGTTTGAGGTAATCAGAACTGATTATGTCTCAAATAGACACACGTTTTAAAAACAATTGGTTCAGCATTGGCTCAAGGCAAGAACACATAACACCTTGCTCATAATTATAATAATTATAACAAATTGTAAATGCAAGTTCATCCTGTGACTTTGTCACACAGGGTCACAAAACAAGACATTATGTCTGCAGTTAAGTAGGGTAGGAAAATGAAAGATTTTTGTCTTGAACAAGATGAGGGTTTGTGTCATGCCTTAATGGCAAATTTTTGTTAAGTATCCCCCTCCCTGCCTCACCCACTACAAGAGGAGTATTAGAGGGTCATAAAGCAGCACAATCAAGAAATACCTTAAACAACTCAGGATGTCTGTAGTACAGCTTTCCTCTTGTTGCTGCAAAGCCAAGAGCCCTACAATAAGTCAGAATGATTTCAGTCTCTGGTATTTAAAGTAACTTAAGCCAGGAAATTGGTAACCAAATAAGGCAATATATATACTAGGGTAGGCAAATTCAAAAACATGTCCAAAACAAAAGACAAAACTATGTTTCCTATGTGATAAAAATTCAGTGTGCTCCAAAATAGAAAAAAAGAAATTATTAAAAAAATATTGAGAAAAATAGAGACTTTTCAGGTCAAATCATCACTAGCAACTACCTTCTCCTGACATCTCCAGTTAAGTTTATTAGTGTCATACTAGCTCAATACTCAGTCTCCTTACAACAATTCAGTAATGCATAATAAGGCCAACTAAAGATATTAATTTGTGACTTACTTGTTTGCTTTGACTCCCATAATGAATTCAGTGTCTTCATTGATGCTGTCTGGATTCCACTGAAAGGTAAAAGTTGAAACGATGAAGAAATCCTAAACTTTTACAGTAGTATGAAACTGATGTTGTAAAAAAGGTGGTTATTGTTCATCGTCGTAAATACAATAATAATTAAGTGTATATCGTTTGTCTCACAATGTAGTCAGACAAACAATATTATGATACTGATGTTGCAATGATTTTTCAATAACCAGGCATGAGACAAAATTCTGGAGAGTAGTGAAAGAAGTAAAATCAACTTGCAACCCCATCCCTCCTAGAAAAACTCTTAACTTTGATTTTTTTCTTTCGATTTTTTCTCATGTCTTGTAAACTGCCCGCCAAAACAGGCCATGATTGGGCCCACATATAAATTATATCCTACCCCTCTCTTCTCTGTAAAGGCTTTTTTAGTGCCGTTTAGTTGACCTTCAAAGCCACACCACAGAACCTTTCTCTTACAAAGATTTTTAAGTCTTAAGAGTGCATCCATGCTTGTTACACTACTAGTCAGTAACTTACATCACAGGTGACTGGTTTGTTCTCCAATTTGTTGGACTTGGCAGGTGATTCTTCCCTGAAGGTAAAATTATGACAAATTGATATACATGTACACTTTAATTCCTTTATATGTAACTGAGTAACTCCCATACACAGAATTCATGACAACGAACTTGCATTGCACATAGTTACTACACAAAATTTCTTGCATCATTAGCACATACTAATTAAGAACCTGGTACATTTTCTCTGATAGTGTCTTTGTTCTGAACAAACATAATGACCTGTCTGTTTCACTCTTTTTAAATTTTAGCTTAACTGTCCCCGTCTTTGTGCTGAAAAGTTTCAAACGATTTTTACACCAAAAAAACAATAACTTATCCTAAAAATGCCTCATCCATAACTCATGGACATACAATATGCATGTAAGAAAGAAACATTCTGAGCTAATACTGTATGATTCTGTGTGACTCTGTCATTAAAGGGGCATAGTCACGAGGATTTCGCAGATTTTTGGTCAAAACTGTGCTAAAATTATCGGTAGCTAACTTTATCCATGCCCAAGATAGTGTTTGAACATTTAAAGGAACATATTAACTTAATTTCATTAAGAGAAAACAAGCCATGACCATTTAATATCGATTTAATGTCAAGACGCTGAAAGAATTTGAAAAGTTTAGCCTAATTTTTTCAAATTGCAATCCATTTCCATCCGTGTCATCCGTAGCAACAGATGACAGAAAATAGTTTCAGTGAAGTAATATAGTCTTTGGTAACAAAACTAGACCATTATTTGTGGGCGTTCATTGATGTGAGGACATATTTTTTATTTTTAAAGTGAACTAAAATAGCGTGACTATGCCCCTTTAACTGGTAGCATAAATGCATGCTAAATTAATTTGGTGATATTAATGCAAGTGGTTGGATCAATTTTTGCTCTACTGATCAGCTCATGAAAAGTGGGAAAGAGGGTAATACAACTCCCCTAAAGAAAACTGTGGGGCTTCAGGCTATATTGCTCCTGGCCAATCAAAATTAATATGTGCAATATGATAGGGTGCCATAAGAGGGGAGCCATGGACACCGTGGGCCAGATTCTCCTTCTTTGCTTTTAAAAAACTTAAGGTCCTGAAGGCCAAATTCTTATTCAGTTCTGATACATTTTCCCTCGATCCCTGTCGCAGCTCCTTTAACTATAGAGCACAGAGGCATGAACACATTTAGACGACTTATCGATCGGCGTGACAGACGACTTCCATTACGTAACCACATGGCCTACTTATCTCCCTAGCACCAAAATCATACTGGATCCAACAAGTAGATAGGTCAAAAGCTAACACGATCTATAAACCTGACTCCGGCCAGCATTGTGCTAGAGTTATGACTTACTCAAGCCTTCTTATCTCCCCAGCACTATGAGCTGACACTACCAGCAAGTGCTGGACCAGACAAGAAAAGACAGATAAGGAACGTAAACAACTCTCCATTAACTGCATTTTACAGATAGCTGTAAAGCTCTATTAAATGCTGGCTTTGTATTTTTTTAGTAATTTATTTATTTTTGCAAAGTCCGGGGGCTCGTTACACTTCCACCATACATGGCAAACAGTAAACACATACCGGTAAACACTTTCAATAGTTGTAATAATATTTTGACAGTCACCTTTCTTTATCTGGATCAGGCCGTGACCTCTTCTGCAAGAAATAACATGTACGCACATGTTAGTATACAGCTAATGATAATATTGCTCCACAGTAACAGTCAGCCATGTAACCGACACCTTTGGCTCTGTGTTACATTGGTGTCACATCAACAGTTGGGGGTTCTGAGAGTGGCATGGTCAAAAACCATTTGTAGCCACATGGTAATTACTTTATACATACATACATGCCCACAAACAGAGCACAACACAATTAAAATTCCAAGGGTAAAACTCTACATACACTATAAAGTTACACAGATGTTACTGTAAAATGTGATACATGTATTTTGTATTATTTTCATGATTACGTTACAGGGGTAGGCAACTGGTTTGAGTAGAGAAACCGACTGTATCAACATGGAGTTTGAAAGAATCTTTCTTTAATTACTTCAATTTAGGGAAAAAAGTAGCAGACTTATCTGAGCGAAATAGCCGATGCTTTTCATCAGCTGCCAGTGCTTATTGAAAGCACATCTGAGTTACAGAGAAAAATCTTCATCAACAGGTCACTGAAATGCTTGCTTCACAGAGACCCCTAACTGGACATCAATTTGCAAGTAAATTCATACATGCTGATGATCAATGTCACAAACCTTTTTAACAATGACAGGGCTTCCTCCTCTTTCATATCTCATCTGCAACAAAAAATTAATATTATAAAGGCCATGAGAGCACACTAAGAAGGAATGTTTCAAATGCAAACCTGAAATGTATCTTATGTTATGCTATAAATCCAGAAAAAGTGTTTGTATATTAAACTCTCTCATCACAAATTTTGTTTATGATGCAATTAATTGTAATTGGACTCCACCTCATACCATTCACAATGGTCATGCTTTTTTTCAACAGTCCTTCGGCTGGGATTTGAAATTAATTGTGTGATTACTCTTTTGAATATTGTACTCCTCTTAGTCCAAACACCATTACTAAATGTTCTTCATCCAGCTACTGGGAGTAAACAGGGTTTATAATTATTATATACAATAATTTGCCTACCCTGCTGTCTGGATGGGTTTTGGTATCCATTCTAAAAAGGACTTTGGCCTGTGGAGCGACAAGTTATCATTGATTAGAAATAGATTTCAACTGGTTTAAGAAGATTTGTCGCCACTTTTTGTACAAGGAGTTACAAGGAGTATGGGCACCGCAAGCACCAGAAAAAGTGTCAGTATTAACAAGACGTCCGTGTTCAGTGAAGGTTATCTTACAACGTAAGGGAAACAAATGGGTCAGCACCAAGAATACTGTTTGCAATAACAGTGTGATCACATCATCACGTGTTTACAAACAAAGGGCTCAACTGTACTAGGCCTTAAGAAGTTTAAGAGCAGGGAAAAGTTAAGGTGCACACGAGCCAGGGGGGCCCACAAGGCCAGAACTTATCCCGGTTTCTGTGGCATGAAGCAACTGAGAGTATTGCTACTCTCCCCTGGACGGGATGCTAGTCCATCGCAGGGTTTCCCCCCAGCAGTATGTCGCTGGTACCCATTAATACACCTGGGTGGAGAGAGACAATGTGGGGTAAAGTTTCTTGTCTAAGGAAACAACATAAAGGCAGGGACTTGGCCTTGAACCAACAACCTTCAGATCTGAAGTCCAACGCACTGACCACTTTACACCACCGCACCTTCCACAAGAGCAGGTTAAGGGGAGGGGTCCAAAGACATGTCCTCCTGGATTCAACATTTTACTAGTAATTTCATGAAAAATGTGCCATTGTAGTTTGGTTTTGAATCCACACAAAAAAATGAGTAAAAGCCTGAAGGTCAAAACGAGACTAGACAGACTGTTGATGATAGAACCTTCAAAAAGACTGCTTGTACCTCATCCAGGCTTCGTCGTAAAACAGCCTTTATCTGCTCCTCAGAGACATTCTCGCTTGTGTTGTCCTTAATGTTACGTGCTGCCATACAAAACATCTGAAAAGATGACAAATAAAATATGACCCTTACTTTTTTTTTACATCATGAAACATTCCTTTGAAAAATTTACCATGCTTTGACATAGTTATTACAAAAAACAAACACACCAATAACAGTTTAGCACTGGTTTGAAATCTGAACTTTCAGTAATAAATTATATGAGGGGTGCAAATGACATTCACATGCATTCCCTTGGTGGACTCTAAAAATGACAGGCAAAGCATTAATTACAGTATTGAAGGAAATAAGCTAAACTGTAAAGATACCTCTTGGTAGCTCTTTAAAACTGCCTCAATTTCTGCATTCAGGGAGGGTTGCAAAGCAGCTCGAACAAGTTCCAAGGCTTTATTAGCACTGACTGTGCCTCCCCTGTGGACAGCAAGAAAACTAAAATTTAGAATGTAAGCATACAAACAAGTCCTCTTTTCAAATATCCAAAAAACCTCCTACTGCCCTCCAAAAAGGTATTTCCACAATCAAGTAAAAACAGCTTTTCTTTTCTCTCATTTTGTAATCAAAAAGGAAAAAGAGGAAAAAAATTATTTATTTAATTTATTATAATTTATTTTTTACGTGCAATATAAGTACCCTTGAACTGAGAAAGAAAATAAAGGCACATTCAACACTTAACATTATGTACTTTAATTCTGATCATTGGTTAAAGTTATTACCTTGTGCGATTATAAGAAGCCACAGAGGCGTGCATCCGGCTTCTGCAATAAAATAGTAAATATCAGCACTCTGACATCAGTAAACTTCACAATATACACAGTACACTGCTTTCCAAATTCAAACAAATGCTGGTCATACCTTCTTTTTGGAAAGTTCTTTGCTGTCATGTTGAAGGGACTCTGATCCTGTCCATGCGACTAAAAAGAAGGTTGAAATGCGTTGCTTTATTAGTGATTACCTTTCAGTACCTTAAGACTTAAAAATAAGTTCACTGCAAATAATTTGCTCAACTTGTTAACCACAAAAAAGGCTGGACATTACGCTGGGAGTTGTCTATGCAGCAGCCAAGCAATGATGATGACCTTGAACTTGGTCACCTCAACACCCTGCCATTTCGGCCACAGTGTGATTTCCTGTGGCCTAAATTAACCCCCCTTACCTTGAAATGTAGTAATAAACAATAATATTAAGACATTATAAAATTTTTATCCTTCAGCTGACAGCTGAATATTGCTATAATAGTCAACTTCGAAAGAGCCAATCATATTTCTAGACTGACCACAGAAAACAAAAAACTCCTAGAGTAATTGTTGGAGTAGTTGTTGGATAAAAAGTATACATGATAGACAATGTGACACAGTGGAATTCTGGGAATACAGTGCTAGCAAGCTTATCACTTACTTTTCTTCATTGATATTCAAAAAAGTGATATTATGATGTACACAGCATCTGAATACATGTGAGTTCTCCTGCTTTCCAGAAAATGGATAGGTCATATAATTCATGTTTTGTTCTTTCTACCTGACAATGTGTACTAAAACAACTCACTGATTTCGCTTTCTTGCTTTCCTTATGATCATCCACACTAGGTTCCATATTTCTGAAAGAAAGCCTAAAATAACTTACTTGGGTTTGCAAACAAAGCAAGAGAGGAAAATATTTATTTTGTAAAGCTTACTCTTACCAGAAGTGCTCACTGTATTAGATTGACCTTTTGAGCTTTGGTAAGCCTTTTAATTTTGTCATTTTGATGTCACAAATAATTAAATTAATGTAGATGAAGACTTCCCAAATGTTTTGAGATTTTATGAAGAAAGGGGTTTAAGTGTTATAAGCAGAGTTCAGTTACCAATTAAAGTAACAAGGAATAACCAGCATTTATTATGCAAGGCGAGAGTTCTCTTTTGTTCTGGAAATAAACTCACTTCCTGTGTCGAATGCATCGCGTCGACGCTCTTCCGCTTTTGTCACGATTAACGCCATAGACAGATTCTTCAACAAATTTCATTACAACATTCTTTACCTTAGAGGTGGATTGTAAGGAACTGTATTTGTGGGTTTGGGTAATCATGTCTTGCTAGTATAAAGAACGACATTGAGCTTAAGACTTAAGCTTATATCAGAAGCAAATAAACTTGAATCGTGATCCTGCAATTGCAAGCCAATTTGTGTTCCACGGTTCCTTTTGCTTTCGTTTTAAATACTGTGAAAGAAATTTTTGTCGAAACAAAAGCATAGCACATAAATAATGAGTAGTGAAGACCTTAGAGTAAAACCTTCACAGGTACTATAGTTAATCTTACATCAAATCGAATTAACCGGATTGCTGACCTTCCAAGCTATACGTGCGATCGGTAACGGTGCAGGCACTAGAAAACTTGTCAGGCTAAAAACCTATGGAAAACAACACTAGTATTACATACTTACTTCTGTTTTCTGAATTCTCTCTTAAAATCATATCGTTCATCGATGTTCATTTCATTTTCTCCCATAGAATACGCTCCCGGTGCCTCCGCCATTGTCGATTCTTCCTGTCTGAAGTTAGTCGCGGAGGGCTGGGGAATATAAGAGAAAATCACATGACGTCACTCTTTCCAAGACAACAATCACAAATAGATGGAAAATGTGAAGTGATGAGGAAAATGAGAGAATGGGATTTTCAAATACTCTTTAGGGTAAATCAACAAGCACATGGATGATTTTTAATACAAGATATTGTTGTGGCAAACTGCTGCCGGTTTTTGAAGACAGTTTAAAATTCCTCTTAAAAATTGTATCTTCTGTCTGCTGTTACACAGTGTATGAATTTCAATGCAGCATTGTTGTATAAAATCACAGGGTGGGGGCTTTCTCCTCTGCAGAGACCTCCTACAGTCGCGCAGGGTAGAAGCGCATGGAGGCTGGGAAGAGGGAAAAATTAACTGGTGTTTCTCAATAGGAGCCTCTGTGGAGGAGAGAGGGGACGGGGGCCAAGGTGTGCGGCCCACCCCTTTAAGCCCTCGCCCTATTTCATATTTCAGACCTGACCCAAAATTTGATAGGTCATGTCAGACCTCCCAGCCATGACTGCTTCAGTTGAGTAGACAATTAAGAATGGCTTTATAGTGTCTTGAATGAAGAGAGACTCGCAGGTAATCACTCACACGCTTTTATTCGATATATCAACTAACTTAATTCTGCAGATTCTTTATGGTTATATTTATGAATAAATGGAGACTATTCATAATAAGATTGTGTGTTCATTACTTGCGTGTCCAGTAAGTTACAAATCCGATTATAATCAGATAATGTCAACACTATAGGCTTCAAATTTCCGATATTAATCAAAACACACTCCTAAAGAGAAGATTGTAACAAAAAGGTAGCTTCTTCTAAAAACCATACCCAATTCCAGACCAAATTGCACAAAATTTACCCTATTTCAGACGAAATTAAAATGGCTTGAAAACCATACCTTTTGGCACCACACATACCTCTATCTAGCTTATAAAAGAGGGTACCCCCCCCCCCCCCACCTGCCCCTCGGCCCCTGGAAAAATCAGGCCATCTAACCTCTTAAGAATGGGTGTAGTTTATTGCTAACTTCTTAGTGGGGGGGGGGGGAGGGAGTTGGGAGACCGGGAGAAAAGGGGGCAGGATGTGTATGGGAGGCAGAAAAAGAGGGGGCAGGAAGCAGGATTTCCAAGGTGGCGGGAAGCGGAAGAAAAGGGGGGAAATTATGCAACATTGCACAATATTTTGCAATCAAAAAAATGAAAAGGGGCAGGAACCAACAAATACAGGGTGGGAACCGGGATTGCAGGAGGTTTAAACTCCCTTGTCCCCCCCTCCCCCTTCCTAGCCCAACTTAAATCAGTGGAACATTGATTTAATGAAACCCTTTACAACAAAGTCCCACTATAACAATTGGTATTCTTTAGCCCACCCAAAGCTACAATAAAATGTATGGGGCAGAACCCGACATAGTGAACCTTGGTATAATGAAATCCCCAATACAATGAACACCAACCAGAACCCTAAAGTTAAAAAAATTGCCCTGATATTATGAATAAATGTCATTGCATGACTGAAGTTGAATGTATAACCAATCAACAGAGATGCATGCAGCCCCTATATCACACATTTTATTCAGTTGTTCAAATCTGTGCCATAATTGCAGAACTCAGCTGAATGCTTGCTGTTGGAACATAACACTGTTTAATTTTAAATAAGGCAAAATCAAAGATTTCGATCGTTTTCCCACAAATTTCATTAGAACTGGTTTTTGTTTTTAATGAGCCCAGTCCCTTGGTACTTTGTTATATCAGGGTTCCACTGCAAAAGAAAAAAATGACACATAGCAAAGCAAAAAACATCTTTATTCATCACATCATAGTGTTTGAAAATGTAAACAAGTCATGTTGAACTAGTAGGTAAACTATATTGCAATTTTTTTAAAGGGATAAAGTGCCTATGCTCCTGGTCACACACTTAGCCTGGACCCAGGCTTGACTGTTTCCATTTTACACAAGTCCCTTATGCAAGCAGCAAAGGCATGGCTGTGCTGGTCACATGACACTCGCATGAAAACCAAACAAGCAAACAGGCCACCCAGCCTAGGGAGACCTGTGGTTTCCTCCATGAGCTTAGCATTATATGGCGGAAAAATTATGATTCAGGATATGATCATATTAAAGGGAATTTTTCCTTTTTCCAACCATTTCTCTAAAAGTCAAGTTAATTCGTGGACATATTGCCTTCTTGCGCACAGGAAGAGAATGAAACCAATAGACATTGGTAGGGTGGTTCATCATCAGAAGACTACCATGAGACAGTTCAAGCTTAACAGAGTCTATTTTCCTTTTGGCACTACTTCCTCTAGCATCCCTATGGCGAAAGACAAAGTCTCTGGCCTGACCTAATGACACAGATGCTATGGCACTTTTAGGGACCAAATCAGCTTCGTCATCTCTGTGCTCCCCCATGTGGTCATTACCGTCATTATATCGATTCACAAGAACAAAGTTGAACTTATGGCCTGTTAATGAAGAAACCAAATCGCTAACATTCTTTAGGAAAGGGGCATTGCTCCATGGTTGCGCAGCAACTGTTGCACCTGAGAATGTATATGTTAGACCTTCATCTCCATAAGCAGTCTGTTTTCTTGGAACC
The DNA here is from genome assembly GCA_964017195.1 of Siderastrea radians. Classification (NCBI taxonomy): domain Eukaryota; kingdom Metazoa; phylum Cnidaria; class Anthozoa; order Scleractinia; family Rhizangiidae; genus Siderastrea; species Siderastrea radians. The sequence continues at coordinate 2,237,680 of OZ024897.1, forward strand.
TTGTGCCACTTGCCATGAACAAACACTTTGCTGTCAGCATTGTATTTTATTACTTTCTCTGCTTCTTGGAAGAGAGCATCAGCCTCAGTTTTGGTGAAAAGCTGCAAATAATCAAGATTCAAGTTTTCTGATGCTATCTTTTTCCACTGGAGATCATGTTTTCCACCAGTTTCAAGAAATGACAACTTTGATGAGGTAGAGGTAGATTGTCTGGAAGTGGAACTATCATTCATATCTGGCCTTTTGAATTTATCAGGTTCCTGTTCTTTTTCTTTCTCATCCATCTTGCGTTTTTTGCACTTTGATTCTGCTTTTAAAAAATAGGAATCAATCATTTTCCAGACAATATTTCTCACTTTCAGCGGTAACTCCCAAGAACACACTCTTCCCAGAGTTCCTTCCCGTGGAACCTTAAACCGGAAAGACTGGGTACCAGCGTTGCAAACCCAAAATGGCGGACAAGAGCAGAACGGTACGTTTTGAGGACGTTCTTTCATCACCTCAAGCGGAATCGCCTTGTGTTTTTTGTGCTATAAAAACTTCTAAGTACACGTGTCCTCGTTGTAATGTTCGTTATTGCTCGAGTGCATGTTATAAAAGCGAGAAACATTTACAGTGTTCAGAGGTTTTTTACAAAGAGTGTGTCATGGAAGCAATGAAGGAACAGAAAGGTGAGGACGAAAGCAAGCAAAAAATGCTTGAAATGTTAAAGAAACTAGAAGAACAAGATAGAGAAGCCCAAGATGATTTGGACACCGAGGATCTGGAGGAACGCTTGGGCGATATCAACATCAACAGCGCAGAGCCTGAGGTTGTTTGGTCGGCCCTGACGGAAAGAGAGCGAAAAGAGTTTGAATCCGCTGTAAAAAGTGGAGAGATTTCCAATGTCATTGACATTTGGGAACCCTGGTGGAGTATAGGAAATGAAAGTAAAAGCAAGTAAGTTTACGTTGAAAAAGGACTATAGAACCTCTAGTTTTTTTTCTATTCTCGTTTTCAGGCCATTTATTATGCACCTATCAATAATGTTAAGCCCTAGGATTGGAGGGAGGGGGGGGGGGGGGGCAGATCCATTGGAGTTTGACTTTTTAAGTAAAGCCGGGATCGAAATCCCTACTCCCAGACAACTAATGAATGTCAGTTTTCAGCCCCTTGAGTAACTTTTTCTCTGAAAGTCAAATAATTGGGGCACTGTGTATGTTGAAAATCCCTATCCAGGGGACACCCTTGCAAGTCAATATCTGGGGAGTAGCCCCCCCCCCCCCCAACCCTGTGGTTTAACATTGATAGTTGCATAATAGCTTGGTTGTGGCAGGGGGCAGGTGTTCCTTTAGGTAAGCTACATTCTGTAGATTCCGAAAATAATTGTCTCCCTTGAAAATAGCGTTAGTTTTGGGACATTTCTAGTGTTTCCCAAAAGTAATGTCTCCTCATTGATTGTAACAGCCCTTGAAACTAACATACCAGCAAAAATACTCTGGCAACTAGTCCAAAGGAACAACATCAAAGTACTTGTTCCTTCCACATGTACACGTGGTTCTAGTGTTCTAGAGTATTTTACATTACTGCCTTTATTACCCCAACGTCAGGATGGGGTCTAGTTATACTCATTTTTTTCTTTTGTGTTCTTCTTCTTCTTCGTTTTTTTTTGTTGGTCACTATCCCCAGACGACCTGTTTTTCGCTCGTATCTTGAGTGACGGTAATATATTTTGAACTCTCAGGTGAGGGAGAACAATGGTGGGGGCCAATGCCCCTGGGGCTTTTCTTGTTCACACTTGTGAGAATCAGTGAGGTCTTCTGAGGAGTCAAGATGTTGTAAAGTGACCGTGGGGTGACAGTAAAACAAGAGTTTTTCTTTTCCAGAAGATTGTTCTTCACTTTTACCAACATACATGTATTTTTTTCTTGATTGGTAGGAGGAAAGTAGAGGAAGTTAGTGCAGAGAACAGTGCTTCAAAGGAAACTCACGACAAACCTAAAGAAGTGAGAGGAAATAAACATCATCAGTTGCCGCCTGTCAAAAGAAACATTCCGTCATTGACTGAGATTCTGAAAAGTTCAGCGCCAAATCCAAATGTTCAGTTCAGTTGCATTGATGTTCTCTTCTCTTATACTTATGTCATGAGGCTTTACAATGGATGCCCTGAGGACACTTCAGAGCAAGCAGCAGAGAGTTTGTTACTGCTTTCTCCAGTTCTGTCTCAGAATGCAGTGTTTGATAGTGTGGAATCAGTAGTTCATAATTCTCTCAGTGTTGTGCAGCATTCTAAGGATTTGTATTGTTCAGAGGACTTTTCCCATCTGGCCCTACATGATGTGATATCCTTGATTAAAGGACATGCTGATAGTGATGGCCTGAGTGCAAACTTTGTAGAATGTGCACTCTCACATCTGTGTAGACTTCTCAGTAGAGGAAGAGAAAAGTTAAAGGTGAACTCTAAGATGAAGCAGCAAGACACAGATTTATACAAATCCATGTGGCTTGCAAAAAAGAAAGCAGAATTCTTGTTAGCTTGGGTTCACTCAAACACCAACATTTTGGATTCTCTTATTTTAAGCTTACAACTTGTACATGCTGAGGTATCTGCAAGTCATAAGCAACATAAAGAACAAACAGAAAAGCTGGAGAAGGCTTGGGGTGGTTCAAAACCACCCCCCAAAACACCGCTTATTACAGAAATCTAAAAGCAAATATTCAGCTTTGTCTTACCACAGTAGCTTTGTCAGCAGAAAAACGTAATAATATTTGCCTATTACTTACAGTTGATTTCATTGTTGTATGTAGAATTGCATTGTTCAAATACTGTTCACCAACTATAAATCAAGGTCATAATATTAGAGCAAAAAGCCACCAAAAGCTGCAGTGAACTTTGTGACTCAAATCATGAATGGGAAAAATAACCAGCAAAACACGTTTCACAAAGTTGTCTTCACAGAACAATGAAATCAGCTGTAATGTGAGCTGCACAAAGTACACCTGAGCAGACTGCTTAATAGCCTTTTAAGTTTTTAGAAATCTGATAGCCAAGGCATGCTTTGTAAAAAAGTGAATGGCTGTGTATTATGATAGATTTTATCATTAATAAATTGTTCTTTAGATATACAAAAACTAGTGCTTTATTTTGTAACTGTCAATTCAATATTAGACTTGCACCAAGTTGCCCTCTCTTTGGATCGCTTGCCGAAATACGTTGCAAAGCGACGAGCACGAGCGATGAAGTCACGAGAGGGCAAATTGTACCACTTGTATCAGGGGACGGTCCTTCTGTGCATTTCGCATGTAATCTTACGCAAAAGGAGGCAATTCAAACGTGAGGCTTTTGCCTGCTCCCGTAGGTGCAGAAACGAAAATGTCCTTCCCGCATAGATAAGCTTCTATAGCTTGCTGCTGATATTCCTTTAAGGTCTCGTATACAGTGACCTGTTGAGCAACTTTCAACGCTTCTTTAACTGTCTGCATGATATCATGACCTCACAGTGACAAAATTTGAATGACAGTTTCTTTGAGATCTCAATTTTGATTTGCTGCGGTTATAAATATTATTGGGTCGATAAAATTGGCGCGCTGCAAGCTGGAAAAAGTCCCTCAAATGTGACATACCTAAACTGCGCATTGACAAAGGACTTTGTGAAAGTCTAACAACATATTTGTAAATTATAAACAATTTGTATGACATTCAGTACAGTGAAACGTCACACTGGCTCTAGCATTCATGGTCTTTCAAATTTACTTGAACTGATTTCCCTCCAAATGTCAATGCCTTCTTATATAGTTCTACTCCAACTTTGTAACTCTTGCCTCCCTCACAAAACTCTTGTGCAAGTTCCCTCAGTGTTATAGCTATTCTCCTGGAAACAATATCCTCTCTTTTGATCGCATGTTTCCACTTATAGCGAGCTTCTCCCTTAACAATGATCAGAGATCTCCTTGGCATTGGAACAGCCACTTCAATATTGTCATCTCTGGAGAAAGTGAGAAGACTTTCTGATAAAAGGTTCAAAGTCACAAGCCGTTCACCCCATACCCAAAAATCATCAAAGTGTGGGTCAATGGAAGATCCTCTCTCTGGCATATACTCTAAGTTACATAGCTCTACTGGTTGAAAGTCACTGAGTTCTGGAAGCGTCATCCACATTCGTTCCACTAATGTTCTACTGAACTCTGGCAAACCAGTAAAGTTGTCCAGCTTCAATTTCCTTTTCTTGAAATTCACCTGAGGTCCAAAGTCCTGTAGTATGAACAATGAGACAAACATAACAGAATGAAACTGGAATAAAATCAAATAACGTTAATTTTTTCAAATCGATCTCAACACTGAAGTTCAAAAATGTTTTTCTACTTCAGTTGTAGGACTTCAAGTATTTTAGTCTGAAAAAGTGCAAGTGTTCAACTGCTTGTTGGCACACCTCCTCTGAAAACATTGAGGAGCAACCCCTTTGATTAGTGCCAAGACAAGACTTCTCATGACATTACCCAAATATACAAGAGTGTTTTTCAATAATATCAGCCCCAAGGGGGTACGAAGATTTAAAAATGAGGGGAAGAGAAAAGTTTATTTGGGATTGAAATTCATAACACCGTTATTATTATTAAGTATTTTGTGTTTTTGTTTCTTGGGTTTTTTTTTTGTGATTGAAAATAAAGACTAGCTGGGTATTTTTGATGGGGGAGAGGAAGAATATTTTGAGCTTGGTCTTGGCCCAAGGGTTTCTTGGGATATTTAAGGGGGTAATATACGTACAGCTGTAGATGCCTCCCCCACAACGTTTCAGCTTTTTTTCTTAATTATCTCCATGAGATCTCATTCAATCCAAAAATGCTATCATAGGATCATAGTGCGAGCTCCCATAAATGTGAGAGATTATTTTTTACGATTTTTTAAGTGAACGTAAAGAAAGAGAAGGGGAGGGAAATTGAGTTAAATTGAGTTAAAATATAATTTAAAGTTAACAATTAATAGATGGGCACCAAAACAGTCCACAAGCATCCCCAAGTGCTCTTGCGTGGGGTGGACTGTCTGGGGTTGTGTACAAAAATTGAATCCCTCTTTTATTTCTCCCTTAAATCTTCCTGTTTCCTAAAAAGTCACGTATATTGCCCCCTCATGTACACCTCCCCGCGCGTGCCTAATGTAGGGCATCCATTTTTGTTTCACCTGCTTTCGTCTGCCAGACTGTGACGGTTTCCAAATAGTTCTGTCAATTTCTGTGACAATCGACTGTTCCTCTACTTCGTTTACAAACTCCTGAATCACACTGACCCCCTCCAGTGCGATAAAATCTATTTTATCCCGTTCTCTGCAATGCTTGCATTGTTGATCGGTTCGCAAGGTGTCTCCGCATTGAATACAAAGCTTGTAATGTTGAATCCTCGTACTATGTTCTAAGTCTAACGATTTTGTAGGTATGTTCTTATCTTCACACTGTAAACAGTTTCGAATGCCGCTACATCCGCATTTCTTCTCTCCAGAGGCCGCCATCTTGAAAATTAACCAGAACTTATCTTTCTAAGAATAATGATGATTGGTTAAATTCCAGATGATCCAATCAAAAGTGTCGTCATATCACAGCAGTTGCCCCCATTGCGCATGACTTCTGTTGCTGTCTCTCTCACACGTGTTGATATCTGTTATGGTGGTGTTTACTAGTCATTGTGAAGGCTCCCGATGTAATATTTTGTGAAAATACTGTGTTAGTGCTCATCCTGCATGCTCCTCAACCCAGCAAATATGGCAGACAATCAGAAACTCACGGTAGAGGACATAAAGAAGCGAGCTGGTTGTGACGACTTATCTGAAATCCGGCAACTAAAGTAAGCATGCACTTGTACCTCTGCACGTATATTGACAACTCGCTTGGATAACTCGTGAGATTTGCTATTTTATTTTAAGTAAATGTAGGTTTAGAAGACAATTTTGCAATCTTAAGTTGCAAAATTGATCTTCATTACGTCTTTGGGCGCTTGCATTATAATTTGTTAGGGTGCACGTAAATTACCAAAATATCAAACCATGAGCTTTACGAACCCTGAGTTCAGTGTAGGTGAATGTTGTAACTGTAATGTATATTTTTTTCAAAAATGAGCTCTTAGTGTACTCATTTCCTATGGACATGCACATAGTTTTAGAAATACAGTAGTCCCCCATTGCCTTGAACCTGGCCATTTCAAATCTCCAGCTGTCTCAAACTCAAACGTCAAACTTAATTTCCTTGATTGATTCACTCACTATTTACTATTGGCTATCTCAGACGCCTATTGTCTAGAACAGTTTTTTATTTCCCTTGCATGTTTGAGATGTGGGAGTAACAATGACTCATTAGTTAACAACCCACATCTCAATCATGCAAGGGAAATAAAGAATTATTGTTTGAGACAATAGGAACAGTTAATGTTGCTATTTGAACAGTTAATGTTCAACCAGGAGAGGTGGCATGCGGGGCTTGGGGCAGGGCGGAGGGTGGGGGAAGGTGGATCGGTTCTTCCATATATATAAGCTATACATGTGAGATGTTTTGCTGTTGAAAGTATGGGGGTGAGGGGTATGGTTTTCAAGCAGTTTAGTCTGAGATAGTGTATAGATATTAGAGAATTTTGGTCTAGAATAGGTTATTAGATTTACTGTGGGATAGCAGCCCTGTCAAAATGATTTGCAATAACAGGCAGCACAATAAAGTAATAGGCAACAAGAACTGGGATCCTTGCCTGCTAGAAGGGTTGTGGGGAACTCCAATGTGAAGAAAGCAGCAAATAACTGACTATAAAGGGCAAAACTGCTGGCTGCTGGAACATTTTAACAGGGTTGCCTTGGGATAGGGTACTCAAGAAAGGGGTTTCAAAATGTAGGTGAACATGGCCTGGTTGAGGGGGTAAGGTTTTTTCAGATTTCCAGGAGCAAACTCTCACCAAAAAATTCACAGAGTGCTTCCCCTAGATGTTCATTTTTGAAACCAGTAAATAAGGTATTGCCTACACTGCAGGGTGGCTTCTTGTGATGATAGGACTGTTCTCTTTGTAAGTAAAATGTATGCTCCTGTCATCCAGACTTACCTGTTACTGGCAATAAAAAACAATTTGACTTAAGTTTGAAAATCTCAGCAATCAAACAAGGATTATTACTAGCATCAGGTTATAAACTACAATTAGCTTGGCTTGATTAATAGGGGTGAAGTTGGGACCCTTTGCTATTGTTTTAGTCTCCAAATTTGACTTGCCCTGTTAACTAACCTCAGGTTTGAAACAGTTAGTTGACAATATTATTACTTAGCTAGTTGTTACATGAGTTGCGTACATGGGATATATAAAATCATTATATCCAGCTGTAACAAATGGCTGCTAGATATTCCAATGCAATTTATAATTAAAATTGAAACAAATTTCTAAAATAAAGGTCTTGTTGCAAGGTCCAGTCCTCTGTAGTGTTTACACAATGGATCTAGTTGCGGGTTCAAGTGGGTAGTTCACACGGAGGGACTTGGTCCCCAGGACTAGTCACAGGGACTAGTCACCTGATGTGTGCTGACCTTTATTGATATAAATTTCAGGTCTAGTATTTAGTTAAAGCAACCTTACAGTAAATCTTTTTACAGCAACTATTAGTAAGGGGATTATTCTCCAGTTCACGTGACTGATTAATGGTGACTCACCTTTATTTGTTTTGCTATGACGTTACAGGGAGTAAAATCAGTGGAAAATAATTTTAGTAATAATGGCCTTAATATGTTCTGTTAACAGCCTGTCAGATCTTGGATTAACTTCCATCCCTGCTGAGTTACTACAAAAGCTGCCAAATCTGGAGAACCTTGATCTGTCCAAGAACAAACTAACAGCTATTGAATTTGGTGGAACCCTACCACAAATAAAAACACTTAGTTTTTCCAGCAACCAGCTAAGCAATGTGGATGGATTGTCAGCATTTCCCAACCTTGAAAACTTGAATGTCACTAACAATCCTACTCTTGAGGTAACACAAACGGCAGGGTGTGTTGTTATTTTTAACACACGGTTGAAAATAATCAGTTGGAATTGTCTCGATGATGGTATTAAGATAGTTGGTTTAGGCAGGGGCGGGTCATTTACATGTAGGACTGTCATTCAGCTTTGAAAAAGTTGGCTCCTATGAAAGTAATTAGACATAACCTAAACAAATCAATTGGTTTCCAGTAGCTGTTGTGTTCAATTATGCTCATTTTTATACTATATCTTGCCTGTTACTTTCACTGATCATAAAAGCTGATTGATAATTACCAACCAAAGTCCTGCTCATTTCAGAATGTGATGTCTAAAGTAGTTTTGGGGTGCCATGATTGGATAGGTGTGTAATGTTTTTTAAAACATGTATTTAAAACTGACCTAGTGTGGTTTGAGGGTGCTATGATTGTCTGGGTGCATTTTTTTTGGTTTACTTCTGTTACATACATATTTTGAAAACAAACCTAGTGTTCAGTCAATGGTTTCTAGGTGCAGTTTTGCCTGGTGCCACAAGTTTTACGTGCTGTTTGACTTACTGTTATCATTTTCTATATCATTTACAGGTTTCAGACAAATACAAACTAGTGTCGCTGTGCCCCCTGTTAAAAATGCTGGATGGAAAGGTCAGTAGTAATTTATTACTTAGGAAAGATTGTCTTTGCTATTTGTCTGATTGAGGATGCTGATTGCTGGTTTTTTCTGGGTGTGAGTGTCCTTGTGTTCCCAATTTTTTTGCGGACTATTGTGATCCATACGTTCATGTGTTGTATCTTTGAGGAAGGATATTTGTTATCATTCAATATTGCTCACTGACAGGCACCTTTACACAAATTTTGCCAAACTCACGTTGGTTTAAGTGTGTCAATGTCACAACAACAGTAGTTGAGTACAAAGCTGTTATTGACAAATACATGTTCAGTAGAACTACATTGTACATGTAGTCTTTAAATTCTGCAGATTATAAAATGAAATATTGTTAACATTATTCTTAATATTATTCTTGCAACTTTTTCATCAGCTTTTTTGTGTTCTCAAACTTTCCTCTGGCTTGTGATTGCCTGTTAATCACATGTTTTTTGCATTAAACCCAATATGCCCAATTTTACCTTTCTGGACATTTGCGGATGAAAATGCAATGTTGGAGGAATATGTAAATTTCTGACCTTGGTCATGGAAAAATTATTTGCTGTCCTATAACTCATTACAGTTTGTACTGCAACTGCAGTGGGTTAAGAGAGAGCCTAACCAAGTTACTGGTAGTCTTTTATCCTTCTTTTAGCCATCTCTAACCAAAGTCCTAAGGCCCTGAAAATCCCTCTCAGCTTTGTGCCTTTGGTGTGTGTCTCTGACATTTCACTTTTACATTTTGTAGGATATTGCTTTGATGAGAGATGCTGTCAATAGACTGGATAATACATTGCTCCAAAAGGTTGGAAACTAAACAACTTGGTTTACAATGTGTGTGACAGAGAATAGAGGGCTTGCTTATCTGATTTGATGCAAACACAGGAGGTATTTTGGGAGAATTTGAATGCTGCATGTATGTGAATGTGGGCCACAAGGGAGGGTTCAGTGCATTTTCAAGAATGTGAACTTTTGAATCCCCCCAAATTCCTTTTAGTATTTGCATCATTCAGGTCATATGAACACACGTTGGTTACTTACTTATGAATTCTTCCAGACTCTTTCTAGAGTTTGCATTGTGTTATGTAGGCATGTGTGCACTTTCTGTTTTCTAATAACAAAGTACTCCATTTGTAACTGCTTAAAAAATAAGGCTTCTCACTGAATGTTAAGAATAAGAGAATGAAATAAGCCTTGGCCAAAATATTTGAGAACCACTTCAAGTTTCTTTTCAAGACTCTACCAAAAAGGAAAAGTGAACATGATGAATTGGTCAGTTTAAGTACACTGTAATTAAATGCCTTGTTTTCTTTGTCTGTTGTAGACGACTGATACATGGAGGGTACATTTTAGCAAAAAATACACAGTCAGTCAGTTAACGAGTGTAAAAAGAGCAGAACTTGAAAAAGAGTTTATTGAAAAGCTCAAGGTATGAATGATGTAAAGCAGTTGTCTTCTTTGTGAAAGCTATTGTCATCTTTTAAATGCTAAATTTTGTTGTCAAGTGACAGCTATGCAAGTTTAAATGTCACAGAATATGACCTTTATCATACTCATCTAATTATTACAGATTTTTTGTCAGAGTCCTTGTCATCGTACACTGAAAAGAGGAAACAAAGTTCCCTTTTTTTTTGACCACGCTTGGTGCAGCCTTTGGCAAGCAGATCCTAGTAATGTCCACAAGATATGTCAAATATAAACCAAGTAAAGTCACCTAGCATACCATAAGGCTCCCTGCACTCATATGTGAAGCATTTTGTATTTTTCCTTTCACCGTGGCACTTATAAAATATCCTTGTAGTATACACAACTTGTATGTGGCATGTGACTAAAATGGTGAAGCTTACTCTTGAACCTTTTTGTCATCTCTTATTTACCACAAGCTTTTAGCTATTGTGTGGTTCCGGAAAATATCCATACCCCTACCACGGAGGGAATTTCACTTAGGACCCATCCTCCTCCCTGGATTTTCCGTTTTTTTAAGTAAGCTATAACCCCTCCATCCCTCCGGATTTTCCACAGTTTGTCAAACACCCCCCCCCCCCCAACCCCTCTGGAAAATTTCGTTCAAGAAGGGAGAGTGTTAAAAATGAAGCAACTGATCCAAATTTAAATGAAACTAAGCTGTGCACATATATCCCATGTGGGAGATTTGCACAGTATAAGATTTAGATTTAGATTGTAGGATGTGTTTATACTGTTTATTAGCATTTAAAATAATAACGTATGTAATCATAACTTACGCATAACATATTATCTTACCAATACCAACTGTTCTTCTCTACGTCAAACAGATATACTAGGTATCTGTAAAATTACCTTGACAAAAGCATGTAAAACGTTCGTTTTAATTGAAGAATTCGCTTGAAAAGTCGCAGTGTTGCTGATAAACGTTACTCCAACATGAACGCGATCATAAACAAAGAAAATGCACAACAAAATTAAGGGGAAATGATCAAAATAGAAAGAATAACGAATATTGAGTTCTCTAAAGTCGTTACACTGCATACCAGCCCTCAGTTAAGAGCCCGTTACTTGAAGGTGTAAGAGTAGAAGCCTGTAAACGTATCTGGCGACACTTGTACTTCGCAATAAATACTCTCGTTGATGAACTTAGCAAAACACGACTTCTATGAGTCAATGAGATTACGCTTCGCTTGCCAGTTGCCACATAGGGAAGTTAAACAACCATGAAGGTAAGCTTAAAATTTAGGTTGTTTAGACAGCGCAGACATTTCGTCGAAGGATCGTCGTCTCGATAAGTAAATATAACCACTCCTGGTACGCGTTGCTGTCTTCTTGAAGACTGGTAACAAGTAATGGCGGCTACATCTACACAACGACGATGTTTATCTCGTTTCTGCACCAATATCGCTACCAAAGTGCCTTTGGGAGAAAGAATACATGTTTTACAGTTAAGAAAAGTGTTTATTTAGCAGTTGAACTAATTTAATTCCACAATAAAGATCTACAAATTCAGTAAGTAGTAATTTTCAAACTTTATCTGCAGCTTACATTGGAATGAATCGTAGTTGACCCTCTGGAAAGTAATTTATCCGTTCAACCCCCTCTCCTCTGGAGTTTCCTGGGCTTTTGACCCCCCCCCCCCCCCACCCCTCGGGAATTTCCAATTCCCTCCATGGTGGGGGTAGGGATATTATCTGGAACCACACATCAATTCTTATATATATATAAATAAAGATTGATTGATTGATTGATTGATTGATTGGTTGATTGATTGATTGATTGAGCAGTACACGCAGTTTACCCTGTTAATAACTTGTAAAAATATTACTAATATTTTTTTCCATTATGTATTTCAGAGTGAAGTTACTTGTGGTCCTGCCATGCTAAAGAATTACAGAGAATATAAAGTACATTGCTTTTAGAACCTTAAAACTGTATGGAGTGACCTGGATTTGTGATATTTAACAATTATCCTGCGAAATCGCGCGGAATATCACCTGATACTTAGCCGACGAGGCCGTAGGCCGAGTTGGCTAAATCAGGGGATATTCCGCAAGATTGAGCAGGATAATTGTTTTATTATTCAACAAATTCCCATGGCCTACCATTTTCAGAACGAGAAAAACTACTGCTCTATGATAAAAACGCTAAAAGCTAGCAACACATTAAGCTTAATAAAAATCAGAACAGAACTTCAAGAAATCGAAGTTTACTACCGTTCACTTAAAAAGACGTATTTACAAACTCATGTTTGAAAATGACAAGACGAAGGAAAAAAAATATTGCTACCTTACCGAGAATAAGTCCTCTTCCTGTGAATTAAAATCTTTTCAGCTTTAGTCTTTACAACTTTCCGTGAGCAAGTGTGCTGCTTCGTTCGCAATAGCATTTTCTTGGTTGAGTTCTCACTATGAAAATTCCAAGTCAACCTCTGGATATCTTTGTGAGCTGAAGCAAATACTTGTTGACTTTTTGAGAGCATTTAATCGTGGAAAGTTTCTTCCAGAGAGTTAAAATTTACGGAGAACACTGCTGAAACTGTCTCGCTTTTCAAAATGGCCGCCAAACAAGCAATGAAAGAAAATCTGCAGTGCACTTCCAAATATGGTCATTTACGTATATCGCAGGATATCTGTCATGTAGGATGACAGATATTGAGGGCTTCCTTACCATATATGGGCATAGTGACAATTTGTTGAATAATAATTATGTATATTCGTCAGCTTTGTTTAACCTTGCTTCAAGTGACTTATTAGAAAATAAGTCACTTGATTAGAAAATAATCAAGTGACTTATTAGAAAAACCAACTTGCATGTGCTGACTTGGAGTTTAACTTTAACTTTTTTGGTCAGCTCACAACTTTAGGAAAACTTCATCTGAAGAAATTTGATAGGAATGAGCAGGATGAAGAGCCACCAACTAAGAAACGGAAGGCATCTGAAGGTACCTGTTCAATCAATATCACACATTATCCTCTGGTACTTTCCTGTTCTTGGAAGGTTTTTGGGAGAATTTGTTTTTCAAGACATTATTTCTGACATCACAAGGTTTTCTGTTCCATAGCACGTGAACAGCCACCCCCTCCCCTCAAGAAAAAATCTTGATGGGAGGTGGTGGCTGTTCACAGGCTATCTGTTCCAGTGACAAACCTACTTGAATATCATTTGTTATAAGATGGGTGAGACAAGAAGCTTTACTTCATATTGTCTATCTACCACCCCCACTAATGATCAAATGTGCATTATAGAAAATTTTAATAAATACCTTTTAAGTGCCTTAAGGTGATTCCATTCAACTGCATTGCGCATCCTTTCTGCGCATCATTTTTTACGTGATTAGCGCGCGCACTTTCGGAACTTGGTAGGTTTTCTATGAAAACCGAGTTGTTTAGAGAAATAAATGGTTGTCTTCTCCTAATCGAGCACGGTGACCCATTTTTTATTGTATAAACTCAATCAGGACAGTGTTCCGAAAGCAAATTTAAAACGTTAGCAAAAACCTATGATCAGATTTTGCACAGTTGAAAAAAATCCTACGAAAAAAGCCATTTAGGGTAGAGGACCGCACAGCAGTCTACCTTCGTCACCGTCTACTTTTTGAGTTTCCAGTAAATTTTAAGCTTTTTGGCCATGTTTTGTACAACACAGATGACTAATACATACGTACAAAGTCAACCTATACATGAAATATCAATCTGCAGTTGAAATATTGAGCATATTGGCTTCGCGCGTTTATTGCCTGAAAATGCCTTTAAACACTGTATTCGTCAGCAGTATACCACTAAAACGAGCACGGTGACCCCCCATTTTCATTGCAATTTTAGACCCTACCTGGCTTGTTGAATATTTATGCCAAGCTTCATTACAAATCTGTGGCAGATTCTTTTTCCGGGGAATCACCTTAAGTGTTTATTGGATCATTTACATTAAGTCTTGAACGTTAACTTTAGAGACGTTCTTAGCATTGTAGTTGGCTTTGGGATAACTGGTCCGAAAACGGGTTTCTCTTTGTTGTCACGTGTAACAGTGAATGGGAAGCCTGAGGAGATTGTTAGGAAAGTGAAAAGTGAATCAGATCAGAAGAAAGATGTAACAACACCAGAGAGTAAACCAAGAAAAGTGAAAAGTGAATCAGTGAAAACACCGGAAAGTAAGCCAAGTAAAAAGAAGGAAAGGACACCAAGGAAGGAAGCTAAGGTAGAGTTGTAGATGATTGTCAATTGCTTGTTTGTTTCTCTTTGAGTTTTCTGATGGATTCAATGCTGTACAGGTTATCAGCTAGTGACTCTCATTTTTGCCTCGTATTCTGTGGCGTTTTAACCCTTTTACTCCAAAATCAAAATTCAAGACAAATCCCAAATTTAATTTTGTAAAATACCGTAAACACCGGCGTATAAGCCGCACCTTTTTACCCTAAAACTTCGCTCAAAATCGGGGGTGCAGCTTCTCTGCGAGAACATCTGGAAAAAAAATCTGTAATTTTCCATGAATCATCCCCAGAAGACCAAAATAAAGTCAAAACGGTACCACGCTATCTTCATGAACTTCCGTGGTAAGTGGCCCACTGTTTCTCCGTTGTTGACAACATTGATGGCAAATTTGTCAAAGCAATTATCGAACTCCCTTTCACAGGCGAGGTTGTCACCAATGGATGACTTCCAAATATCCTTGTAAACATGGAACAGTGATGGAAGCCAGGGATGGAAGCCACGAACAGCTGAAGAAATTGCTAAAATTTGCTTTGCGAATGAATGAAGCGACAACACTTGTCACCAGTTTTCTCTCCTCTCATCAAATGCCTGGCTACTAAGCCAAGATAAGCAACCGAACTTACTCGCAAATTTTCGCACTCGCGGCTTATCTGTGAGGGCAGCTTATACGCCGGTGTTTACGGTAGTTCAATATAAATAGTACCATGTGAAAGTACTGCAGCTAAAGAGGTTTCATTTGAATAGTCACACCATAGGATTTTATCCACACACTCAAAAGATAGAACCATCTCAAATGTCTCTGTAAATGACTCTGGGAGTGAAAGGGTTAAAGTTTCTTTCTTCTTTTTTTTTTTTGCAGTCAAACAAACGATTTGTCCAAAAATGGCCAAAAAGCCAGTCAGAAAACAAAATATGTTATGGCTTTTTGTCAAGTAGAAGATGAAAATGAATACTTGGAAAAACATTCAATCTATGTTTGTTTCTTAGCAACAACAACAACAACAACAACCATTTTATTTTGCCAAAATAAATAGAAATAAAAATAATTACAGCATAAAATAAATTAACTAAAATAGGCAAAAAAACTACTCAGAATAGAAATAAACTAAACGAGCTGAGTAGTTACAAAAAAAAATTAGCTGAGCAGAGGCCAGACTGTTTTTGTACTTGTAGTCTTGGCTTCGTTGTGGGATTGCTCGCAATTTCCAAGAGCTGTCTTTTGGTTTTAACTCATTCCAACATGATTGACTTGAGATGTGTATTTTGGAGGCACCTTTCTTATGAAATGTCAGATTTTTAAGCAACATTTGTTGTATCTATTTAGTCCTTGTATAATGACTTTGCAAACTAAGGACTTTTTAAAAATCTGCAAGGGAAATAACATGTTAAAAAACAGCCATTCATAAATTTAATAAAGCTAGTAATAAACTGATTTTGTTACTCTATTCAAACTGATCTGTAAGAAGTATTTTCTGCCACTGGACCTCTTCTTAAGCGCTGACAGCTATTTTGGACACACTCCTTAATCTCTGATTACTCCTAGTTATCACTTGTTATTAGTGGAGTTACAATTCTTAAAAGATTTTGTAATGAAATGCAGTCTTGTTTATGCAACTGTAAATCTGCTCATTTGGACAGTATAAGTCATAAATTAGAACAGATATCTCATTCTTGCTATAGATCTGTTTGAATAAAGTGGCTTTTGTTTTGATTGACAGAAGGAGAGCTCTAGTCCTGTTTACAATGAGTTTGCGGTGTCTCATCTGCTACAGACACATTCGCTCAATAATGACCCAACTGACAGGAAAACACAAGTTTGGGGCTGTGAGTTTGAACCAGATCCGGACAGTATGATAAAAGGTAGAAAAAATTGCCATTAATTTTTTTTAGTAATGAGAGGGTCACAAAATTGGCTGCAAAGTGGAAGAAATGGTGGCTAAAGTAAAGTTTATCAAAGGCTGCCAAGTTTTGCCAGAAATGACAATGCAAAACACATAAAAGCTTCCACCCTTTTAGCAACTGAACCAGAATGACTGAAAGCCCAGGAAAAATGTGGCAATTATAGGAAATTCTATGGTTTTGGCTTATTCTTGAGGTAAAAGAAAAGTTACCATTTTAGTAAAAATTAGTATATTAATGGGCAAGGGTTTGAACCTCCTGGCGGAGCCTCCCCGTATAAAACTTTATTGAGTACCTCCCCCGGGCTCTAATTAAAACTGACCCATTCATTGTTTATACAGGCTTTCTACTCTCAAAGCCATGGTGAATGTGTTATTGTCTTAAAAGGATCATCCTCCAGCAGAAATACACTATTGACAAAAATTCAAAGCTTGTACGTTTTTAGTCATGCTAGGCTGCCGATACTCCTTTAATGTCAGTTCACATGGCATACTGTTTGGTCTTGTATGCTGTTTTGTAGGTCACACGACGTCAATATGTGCGACGTGTGGAGGAGACTCAGTGTGCTTTGTTGACTGCAGCACTGGGCGGGTCATGAAGAAATACAAACAACCTGGAGAAACATTTTACTGTTTAGCATGGACTACAGTTTGTCTAGACTCTGACTCTGATAAAAAACACAAAGCGAACCTTGTTGCAGCTGGTGGATCTCAATGTGATATTAAAATAATAGAACCTAATCAGCTAGTCTGCTTTGAAGAAATTCAAGGTCACAAAGGAGTTTTAGAATGTTTGCTTTTCCACCCTCATCATCCCACATGGCTACTAAGTGCAGCTGATGATAACACTATAATGATTTGGGAAATTGGTTTACCAAAAGGAGCTGAATATCAAGGAAAATCAAAGTAAGTATGGTGCACCTAAACCATAATAAATTATAGTACAACACTAAATTTTGGCATGCTCCCATTGGTCGAAGTCGATCACGTGACGCAATAGTGTCTCCCTATCAGCGCATAGTGCCCGCCTGTGGCAATTTTCACTCAAAATTTAGCGTTGTACAATAAAAACAATGAATCCTTCTGTCTCAGGCCCTATGTGTGATAGGTTCCCTTGGAAATTTGATGTTCAAACTTCATGTGATATTTGTTGTGAACATCAAATTTCCTCAGGCAGCCTATCACACGCTGGTGCCTTCGACAAAAGAACTCTATTGTTTAAATAGGGATTGTGACAGGTTTGCTCTGATTGATGATGTAGTGTCATTTTGGATTGGAGACTACATTAATTTAAAAAAATAGAAATGCTATACAGGATACATACAGGAGGGGGAGTTTGGAGGAATTTGGAAGCTTATGTAGACCCAAGCTCGCAGGCTACACAAATGCAGTGAACCCAATCTGCAGGCATGCATTTATTTACCAAAGTACTTTGAAGTTCTTCCATCCTTTCTTGTGTTTGTCCAGCTATAACGAGTTATGTAGTTTCATAGTTCATGGTGCCCTTCTTGTGTAGGAGTTGTGCTTATGCACTGCTCTTTCCTCAACTTAATACTTATTATCCTTCCTTCCTCAGACTGTTGTTGACTTTGAAGTCTCGCTCAATAGTGCGACTATTCTCCATTCCTCCTCATGGCAAAGTGGTGGTTGGAGGCTGTGATGATGGTTGTTATTTGTGGAATCTTTATGATGGCTCATCTGACCAAGGAGACAAAAATGACCAAATAAGGTAAGTTTAAATCTGATGACCTTATTCAACAATTATAAAAAATACAAAGTGGCATGCTTGCTTACAAAACCGGTTGCAGGACAAGAAGGAGTTTGGAAGAATTCAGAAGTTAATGTGAATTTGGAGTCAAAAGTGCTAAATTGGATTTTTCCAGATTACCTTAAGCATTAATATGCAGTTGTTTTCTGTACCATTTATAAGACAACCAAACAAATATTATTTTCCACGATCTCATCTAACATAACCCATGAAAGCAGTCAGTGTTGTATAAGCAGATAATGAATGGTTTTTAGTCAGTTATTCCTCTTGAAAACTCACTAATCGTGGTCATCATCATCGTGGTCATCATCATCATCATCATCATCATCATCATCATCATCATCATCATCATCATCATCATCATCATCATCATCATCACCATTTAAGTCCATTAATTTGCTCCAGGTCACCACATTCCAGAAGTATCATAAATTCAACAAATGTTTTACACCTTTGACCACCTTTTGGTTTATCATCACTTGAAGAGTAATTTGGCCAAATGATTTATCATGTGTGCTTATGGGAATGTAGTTTGAATTTCAGCGACATTTGGCAAGACATTCCTTGGGTGATGGTAAGCAACATGGCTTAGGGATTTTGGGTAGTTAATAAATAATAACTTTTCTATTGCAGAACATATTTTGGAAAGTTGGATTTTCCAGGAAAAAAGACCATTCCTCTAGACAGTATTGTGTGCCTGTCCAACAACCAAATTGGTAAGGTGAATTATTTCATCTCAATGTTGATTTTTTCAGTCGTTTGCAGTTACGTATACTTAACCTTAGCCGTGAATCTGATGAACATTTCAACGTGTTTCGTGTGTAAGTCTGTAAGAAAACAGTGTATTCACAAGCGTGGGACAAAGTAGAAATCAAGTCCAGACAGAATTCAAGTCTATCCTTTACCGATCCTACATTTTACCTACTTGCATTTGTTGAGGACTCATTTTCAAGGAGGCCAGAACCTGATCATTCACTAAGAATGCATTGGGATTACTCTTATATCGTTCAAACCGGCTCTATGTTGACCTCCTCCTCCAACAGCATGTAGTTGCTATAAGGAATGATACTGGAGGCATTGCTGGCCATATACCATAGGGTTTATCATGAACTCTGACATTGTTTTTAACTTAGAGCTAGCCACAAAGTGATGGCAGAAATTTGTGGAATAGGAATCAACCACAGAGAAGTTGCATAGGACTGGAAATGACAGTACGTTACACGTAGAATTAACGGTGGAAGAAAATATTTGGACAGACTAGTCGAATCTATTCATAGGAGCAACATTGCAAAGCTGCCCTTGCGGGGAAGAGAATAAGGAATTTAAATTGATGGCCACCAGAAGAAGCGTAATTAATCATTCCAAAAAGACAAAGGCGATATCAAAAAACGGCTTTCGTAGTTAGTAGTTGATCAAATATGCTGCTTGATATCTGCTATAACGAGAGTTAAAACAGTAAAATATTGTTTCCTTGGGACTGAGAGACCGTAATAGCGGGAGTTTGTTTCAGTCAAGTGTCTGTAACTTTTGCCAGGGACTTAGCTGCTGTCCATAATAGCAGGGTGTCTGCAAAGCAAGCGTTGACTGTACATTACTTTGTTTTTACATGACCAACATTCTCCTTGTCATGACACATGTACATATCAACACACACTTACTGGGATATTCTCCCCATAGCTACAAAGAGAGTTGAAGAAGGATGCATCCACATCTGGTATTCACCATCTGAAATGCTTCAGGTAAGGCTTGTGCATGAAAAATAGAACAGAAATCTCTTAAATAGAAATATCTTGAGCCTTTCTGTGGTGAGGCCATGTTCACTCTCATACAGCTTCAAAACTGCTGCTCTAAATTTCTGCAGCAAAAACAAACAAACAAACAAACAAAAAAAACAAAAACAAAACAAAAAAACTTGCCACATACCCTGAACTCCAAGCTGTTCTCCTGCATCACTCTTTTGCATGCACTTACCCTAAGATAACTGAAGTTAATATTAACTCCAACAGCTTTGGTTTTCCCATGAAGTATGGAAACATCCTGTGAGCTGCAGATTTTGTGTGCTGAAACAATGTTGATACGTATATAAATTTTTACAGAAAGCTAACTTTATAAAGACTTCATTGCAGGAAACAGTCAGTACAATAACCATTGCCATTGCAACAGTGAAATTGTTGTCCATTTTGACTTCAGGTGGAAAAAAAATTAAACAAACCATTGCTACAAAGCATTGCTGCTACAAGTCGTGTCCTAAAAACGCAATGTAGACCCCTTTCCGATGGACTTAGTGTCTTATATTTGCACTGTGAGAAATGTAGCCCAAGTCACTCGTTAATAGTTCTGAAAAACTGACCTTTTGGTGTCGTTCGGTCTACAAAAGCATGCGACACTCTGCTGGTTCCCAGGGCCCTGTAGTCATTCTAAAGTGTTTAGTTCTGTGTTTAATGGTGTATTTCAGAATGATTTTACAATAGCATACAAACTACCATGGAGGCGAACTGAAGTCCCGTTTTTGAAGTTCGACTTTGTTCCAGGTATGTGACCTCTTCCAGCACTGTTAGTTGATTCCCTATGCTCTGGTTCATATAAACTATTAAGACCTGAATCTGAAATGCTACTTACTACACTCCACCGACAGGCCGTATAATAACTGTGGTCATTTTATTGGGCTGGTTGCATTAATGGGGTAGTTTTAAATCATAGCCAACAAAAAGGAATCAGCCACAGAGAGAGGTGATGGAGGAAGGGAGCATAAAATTAGAAGGCAAAATACTGTAACTTTGTAACCAAAATGGTTATCAAATGCAGAATAACAGATAGTTTTGACTTTTTCCTTTGTCAATTTTTGTTTGCTTACCATGCCCCCCCCCCCCTCTCCCCCTCCGAAGACAAACGTAGCGTTAATATTTGGATGTCTCTTGTAATTCTGGGAAGTAACAATCCTGCTAATGTAACTGCCTCCAAAAAACAAACCCCTGACAAAATTGACCGTCTGACCAGTTTTGGTGAATTTGCAAAGATTTCACTAAGGCAAAGATAGCAGTTTTTAACGCTTGAGAAACAAAGCAACATTCCTGAAACAGACCAGGCTTGATAAAAGAAATTTGTTTATTTATTGATCCATCTACTACTTGACTGATGTTTTATAGGCAAGATGAACGTTTGTTCATTTGTTTCACGATGGAATCACTTTGAGTTGTTGATCGCGAAGTTCGACTGCAATACTGCTAGTCTTCATCAGGCAATGAGGTCGATTGTTCACGTGTTGCTATTTATGCAAAATAAAGTGTGCAGTGTAATATTGTACAAGAACATTGAAAAACTTTAAACTTACAATTCCTGTGATAGGATGTAACAATTTTTTCTTGTTCAAGGGTAAATTTTGCTAGTAGAAATTGTTGTCCTACCAAACAGTTGCGAACATCGCAAAAGTTTGTTGCCACAATAAAAAGTTGCGTTAAGGTACTCACAAATTTTAGCTGTGTGAAAGTAACTGCTCCTTGAAAGTTGCATCCCATTAGGCCTGGTTACTTCGGAAATTAACGAGGACCAATACTTCAGAGACTCTAGACAACAGTTAATTTATTAGGACACCTCTTTAGATGTACTTATGGATGCTGTTTGTTTCAGCTTGTTCGGTACTGTTAGCAGGGGATGATGCAGGATCTGTCTGGCTTTATGATGCAGATTCCCGTTTATTAGAGAAGAAAAGTAAAGACATTCAAATCCACAAACCGGCACAGGTAATGATACTTTAACCTATATCACAGCAATTTTGGTCAGTTGTCAAAAGTCTGGTTGATTTGATTTTTGCGTGTGGTACAGTGCGACTAAGAAAACCGTGCGAACACTAAGAACTATTTTTGGAATGTTCATTGTGCCGCGACCATTCGGACGCGAGATTAGACCAGAAGAGAAAACCACAGACCACCGCTTGCGGTTTATTTCTCTCGTATCTGATTGGTTTTCTTCCCCAACACAGTAAACATTGCATCGTTCCACCGTAAGTTCTATTATCAGTTTTACACATTCTAACCAACCGAAGAAAACATTTCTTAAAACCTAAAAGAGGACAAAGGTATTATTAGCTAGTGAATAAAACAGGTGATGGATCAGATAAAGGACTGTTGTTTTTAGGTTGTCAAAACAAGCTTTTCGATTTTCGATTATTTATTTATTATTTATTTATTTATTCATTTATTCAGGTTCTTATATGTCCAAATGAGACAACCAAGGTTTTTAACCAAGTCAGTGCAAGCAGTAGTCTGGATTATATTGTGGCTGTTGCTGACACAAATGTAGTGTGCATATGGAAGAGACTGACGATTGAACATTCACATTAATGACACAGACTCCCTTCAATCGTGTACGATACGGAAAGAACCTTTATTTAAACCAGATAAAAAGATAAATTAGCAAAGTAATACAAGCCAGCTCATAAGAGCAGCTATACGTTGGGTTGCGGTACATGTCCGTTGCGTTTCTGAGACAAAACCAGGGATTGGGGTGGGGAGGGGGGTGGGGTTAGAGCCCGGAAGAGGCTTGTTTGACACCGTAAGGTTCTTGTTGCACTTAAGTTGAAATTCAGTTTTTTGATGTCACTTGGTTAGTGTTAATATTCACGGTATAAATTCCGCGGAGATTATCCCTTCACTTTTGTGCTGGAGTTCCTCCCCCCCCCTCCCTTCCACCACGGCAAACAAGAACCAGCAGTAAAACAATCTTCAGTTGTTTCTTTAGGAAAAGACTTGAAGTCTTCACGAATGAAACAGAACTTGATGGTTTCGCTTTTTATTGATGTTATTGATATTTTGTACGTTAATACACCAGCATGATAGCATAAGACAGGCAATATAATTATTACATTCCTTATAAATTCTGACCCCGTTTTTGTTACAAAGCCAACTAAGACAAATTCCAAAATAAGAAAATAAACAGATGTATTAAAAGATGTTAAATAAATGGTCTTTGTGGTAGGGTGGCGTTGCATTTTGAGATTATAGCTAAGTTAAAATAAATGAAGCATATCATTGTTTAAAAAATTACACCATGTAAATTCAAAACTCTTTCTAATGCCGATACTCAAAAAACTTTTCAAGAGCAAAACTATCTTTTTCTGGGCTATGTAACTCATTTCTTTAAACAATCAGGCCACGACTGATGTTTCCACAGAGCATCATATTGAGAAAGACAAACGTTGAAATAATTGTAAAATTGTAAAATTTATATTTGTTCCTTTTACTGGATAAACTATTGTGCTCGCAAAGGACCCACCCTAACACAAAAAGGTGGTGGTCTCTTTTTGTACCTCCTTTACCTCGCAGTTAGGTGGTGTCTTGGTCATAAAGCCACTGTCAAGAGTAAACCTTTTTTACTAGCTATGTAAGCTTCTTGATAACATCCCATCTCAGTTTTTAAGGCCAATTGTGTCCACGAGATTCAACCAACCTAATTTTTTGTTTTTTTGTATGACCCCACCCCCCGCTTACCAAAGGTGGGTCCTTCTCGAGTTCACTTGTTGTTAGTTGTTAGATCAAAAACTTGCATGATGAAATAGCTACCTAACACTGCATCAATATCATAATGGTGTACCTTTTTTACAAGACCTCGTAATCTCAGAAATCAGAGTACGTAAAATAAAGCTTTATCAAAAACGTTTGCTCTCTTGAAGCATTATTTGGGTGAGAACTAAAGAAGGCCTGCTAGTCTATGTGGGACTCTTAAGGAAGGTGAAGATTTGTTGGAGGTGGAAATTACCAGACTTATAGTACACTCAACAAAATTACTCGTTTCTGATTGGACGAGAGGAGTACAATTAATCCCAAATTGTACTCTATTGGAGTACCTATTATGTTTCTTTCAAAATGCAGTTTGTATTTGCTGTTTAGTTGTCAAATCCTGTCATTTCTGAGTTGAGTAGATTATCCTTTGGAATGTAAATGGTTTTCTTTTTACCAAATAAAGAGCTGTTTACCGTGAAACATGCTCACCAGTGCATGACGAAGCCAGCATGACGCGCACGCGACAAGATCTTCAACTATAACGATTTTGTCGAGTGTACTATAAATAAAAAATCGCACGACCTTTTCGTACAATTAGTGATTAATGGATACTCGTAATGTTTTGAAAGTTCTCAAATTACACTCGCCTAAAGGCTCGTGTAATTTTGAGAACTTTCAAAACATTACTCGTACCATTTATCACTAATTGTACGAAAAGGTCGTGCGATTTCCTATACGAGTAGAAAATTACTCCAAAAATTTATTCAGAAAATTAGTCTGCTGGAGATGGCGACAGGTTCGACACAGGGAGGGTCAACTGCATAGCCATATTGCAGATGTTTATCCTCGTATCCAGCAATCTCTTCCCCAGAGTCCGCGCGCATTTAAGCCCAGCGGGATCGAAATGCTGACCAAAATGAATGCGGCCCAGGAGGGAGTGATGAACTTGGGCCTGGGCACAAGCGCCGGTATTGGCGAATGAAAAACCGAGGTGTCTGGCCATCGTGACGTCACGTATAAATCTGCCCCGGAAATTCAAAGGAAAGTTAACAAATGGCTTCCTCGCAAATGTTTACAGTCCAGTTTCTCAAAAAGAACAGATCAAACAATAAAAGAACGAAAGGTATGCTGCATGCTATAACATAAAAAGTATTCTTAATGCAAATTGGTCCTCAAAACAAAATAACCAATTGGCGATAAGACTCAAAAGATTTCATGGACGCTTTGGTCGATCGATTGAACTGAATCGTGATCAAGATCACCTTTCAGAAGCTGTATCTCACAAACCCTAAGATGTGTCGCTTGGAGACAAAAACATAACTTTTATATGTATAAACTCTCCAATTTTAGGAAAATAGAATTGCGCAACAATTTCATTAAAATGATCAGTGGCTTTAAACATCATTAAAATGTGGAGAAGAATACTCCAATACAAAGAAACGTTTACTGTGAATTCATGTGCTTGGTTCGAAGTTAATAATGGACCACAGTAATTCCTTACTTTGCTGAACTATCTTGTAAAAGACGACAAAGATGACAACATTTGCTGGAGGCGAGGCAAAACAGCTAACACGCCGGTTTTCCGGCCAAATTTGTGCTGATCTCTTATCGAATAATTATGAAAAACCACAGTTTATCTAAAACGCCAACTTTCTCAGGTTACTGATCATTGTTAAGGGTTAACAAGGCTCTCTCTTTACTAGAATGGTCCTCAGTTTGACTGTTTTTTGAAAATCAAATGACAGGACCAATTCAATTTATTTGCGAAACGGTCATCGTCAGTTGTGGATCAAGTAGACGGTCAAACTCTTTCTAAAACACTATGCAACCTGGACAGCAACTGAATCTAGAGGAAACTGGAGGTATTGAGAATAAATTACTGAATCACTGATCCAAATGGTACTCAAATATATCTATTAGTTTTCACAAAAAAGTACAGAACCAGATCAGCGAAGACTTGTTTCCTCAGGCGCCCGCATAATTTGCGAGCTGATTCAGATTTTTATGTTGTTCTGCAAAAGTGTAGTTTACACGGGTTAAATGAGGTGGCAAAAATTTACTAAGTTCGATTACTCTTTCCCTGGCAATGAAATATCACTATTCTTTCCTTTATATACAGAAGATGGAAGCAAATACTGTAAGAAAAGTTAACTTTTAAGTGCTAAACATACCCTTCTAGGTTCGCCTTCTATTATACTCAGCTAAACAAACGGACTGATCATTTTTTTGGCAAATACTATACCACTTGTTTCAACTTGGGTACTTTTGTTAAACTATAGGCTAGTCCGTAGCCAAGTTTCAAGTTTCCCTGTGGTATATAACTGAAATAAACACACTTTTTGGGACGCGGACAATAACAATTTTCCCGCATAATTCTTCGATCGCAGAGAGTAAACATGACTCTTAAAACATTATTTAAGTGTGATTTTAACGTTAAGACAAAGAGCCACTTACCTATATCGAAAAAAGGGATGTATAAAATTCCATTACCCAAGGAAACAAGCTTAGCTGAAAGCTCAATAGCACAAAAAATACGTTTGCAGCCCGAACTCTAATATAGTTGCCAGCGCCATTTTTGAAGACTCGGCAAACTCGCGCGCTTTTCACGTCGTGACGTCACGATGGCCAGACACCTCGAACCAGCCGAGCGGCGAGTTCATCACTCCCTCCTGATGCGGCCTCTGGGAACGAGATTGCGTATCCAGAGCCTACGAGCTGTTGGCTCAGCGGTGGGGTCGTACACGTGACCATTTAAAAAAGCCGCGTGGCTCTGGGGACGACAATGCTGTGAATTGAAACGTACGGAAACGGAAACGTACTAGTATTATCCAACGTCGTCCCCAGGGCCTTCTCGTTTAAAATGGCGGGTCGGAGCCTGAACCAAGGGGTAGAAACTTGTTGCCAAATCTCAAACCGCCCTTCAGTGAAAACCGCTGGGCAGTGAAAACATGGTTTGTTGTGGGTGCTCATTGCACCGTGGGCTCGGCAAGGGCGGTTTGACATATGGAAACAAGTCAAAACCTGGCCAAGGCTGCTGAAATATTCCAAGAATCGCGGAGTATTTTATCACGTGACACATGAAATGGCTTTTTCGGAGGTTGTTTCCAGCGTATGGCGACCCTGTTTGTTTTCCGCAATCGGAAACCGTTGTTCAAACGAAACGAAGACATTTCGTTGTGTTTACGTGACGAAATTCGAACGAATTTTGGAGCCACTTTGGCGCCTTGGCCAGGGGTTTCTCCGATCCGCCATTTTGAACGAGGAGAAGGCCCTGGGGACAAGGATGAGTATTATCCTCTGCACTCAAAGGACTTTCCCTGCACTCAAACCGGTCGCATACTCGTTCCCAATCCCTACTTATTGTTATCCAAGCTTCAGGGAGACACTCGCGATGAACGAGGTCAAAGTTCAATCCTTCGAGGTCAAACAAACCGCTTGTGCCACTTTCCTCCCGTCGCGGATAGTTTTGCGAGAAGCGTGCATGCTCAGAAGTCGCCTGCATGGAAACTCGACGCTCGGGAAACGAAAAGGAAAGCGAAAATAAGAAGGAACTATAAACTAAGCGACAGCAATGCGAGGAAATTGGTTATCTCAATATTCGCAGAATAATTGTTTTTCAAAACAAGCAATGTTTTATGGCCCGTCAATGCACACACTCGTCTAGTTTCCACGAGGCAGGCGAATGAGGCATCCTCTTGTTTCAACTGTCATGGAATTTTAGCGATTATTTCCCAGGTTTCTGTATCGTTTATTTACTCTGATAAAATAAGACAACTGCGTTTAGTTGAGGTCATCATAAACGTCCCTAGAAAATGGAAGTTTATTTTCGTTATTTAACGGCTTTATGAAGCGAAACTAAAAAATTACAACATTGTCGTTATTGCATGTGCTGAAAAGAGGTACAGTTTCTGGGAATCAGTAATATATTGTCTGTGTAGGAAGCGTGATTTTCTATCCTCTTAGTGTCACTTGTGTTATCATTTTTTCGATACTAAAAAACCCTCCAAATCCCGATTGCAGCGTTTGAATGACCGGGCCCTGCATTTCACTCCATTTTGGTTTATTTTGTTTTCGTCCATCTTTTCAGGACAAGGGTGATCATTTTATCGTTTAAAATATTCATTTTTTAAAGTTGCATTTTGCAACGATTTAATAAGCGCTACCTTTTGAATGACTTGAAATACGTCTCTCTCAACCCAACTCGTTCTGTCAAATGCAACATACGTGCAACGCGGAAATAACACGATTTTTGCAAATAGTCGGTTGGTGTACGTGAAAGAGTACTTGTGGATGTGTCTGAACCATGAGGCACGCGACGTTGCGCGGTCCCAGTCCGTCCTAAAAAGCAGTCACAGTTTTATGCACTGTGTAGTTACTGACTAATCTGCTTTCACTCAGATGTTGACAGATCAATCTCGTACAATGAACACGGGAATAGTGGGGAAGGGCGACAAGAAAGGATGCGATGAGAGGGCACCCAACGCAGCATATAGTTTTGCCCTGTTCAGTAAGAAAACAGCTGTTTTCAATTGAGTGTCGAGAGTAATTTGCGTTTTCTTTGGTTTTGTTTCACTATGCTCTGTGACTGGTTCAACAACTCGCGGCAAATAAAACCAAAATCAACTGTAACTTGCACGGGTTTTCCCGCGCTTGGCGCCGGTTACATGTCCTTACTTCGAGTTCTGATTGGTTCATTGGGTAATTTGCGTCCGCTGTGATTGGCCAGTTTAATTATTTTGGTTTTAGTTTTATGACACTCAATGGAAAGCCGCTCTATAGGAGTAACGTGTGTTTTCCCGTTACATTTATAATAGCAAGAGACTGATCATTCGATTCAATCTCGACAGCGGTGGAACCGGTATAATGACACCTTTTCATTCTGTTACGCAAGCTGCGTGACTTCTCCACAGGCTCCTCTCTTCTCACAAGGGAGAGCAAGAATAGAAGGAGCTTGGGAATGATCGCAAAAAGCAGTAGAGAGCTTGGTAACGACGCAAGGCGGAGTTAGTGGTTGAGCCACTGGGCACGAGGTAGCACAAGCTGTCAGCCATGAGCATCTGTAAGCGTAACAAAACACAGGAGCAGTTGAGCTTTTCCTTCGCCTTTCCGCAACGTAACCAAGTTCTGCCACATGTGAACTCCCGTTAAACAATTCACCAAACACAGAAGTTACGCCAGGTTGCTTGGTACTTGATCCCATTTACCAAGGACTTTGTGGTCCCTTTACTTTCCAACACACCTCACGTATTCGTGACTACTTCCAAGATGGCATTCAACCTTGCTGCTTATAGGAGCAGGGTGATTTCTTACATCACAATCTCGCCATTTTCCTGAACTGTGGTACAGTAAGCACAGGGACATTTCTCGTGTACGCCTTGACGCGCAAGTTCCTGTCGTCTGTCATAAGGACAACTTTTCTCTGAATTGTTATCGGCTGGTTTGCTGTGAAAAGACAAATCAATACTCCATTTTACAGTGTTTTCGTAAAAGAAACAACTGAACATTTGTGCTAGAATCGATAGCAGGTGTGACTGGCTTTGTAGTAAAAAAGGGGGAATATCACGCTTACAAGATTAAGCATACCTTAAATCCTCTAAACGGACAACCTATAACATTGGCAATAGTCCAGGTTTTAAGAAACTGTGTTGAAATCTCTCTCCTCTTTGAAAGAATCTAACAAGTAATATGTTCAATATAACTTCATGTTTAAGTCTGTTTCCATGCACTGACGGTATCACATTTGATACCATTACATAATTGTGCTTACTGGCTACTTGATGTCGAAACCCGCCCATCCGCAAGACTTTGAGAATCTTTATACCTGTGGCTAGCCTGTTGACGAAATTCTCTTCACAGTAGTGTAAACAACAGGATAGAATGATGTCATCATTGCAGCCTTTGCCCTGTAATAACAACAAAACAGATTCATGTTTGGTCACTGTGCCTTAAAACAATTCTTTTCTGGTCAGTTTTCAACTCAGTTGTCGACGTATTCACGAGACGATGAGGTAAAAATTATTCTGATTTTTGTTACACATACTATCTATTATACCGGTATGTGTGATTTAAAATTGTGATAATTAATTTAACACTTCTGTAAACGGATTTGTGTGAATTTGAATAAAGATGGATGGATGGATGGATGGATGGATGGATGGATGGATGGATGGATGGATGGATGGATGGATGGATTGGAATGCTGTAAACATTTCTCTCCTCAGCCCTCCTTGTTCGAGCACAATCTAAGAAAAATGAACGCAACACGCAGACCGTACCACATTCCGCTTTTTGTGAGTTTAACTGGTCGTGAAATTTAATAAAACATAGCCTGGCGCGCCTAACGCGTCTGACATTTCGGTTTGGAATGTTTTGAATAGTTGATTTTAACCGCTTCGTTTTTTGGCTATAAACTGAGAATTTAGAGTGACAGTAAATGTTTTCTTCTTTAAAACTAAATATAATCTTGTAAACTCCTTGAAGCATTGTAAGTATCAATGTACTATTAATTCTTGTGTTTGTTTATTGGACATTACATATTAATTTCATTGACTGGGGCTTGGATTGTCGAGATTCTACTGTCTTGGTGAGCCCTTACGTCCCGAACACGTCAGTTTACGAGCACGTCGCGTCATGCTCTCGTCGAAAAGTTTTTCGCATTTTGTAATTCCCCTTTCAGCACCCACTTGAGTTTGTATCCATAATATAATCAGATCTCGTTTAAAGTTTACATTAGTCCAAAGTCCGCATGCATGCAGACAGATTTTTTTACGATAGTCATCGATTTTCACCGACTGTTATCCATTTGATGAAGTGGAATATATATTCACTAGGAATTCGTTTTCAAACAATCAACACTTTATTTTTAAAATTTTCAAACAGCACAGAGTAGCGTACAACATACATAACAAATACAACCGCAAAAGTACTATGAGTTACATGTTAATTTCCACGCATGTGGTTTTTGTCTTTTCTTGTCAAGGTTTTTCCTCTTGTTCCAAAATATTTCCGATGCTGTCGTTGTTGCCAGGGTCACGGTTGTTGTCATTGTCAGTGATATTAGGGAACTTGATTGAGTACAAGTTTGTACGCATTACATCATCACGCCACATACCAAACTTATTCCCGGGGCTTCCTTCTTTGATGGTAAACAAAGTAGTTCACTAGTGCCACAGTAGTTCCCGTTGTCGCTGCAGTGAACTTTGTTCTTTATGTCATTATCGTTGTCACTAATGTTGATGTCCTGACTGGTGCTCCTGTCACCGTTGTTGTTACTGCTATTGTTATTGTTGTCGTTGATGTTGTCATTGCCAGTTGTTGCTGTTGCCGCTGTGATTGTTGCCACTGTGCCTGTTTTGTCGTTACTG
Source organism: Siderastrea radians (assembly GCA_964017195.1). Taxonomy (NCBI): domain Eukaryota; kingdom Metazoa; phylum Cnidaria; class Anthozoa; order Scleractinia; family Rhizangiidae; genus Siderastrea; species Siderastrea radians. Next base: position 2,268,481 of record OZ024897.1, read on the forward strand.
TTGTCAACATCAATGTTGTTGTCGTTATTGTTGTTGATTTCTATTACGTTTATTGTGCCGTCGCTATAGTTATCGTAGTTGATGTCAATACTGTTTGCGTTGTCATTGCTGTCCCTGTTGCTACTGTCGATGCAGTTGTTGCTGTTGTTGCTGTTGTTGGTACTGTCGTTGCTGTTGTTGCTGTTGCTGTTATTGTCGTTGTTGTTGCTGCTGTTGTCGTTGTTGTTGTTGCTGTTGCTGTTATTGTTGGCGTTGTTGCTGCTGTCTTTGTTGTTGTTGTTGTTATTGTTGCTGTTGTTGCTGCTGTCGTTGTTGCTGTTATTGCAGTTGTTGTTGTTGCTACTGTCGTTGCTGTTGTTGCTGTTGCTGCTGTTATTGCAGTTGTTGTTGTTGTTGCCGTTGTTGCTGTTGTTGTCATTGATGTTGTTGTTGTTGTTGATAATGTCGTTGTTGTTGTTGTTGTCGATGTTACTGTTGCTATCACTATTGTTGTTGTTACTGTTGTTGTTGATTAAACTGCTTTGTTCATTATTTTGACCTTCTCTTTCCTGTCCTCCTTCATGCAGCGCCACAGCGTTCAACGTTCCAAAAACTTTCATTTCAATTTCCTCAGCTTGTGTGTTGCTCTTTCTTAAAACCATTTCAATAAACGCTACACGAAACTGTCTCATTCTGACACAGTAAATGATTGGGTTAAAAAGCGAGTTAAAAACGACTCCCGAAGCTGCTATGAAATAAACAGTATAAGCTACAATTGCTGAATTGATGACAGATTTTACTATTAGTATTCGACGAAGAATTACAGGCGAAAAAGACAATACTAAAACCAAAACAACAGTAGTTATTAGTTTAAAAGCCTTTTTCTCCTTTAAGAATTTTCGTTTGGCTTCTTCTGTGACTTGGTGGTCAGCGATTTGTTTTTCTTGGCGGCGAATCTCAAAACAAACCACGACTTGACAGTAGATAGTAATGGCGATACATAACGACACGGTAATATTGCTAACTGTTAAGTAAATGTTGTTGTCTATGATGGCTTAAGGTACGCTTAGAAAAAATATTGCGATCCACGCGAGAGCAGACGATCGAAGTATACGAGATTGGGTGACCATGGTGATGTAAGCGAACGGTTGTTTGATGGCTATGTAGCGCTCCACATTCATCAAGGCCACATGCAGAAGTGATGTTGCAGCTAACACCCTTATAGTGTGTTTTGACAGTTCCATTACCAAACAGTTCACCTTGGAAGCCTCTTCTTGTAGGGCTACCGTTATCCACGCGATAAGAAGAGGTTGGCCGATCACTCCCATTAGACAATCTGTGGTCGCTAAACAACCGAGTACAACGTTGGACTTGGTTTTCAGTCGCGGTTTCGTCTTAACAGCGTGCATGACCAGTGCGTTCAAAACGATGGGGCAAGTTATAACGTTAAGGATAATTACAACCACAAGCAACGCGTAAGCTTCCACGGCAGCATGACCAAGTCTTCCTCCCAGGAAAATGACAACCTCACATTCAGTCGATGTGCCGCGGGAACTCGAGCTTGAATTCGTCTTCTTCCTTGCTTTTCTCTTCCTCAATAGCTGATACTATTACAGTTACCTACCAGCAGGCTGAATAGCTTAAACAGTTTAACCTCACACTCCATCGGCCTTAAATGCGTTCAAAGCACTTAAAGAAACAAAGCATATGGGAAACATGTTTCGTCAAAGGAAGTAAATGTATTGTGAAAGGCAATTTGGAAAACAAATTTCTTGATAAAAGATCGGTAAACAGTTGAAACTGCCGCAAACGAACAATTAACAGCTAATGTATCTGTTCACAAATAAACATTGGAATCATTTAGTTAGTCTCTTTTTGAAATAAATGCAGCTGTTCCTGGTAGCCAATTACCGGAAATGTTGGTTTGTTAAAATGTAGACTTGTTAACTACATTTCATTTTATTCATTTTTTTTCATCATTTTAAAATAAGTTTCATGCGATACTTCAACAGTGATTTTCAACGTTAACTCTGCTGTTGTCGTACACGTTTTGGTGCCATCAGCTTTTAAAATAGCAAAACTTGAGAAAAATTGAGCGATTGAAAATTACGTTAAACAAAAAATGCACTTCAAAAATGGAAATTGGAATTGAATGGAAATTGGAATTTGCATGGAAATTGCAGAAACGTCAGTTAAAACAAGCTTGCTTTTGCTATACTCACCTAAAAATTTCAAACAAATGAGAACGTATACGCTGTAGACTGTTTTCGCTAACTAAAACGTAAGGACTGAACGTGTGCTTTACGAAGTTAGACAAGGAAAATGCAGAGATTAAAGACACTGGTTGAATTTACGTAGTTTTGAAGTATTACTGCGTCGGTGACTTTCATCTCTAGATCAAAAGTGTTCTTTTCTTTTAAGTCAGACCTTTGTTTTCACAATTTTCTGTTGATAAACGCGGTGTGCCTCAAACATATTTGTTTTGCGTACTATCATTAGGATAAAAATATTTTTATGATCACCAAGAACTGAAAGGCAAATTTCATATCAATTCAGGTGGTGTACCCCGTCTGTGGGAAGTTGCGCTTTTTCCTTGAATTTAACTTCCGTGTTTTTTTCGGTTCTTCTTTAAGCTTTCTTCCTTTTTAGCTGTAATCACCTGCAGTTTTAGTCTGTTTCAACTCACACATTAATTCATTTTAACTCTATCAATTTTTAATGGACTCTCTTCTCTCAACGAGACAATAAAGTGGGCGAGAAATTGACTTCGTAAGAGGAAAATACTTTATTTTAAAAACAAAAAACTAGTTATCAAGTAGTATGCGGTAAACACATTAACAAAAATTGTACTTGCCGCATCGTACTTGATAATCAGTTTTTTGCAATCCACAATAACGTTTTTTCATCTTACGAAGTCGTTCCCGCCCGCTTTCCAAGTCCATATGTTAACATTCGCATCTTTCACCTAGGCTCGTTTTCTGATTATTTGCAGTTTTTATTTCTTTAGCGTAGTTTGCTTGTCTGTTTGAACTAAACGTTTTAACTTATTTTCAGCAAGATGATATTTATGAGACACTACATCAGTCATATCAGTGTAACGTGGAAACCCATTTGTTTGGCCCAAGCATAAGTTCACGCAGTCATTTTGTTGTGTAAATACAACTTTAATCCGGGCGCCCCGTTATATAACCAATTTTTCGTGTCCCGTTAACGTTGGTGATCAAAAGGAGTTCCACTGAATTAAGCACCTGAAATTTATGTTAAAGCAATACAATAGACATTTTTACAAAGAGATATATCGGGAAAACTAATATGTGTATGAAAATGCTGAAATTTTTAAATAAAGCTTGGAAGAGATAATCCATGCACTTTTTAAGTATTATTGCGCCGGTGACTTCCATCTATAGATCACAGGTGTTTCTTTTCAACTAGAACTGGGTTAATTTAACTATTACTTGCCAAAACTTTGTTTTAAAAAATTTGATGTTAATTAATGCAGATGTTAATTAATTAGTGTTTACCTAACAACTGTTTCTATGACAACCAAACGTCACCAAAACGTACTTTTTCGATGATTTTTCAAAAATAGTGTCTTCTCAAATCAGTTATTTTATGCAGTTAAATGCAATTTAACGGAGTTAACAACAAAGAGCGCCAGTGTTGTTTGGAGTCAGCGGCGTTTCATACATGGGCATGCGCCAGATCCCATGTGCTCTTCGACTGAAGTGTGCCGTAGCGTTCTCGGGCATTAGCGTGTTTATTAGCGTGGCAGTTCATGGGACCTCGTCTTCAAGGCTTTCCCCTCCCCCCCCATTTCCCTCCCTCTTTCCACTGTTTACGCAGTGTGACGGGTGCCTGCCCTCCCTACTGCGTGGGGGCTCATGGCTGGCTTGCCAGGATTTGCCAGCCATGGGAGCAGTCTCCATCTAGGAGCTGGCTGCCAATAGTGGAAGCTCCTGGATATTGCAGGCACCCAACCTCCATTTTGTGATGCAGTTGTTAAAGATGAGAAAATACAAAACAATTCACACCAATAATGAGTCCAGTGGTGTTCATTTCATTATCATACACTATTTATTTGTTTTTATTTTTAAAATTTAGATAATTCGGAGCAACATTACGTTCGATACAAATTTTAGCCGTAGATCACCGGAAATAAGTTACCAATGAATATTAAAAATTGAATAATCCCTTGAAGTGTGATCAAGTTTTCCTTCCTGGAAATTTTAAATTTCATATTTAGTGGATGTCGCGCTTTTTCTTTTAAATTCAACGGTTACTTTTCAGCTAGCTGTCTCTTTAGCTTGAACAGTTTTGATGTATTGCATCCACTTAAAATACCGTAAACATATTAAACTGCCACTTACGAACTAGCAATTAACATCCATATCTTTTACTTAGACTCATTGCTGTAGGTTCTTCGCGGAAGCTTCTTTACGGTAGTTAGTACACTCATTCAGTTTCAACTAAGCGAGTTAACAACATTCTTGCAAAGCAAATTTGCACAATACTGCAACAGTCGCTTCTTGACGCAGAAAACTATTTGAGCAACTAATAATCGTAAGACAAGAGAAAAGAATTCCGAAATCCAATAAATGGTATCCTAGAGAGTTTCTGGCGAAAGTTTATTCACGGCCTACAAATGGCAAGGAACATTTGTTCAAACAAGTTTGCGTTCATAACTATAAAGTTGCATTTAAGATTGGGAGTGATTTACAATGTGCATAACGAAAATTCAGAAAATTGTTTTTCCTACATGCTTATTATGTAAGCCCTTGTTGCCGCGATTGTGAGTAGATTATGCATTAGAAGTACATTTTCCGGCGTGACAGAAATGATGACACGACGGTGACGAAATCCTGGACAATTCTGACAAAAATTATGGAATAAGCGCAAACGGGAAAAACCGCTTGGAAAAAAATGAATTCATAAACGTTTTCATGAGTTAATGTTTCATCGTTTGCAGGAGGCTGAAGGCGACACCACGATGGCACCAACAAGGGTTTGAATTACATATAGCCAGCAAGATTCAGATACAAACCTTCCTTCCAGAGGGATCCTCGCTTCTGAATGCTATGGTATCCAGTTCTGAACCTTTACTGGTGACTGCCTTAACTTGAGGGTTCCTCTGGCTGAACTCGGACTCAAGAAAGTCAATGGCACACCTAAAAACATAAACAGCGACAAAGTCAAGCCAGGATACACAGTGCAATAGGGTTACGAGGGTAGGGCTAAGATACAAAGTCCGACCCCAATTATTATTCCAGAGTGCAGTATTGTGGGAGGGATTACCCGTACCATTATAAATATGTTGAAGCATAAAATTTGCACTAACGCATTTTGCCAAGGAAGCCCTTGTTCCTGTCACAAAGAGGTTTGACGATGCAATAGCTTTATGAAACGTGATTCTGAATATTCTGTCTTTTCTTAAGCCCTGGCCAAACGGAGTCGCAAGTTATCGCAAGTTGAAAACTTGCATTAACTTGTGACTCCGTTTAGCCATGACTTGCGTGTACTTGCGATGACTTGCGTTCACTTTGATCGAGCTCAAATTTTTACGCAAGTGAACGCAGGTTTTCACCATTTGGCCACCCAACGCATGTCGACGCAAGTTGGTCCATTTATTGTTTTCCTTTGTACGGGCGCCCGTGCAAGGCTGCACTCAAATGACTTTTTTGCTACTTGCGTCTACTTTCGAGTCCGTTTGGCCACCCATTGCAAGTCTGTGTTCGCAAGTTCACATTTCCTCACTTGCGGTGACTTGCGACTCTGTTTGGCCAGGGCTTTATCTCTTATCCGCACTTAAAATTTACCACCTTTCTTTATTTATTATTCCACAAGGCACTAACGACATCGCTGATCCTAGCAGTATGCAGGACGCGTGTCACCACGAACCTGGCAAATATAATCTAGCTCGCCACGAGTCTTTTTCGTTTGTCCCACGCTCGCGACATTACGAATATCCATCTTTTCCCAGGATCAATTAAAATCGTTTCTTGTTTCACGTGAAAACTGAAGTACTTCCTTAACAATCCAGAAAGTTATAAGCGGTAAAAATCGCTATGATCAGTGGACACTTTACGGTGGCCAATTTACCTTATCAACTTAGCTAAGACATCCAAATTGTGTATTTAACCTCTTCACCGACGAAGCACCTCAGTACATTTAGAAACCTACCCCTTTTAACGATATCTCATAAGACTAATTTTGTCACCACTTGATTGTAAAATCTGAAGTTATGTTTAAAAAGTTCTAATATCTTGGACTACCGTTTCGTAAAATCAGACCTTCTAACGATTCGTAAGGGAGTGCTACGTCACGACAAAATTTCTGAAATAAACCCCGCGGTCCAACTGAGATAATTGAACATACACACCTTGCCTTCTCCAAGACGTATTGCGCATGCTGTAGATTGTCGTACTTATCAGGCTGGAAATCCTTTTTTAAACCATCAAGTTCATTGATCACTGTAAAAAAAGTAAAACGCAACCTGAGTTAATTAACTTCGTTGAGTTGACTAGCATAACAAACAAAGACACGAACCTTTACTTGCAAGCTAAATTCTTGAACAGTCAAACCTCTATTAGGTCGCCACCCTCGGGGAATGAGCTAGTGTCCGCTCAGTACACAGGTTACGCTGGTGGTACAACAATGATTCATAAACTGCAACACAGTTTGTATTTTTGCGTGGGTCTTCACGCTTCCAGCGCGTTGTAAATATTCGTTTTCGACAATTCTTGCCACCCTATACGAATTTTAAGAAAAATGTGACTGTTTTTCAGCTAGTTCTAGGTTTTTTGACACAATAATGTGTAATATTTTAGGGAAAATATTTCGTATATCCATTACGTCATCGACTCCACGTGTGGGATATTTGCACCCAAAATTGGCCTGCTCCCAACATCTCAATGCTTCATAGCTCAGTTGGTAAAGCAACGCACTGTTATGAATTGTTTAAATTGTGACACAGTGTAAAGATCATTCCACTCATTCCAGAGTGCGCACTACTAACGATCTTTAATAATTTTAACACATTCTTACCAATAAGTGGCACGACCAGGGTGAAGTCTTGGCAGCCAACAATGGCCTTGAGTCCGTCCAGATGATCCACAAAACAGTTTGTATCGGCTACTAAGAATGTTGGGTAATTCTCAAACATCAAACGCGGCTTGGAGATATGCGCCTCAATCACAGCCTGTGTCAACAGATCATCGTTAACCCTTTAATTAAAGCCCTGATATAAACATGCATATTCTTCTTACTGTTGTCCACACATTTCTTATGGAACTAGTAAGGAGAATTTGTCTACATATCAAGACATCTTATCCTTGATCATCAGTTCCTTTATTCTCATCACTTAAATGCTTGAACAAGTAGTGATGATGTAAAGAGAAGATTCATTATTTTCATCATTGTTAGGGCTTAAAGGATCAATTACGTCGTTAAGTTATCTTACGTGACTTATGCTATGTTCACACTATACCTGGATATACCACGATAGCAGGTTTACCCCAACATATTGTTACCGATGTAAATATTTTTACAGTGTATGCAAGAGTGCTGTGAAGAGAGCAAACACCCTCCCCCCCCCCACCCCCCGGCCATACGCGAGTACTACGCCGCGACTCCTTACATTTTTTTCATATTTTACTGATACCTATTTATTCGCCTGGGTGGAGAAAATTGGTTGATAGGGATATCGACGACACCTGTGTTATAACCTGTTGATAATCCGACTACCCAACGCTAAGCAGAGGTGCAAGAGGTGAAAAGGTCAACATGCAGAAAAAAGGAAAAAAAAGAGCTAATGCGGATTTGTGCCTCTACGACAAAGTCCAACTCAGTACGTAAGGGTATTACTATTGCTGTTGAGATGACATTATGTGTTACAAAGAATGACAAAATATGGCCTACCCTGAAAACTTATGGTACCTCTTGTAGCAGATCAAAATAAGAGACAACAGCTGGACAGAAGTTCATTACATGGAACAAATAAATTTCACCTTCGCTTTATCTTCTCTCTTTCTGTGAACTTCCACCTGCTTTTTGAGAGCATCTTTTTTGGCCTGCAAGAAAACGCCATAATGAACAACACTACTCTTTCTGAGTAACAAACTATGCAAACGTTCAAAAGACTCACCTTCAGTTGCTTTAAGTCTTTTTCCATTTCATCCCTGTGTTGAAAAATTATAAAGAAGATTAATCTAAATATACACTAATCAAAGCTAATTATCGATTATTCGCCGCCGTCACCGGTGAATAGTGGTGGATAATTGCCGAACCGCAAAGCGGCGAGGTAAATATCCACCACGATTCATTGACACTGAGGTGAATAATTGTTTTAGTATACACCAAACCAGTAGATAGCTAGCACCCCAAAAATAGTTCTTTTTTTTTCTGAGAAATGAAGAAGAAATTCGCGCGAGAAGTCGAATTTGAGTACAATATCGGATCACGAGAAAAACACTATCCACCGGTTTGGTACATACTAATGAGAAATACTCTCCTTTCATCAGTATACAGTAATTGTTGGCCAAAAAACCAGTTGCAGTCGCAAAGCTGCTGAAAAATCCGAGGCTTGCTACCAGCATTGTAATATTCAGACAAGGGTGGAACTATGCTAAAGCTGCTGGACGCTGGGTTAATAGCGAGTGAGGTGTGGCACATGTTGTTAATATCTAGAAGTGTTTTTCGTTATCCATGTGAACTCATCGTACCCTGAATCTAACTCTTCTTCTTCGCTCTCAATAATCACGTCATCTTCACCATCGTCTTCATCAGGCTCCTGAAAATTAAACAAACGTGTGTTAGACGTTAGAAAAGACATGTTTTTCCTTCAGTACCCAGTGTGCAATAACTTCTACACACACCCTCCTCCCTCGCCAAAGTTCAGTTATAGTTTTTACGCTGTATAAGGGGCCGATTACATGAGCCGGGCTGGCCCGGTTAGCAGGGCTGGCTCGGTGTACCGAGATGACTGCTCAGCCCGGTATTACATGAGGCGAGCCAGCCCGCCTGCGGCTAAATTTAGAAGCTGTCGTGTGAAAAGATGGCTACATCAAAGAGCATGAACCAAGTGTTTTTATTTTCGCCAATTCATTATTTTGGCGTATTATTTTCAGTTTTACGTAGCTTTATGGTCTGATAAACCTTTATATATTATATAGAAAGAGAAATATTGATCTTCTGGTGAGCCATTTTGCTCTGAAGCGAAATTTAGTGACGAGAAAGTGTTTTCCCCCGGCTGGCCCGGCAATCGCGATTACATGGTAAATTTTCAGCCCGGCTAGCCGAGATCCCGGCATCGCGATGCCGAGATCCCAGCTAGCCGGGCTGAAATTTTTCCATGTAATCGCAAAGTTGATTTTTAATATGTTTCACAGACGTGCCGAGATCCCGGCAAACCGAGCCAGCCCGGCTAACCGGGCCAGCCCGCCTCATGTAATCGGCCCCTAAGTCTGAACCAGGTATATATATTTAGCCTGACAAAAGGGGACTGGTAGTATGAAGGTTGGTTCGGAAATAGAGTTTCCATAAAGCCATCAATCAAGTTCTACAATTTTGGCATTCTAAACAGTTCTTAGTCAAACAGACTGTAATAAAGACATGCATCTAACGATAATCAGTGATTTCATGAAAAGGCAGCGACTTGCAGATTTTAACATTCATAAGAACCTAAGCAACTGCCTCTTTTGACTTGATTTTTCATAAATGATTTTAACAAACACGCCCAAGTATCCACTTACTTTGATAATCTGAACAGGTACTTTAAAATAATTATTGGTACCCCTGGACAATGCCAAGATGTCAAATTATGAGAGTCAACTTGTTTAACCCTTAAAGCCATAACATTGATCATCGTCAAATTTCTCCTCATCATATCAGTGCATTATAACATATAGAAGTTGTGAGAATTCAGCAAATGATCACAAAAGATGAATTGTCCGGATGTTTAAACAAGTTCTCTCAATAAGTATGCAATGATGCCTAGATACCAGTAAGGAGAATTTGTATAATGATGCCAGAGCTTAGAGGGTTAAAATTCAGCAGTTTGTTATCACAAACCTCATGCTCATGTTGGTCTGATGTGTCCAACTGTACCACTGTCAGGTTTGAAGACTCCTTCGCTGGCGACACTTGAGTACTTTTGATCATAGCTGAGAATTCTCCTGTTTCACTATCAAATTCTAACGGAGGATTCTCCAAGGAAACCAGAAATGCAGCAAAATCCTTCAGGCATTGACAACGGAGATAATCCTCAACCAAGTCCTATAAGAAACACAGAGAACGTTTTGTTGAAAGTAATATTTGGCTTCACCATGATTACAAAAAGAATTCAGAGAGAAACAACCGTCCATCAACAGGACGGGATCTTGACGACGTCGTTTACATCTTGCATTCAAAAGTTGCATTATTAGTTGCCACGCACAGCTCATGACGGTCTCTAAATTTGTCGTTTTTTTCAAGGAAAAATTCTCGTATTTGCTACAGTTATGGATGGCACAGTTGCTAACAATTTGCCAGACCACGTTTAACTTGTGACAAACTGACTCTACCAAAGAGATCAAAGAATACCAACGTAAACAAAGACATCCTGAGAACCAGGGACCTTAATCAAAAAAGGCATTGCTACTAAATACAACTCTTGCCTTCTCCAATTATGTTCCAACCATTTTCCTAAGCTAAATCAAAAGTTGGTGATAGCCCTGATATAAAAATCACTGAAATGAATCAACATATTTAGTTCACTGTACCTTTAATGTTACATCAGAGACTTTACTCAGTGGTTTGTTTGCCATGGTCAGGGGTTTAAATCCAGCAAGAAATTCATCTTCGTACAGGGTAACCAACTCATCACCTTAGACACAAGGAAAGATTAAGAACAGAGCTCAGAAAAAGTACTCAATCTGCTTATTCACCTGAACCAAAGCCAAAATTATCTCTATCACTCGAAAGACTGAGTATAAACAGTCAAGTAGTGTGTGAACAGATCCACATTTTAAATTTAATCAACCAGCTACACAAAACAAAATGTTATTTCTTACCATTCTCATCGTGAAGATTGTCTATATCCACATAGGACAGAGCATTTGTGAACTGGCTCACTGATTCCCAAAGAATTCTACGAGTACTGCAGGGAAACAATTGCAAGAAATTCGAACGAATTTTCAGTGATGCTGTGCTCCTGTGCTTTTCATTACATCTGTCTTTATAATGTTAACGCTCCTGACGTTTTTAGCTAGTTATTTTAGAATTTCACTTTTAAGGTATTTTCATGATTTATGTTAGAGTTATTAATGCTATTGCTAAATTGTCATTTCAAATATAATGTACAATATTTTTGACACTGAAATAAAGGTTATATCTGTGTTTTCAACATAACACCCTTGAGGTTTTCAACAGTATGATTAAATTGTGCAGTAAATACACCTTATTCGTTGTTTTGGTTGGTAATACGCGTCGATATTTTACGAGTTGCATAGTATTCCGAGCTCAACAGGGGCAAGGAAAAATGCGCATATTATCGACCAAAACACCGAACAAGAGATTTATCATTCTCCTGCATTTATTGCCTTGTCCTCCTTCAGCTAGCTTAAGTAAAAAAACCAGTCAAACAGGGACTGTACAGTGCAATACGCTAGCACAATTTGCACATTCTCTTGCCCTTATATGGTAAAATGACGCAACAGTGGAATAACAAATAATAATTGCGTACTGTTTACTTAGTAATTTTAATAAATAGACCATTTGGTATAAGATAATGTCCATGGTTAAGAGATAAAAAGTTTGTAACAGTTATGAAAATTCATTATTATACAACAATGTATGTCAAATTTTGCCTCAAAGCTTATGCCTCAATGATAAAAGTGTTTAACAAAATGAAAAGCTTAGGAAACAAGAGATCAACTACAGTACAAAACAATGATATGGGTGTTACTTAAAGTCTTGGTCGAACAGAGGCGCAAATTATGATAATTGCGACTCTCTTTGTAATGGCTTGCAATGACATATGTTCAATGTGATCACGCTCAAATCAACACAGCGACACATTAATGCAAGTTTTTCACTGTTTGGCCACCCAACACAAGTCAACACAAGTTGGTCTCGGTATGTTTGCTTTGGTAGAGCCACTTGGACAAGGCTTCACTGAAATAGATTTTGTGCAACTTGTCTCTCGAGTCTAACTTGCATCTAAGTGCGAGTTTGTTTGGCCACCCACTGCAAATCTGTGCATGCAACTTGGCCTTTCCAAACTTGCGATAACTTGTGACTCCCCTTTGCCTTGTCATAAGGGTACTTTTAGCTGTCACCTAGTTTGTTTTCACTCAATTCATTCATAAGTTACTTTTTCCCCAAATGGACTTCAAATGATCTTTTTCAGGCCTTCATTCAAGGATACAATAACTCCATAAGGACGGTGCCTCCTAATACAGATGTATTTTTGCAAGGGTAATGACTATGGCAGAAAAGTAGATCTTAGCAAGGGCTATTGGAATCCAAAGAGAAAAATGTGGGTAACCATGCATTTCTCAGAGATAATTGAGCAACCATTATTCTAAAAAAAGTGTTAAAATACAAAGAATGTATGGCAATCTCTTTCCAAATTTAAGCTCAATTATCTTCTGAAAAATGCATGGTTACCCCCAATTTTCTTTTTGGATTCTGATAGCCCTTGCTAAGATCTGCTTTTTTCACAGTCATAAACCGCACAAAAATATTGCTGTATTAATGGGCAAATTCGTTATAAGAAACCCGAATATCCTAAGATGTGCAGAACATATGCATAGTAACAAAAGGAGGCCCCATCCTTAAGCATTGCCCCTCTATACTGACTATGATCAAAGTATAATTATCATAAACTAAAGAATAATACCAGTTGTAGGGTTCAGACAAGGAGACCGTTACATGTAGGTTCCTTTCCCCAGCACTTACCTAATTGAGGATACTTGCCAAAGATCAACATCGCAAATCATCCAGTCTGCAAACACCTTAACGGCGGGTAGGAACTGTCTCAAAGGTGCACTCAAGCCTTCCTGTGTGTTTCTTGCTTCAAAGTCTATGCCCTGCAGCAGACTGCAGCAGCTCTTCAGCAACGAAATAAACATTTCAATGGCAAGATTCAGGGCTTGGTCCTGAGGGGTCCCAACCCTCACATACTGCTCTTCTGAGTCTACAAAACAAATCAAATAACGACCAGGGTTACAATAACCTTATGTAAAACACTTGCACTTGTAAAAGTAAATTTTATAACGCCACAGTAACCTGCAATCAGGGACTAAATGTTCATTTGATCATAAGCTGTCCTCTGTACCAAAAAAGGCTTTATAATGAACCTATTAAAAGTTCCAAAACAGCTGAATAGATCTCTGCCATCTCTTAGAAGACCGTCCTTTCTTAGTTCTCAATGATGATAACATTCACAACATATCTTGTAAGGCTGTAATCACACAATGATAAATTTATTCAGGCATTGGCAATCATGCGCTCAGAAAGACCTCATCATACAACGAAAGTGGAAAACTCAATCATCAATAATCTATTTATTTATTTCTATTTGCTAACACTTTAACAGGAAAACGAGCAACACTTTAAAAGGAAAGCAAACAACATTTCGATGTCTTCATGACATCATTGTCATCACTATCATCACTGTCAAAACATTGTTCACTTTTTCCACGGCTGACTTTCCTGTTAAAATGTTATTTAAATACAGTATTAATTACAAGCGTCCATTTATTATTTTAAATATTAAGGGAAGAGGCTAATTTTAATGTATTAACTACTACCTTGTGCTGCAGTGTTGCCAATAGCAAAAATGTTGATGGCCATCATTTGCAGCAAGTTGGATCTGCTTATTACAGAACATGCTGGATACTCTAACAATGTGTGAAACTCGCCTATGAGTTGGTACTGCAGTGTGGGCAATCTTTCCATGCTGACAGAAAAAAAACATGGCAAGAGCATTGATTTCATTTCTCTTATCCTGTAAATCACACCTCTACTGCTATTAGCCATTTAAGCCTCAATATCAACATGTATATTCTCATCACTGTTCTCCATACATTTCTTATCGTGATAGTTGAGAGAATTTGATCATACATCAAGAAATCTTTTCATTGATGATCATTTTCCCTGGGTCTGTGTGTTTGATCTTTAAAGTAGTGATATTGTAAGGAGAAATTTAAATACTTGCCACTGCTGGAGCTTAATAGGGTTAATTGCAATGTATGAAAGCAGGGTGTGTTGTACTGGACCCCTGTTAATTTGGTTCACATTACACAGAAAGAAGCCATGGTTGCTGACGAGGGGACTGTTTGAAAAAGAAACAATTTTCACCATTTTCAGTCCATGGGGGAACACCACAAAGTCCCCCCCTCCCTCCCACAACTCCAAAGAAAAAGTTTTACACACCACGATGGTAATAAATTAATTACTGATGCCAAGGAAAGAACTGTCTTACCCAATTCTTGAATACAGCAGACCATGGGCACAAAGAAAATGAAGCACAAACTTCCTGTTAACCTTAAATCAGTAAAGAATAAAAGTTAACAAAGTTCCCATTCTTTAATCATGTTATCCCCTTCACAACTAAGCAGAAGAATTCCACTTATTTGGTTTTGTAGCATTCTGCTAGTTTTGTACTTTGATGTGAAATTGGTTATTACATTGTTACATTTACTTACAGGTACTTTTTATAAACAGTTTTAGGGGAGCTAAACTGCAATCAGTTTCACAAGTAAATAATTTTCTAATTATGGATATCAGGGTTTGAGGGATCTAATTTTAAATCTGCAATTTAGAGTCTCTGTCATTTTTTGATATGGTTTAAGGCTGCAAGAACTAAATTATCCCAACTCCCTTGAAACTGTTTTTACATTCATTGATAACATTTGCACCGAGAGAACTGCCTGATTTATATAGAGAGACCCACCTCCTGCAGGGATATCTTTGGAGACTCCTTGACAGGCTCTGCAGGTCGCTCCTCAGTCGTAGCTTCAGAGACAGGATCTCCCACTGAATTAACCTCCTGAACTTTTCCATGTTCAGTCAGCTTGACTCTCCTGTAAGACCCATGGCGAACAAAGATCCACACTTCATGCCTGCAAAAATTGATTAGTCAATTAGTGATTATTAGAACGGTGGTATTAGCAGAGCTGCAACAAACCTGTGATGTGTCAGGAACAAGATTAATTAACAGTTATTCACTGAAGTGGAGGTAAATATGAACCACTCTTTGCCAACACTAAGGTGAATAATTTATTGTTTTAGTATATTCCAAACCAGTGGATAGCAAGTACCAAATAGTTTCTTTTTTCTGAGAAATTATGAGGGAAAACTTGCATGCAAAATCCAGAAAAATGCCAGGAGATGAATAGCAGTTGCTATCCCGAGTTTAAGTAGCCAATCAGAGCGTGCGAAAAACACTATCCAATGGTTTGGTATATACTAATATGTTTTATAAAGTGAAGTCAAGTATTTGTCATTAAACCAAAACCATAGTAATTACTCTGGCCAATCACAACATATGCAAACAGTGCAAAGATCCAAAAGGTAAATACATGTAATTAGCATGAAGAATAGGTCCGAATATGTGTACAAACAAGTCAGAGTTAGTTTTGGTTTTACTTCGTACTGGTTAAGAAAGAGGCACATGATTTTTTACTAATCATAGTAAAACAAACCCGAAGTAAGAATGCTTGATACTCAATGCAGTTCGTCTTAACCCCAGGTGGGTAAACTACAGGGCCAAGAGTTGAAAAGTTTTAAACACATTCATCAGATCAAGGGCTTTTCTGTTGATGTATCCTTCCTTTGCCAATGGTTCCTGTTATTTGAAAGCAAATGACACTGACCTTTTGCTGCTTAGCTGGAGTGTTACGTGGGACATCTGAAGTCAAAGCACCTTATGCAAGTGCACCTCAAGAGTAGCTATAGCTCTGTCAACGTATTTTGAATGATCAGGAGTCATAAGCAAGGTTTTTACCTGCCGTGATTATCTTCCTTTTCAGATATAAGCCCAATGCCTTTGGCTGCCTCACCAAACAGTGAACGCCCCTTCCCTTGTCCCGCTTGGTTTCTGTCTTTCATCTGCTGGCGTTTCTCCTCTGCAGCCTTTTTTTCATCCTCAGTTCTTTGAATTCTATCAGCCTGCCAAGAGGTTTTTTTTTTTTAATTTTGTTAAAACTCTTTGCCTTGTCAGAGCATGTGCTCACTCCATAGCCACTGATATTATAATCATAATGATTAAACATTTCAAAAACATGACATAATGTTTGAGTTTAGAAAACATGTCTCGGATACTTCATTATCGATCGTCAGTTCAAGGGTGTTTACAAATTCGTAACTACAATGCTAATTACAAATTGCAGAAACAACAGCTGGTTAAAAATCTGTAAACATCCTTAAACTGATGATGGATATTAAACTATCCGAAACATGTTTTCTAAACTCAAATGTTGTGTCATGTTTTTGAAATGTTTTTAATATATATTCTACTGCTACAAAATTTTTTTAATCACAATGATGATGATGATGATGTTGATGGTGATGATGATGTTGATGATGATGATGATTATTTTCCAATAAATTATCTTGGAAAGGGTTCACACAGAAACTAGCAAAAAAAATTCCATGACTTTTAGTCCAATTCCATGACAAAAACAAGAAGACTGGTGAAAACAATGAGTTAAATGCCCCAATGGCTAAATGTTTTAATGCCAGACACAAAGCTTCCTAAATTTCTTTACTTTTCAACCATCAGCTAAAAATAATTTTGGGAGTAGAATTCCACCACTTTTCCATGACCCAAACAAATTTTTTTTAATTTCCATGACTTTGCCAGGGCTGGAATGCAAATCTCAAATTCCATGGCTTTCTATGTCCTTTTCATTACTGTGTGAACCCTGTTGGAGAAAAAAAGGTAGTTTGGATAAAACTATTTAGTTAACTACTTCTAAATAATAAATGTTACCTTCTTCTGTATGTCATAGAAGATAGCAGTGAGTTTCTCTCTTGCTGTCAAGATTGGATTGCTTACAGTTAGACTTCTTATGTAGTAGTACACAGAATCGAGTTTACGGTTGGCCAACACTGCAATCACTCCCAGCTGGTTGTAGGGCTTTCCGTTCTTTGGAGCAAGTTTGTTAGCTTTTAGATACCATGATCTTATAGATGCCCAGTTCTGGTTAGTGTGAAACTGTCCTTGGTATCTTTCTATGTCTCCAAGACAGATTAAGATATGGTGGGAGCTCAATAATGCAAGTTTAGCCTGAAAAAAAATATGTACTGGTAAATTCAAAAGCCATGTCTGTCTCTGCAAATTGCTGTACCTCTAAGGGTCAATTTAGTTAGTACCAAATTTGGTTATGAGTGTTGTGTGCGACTTTTGTAGCTTGTGCTGCTTGCAATGTGACCATGCCTGAGTGTTCAGGAGAAATCCTGAACATGAAAATTTCCTACCCACAGTCCGTAAACGTCCAAGAAAGTCCAAAAAGTTACCCCAAAACAACACCACGACCAAACTCCAGCTCAAAAGTCATCTCCAATTTTATTTTACTTGCACAGCTATGACAAGACACCACAATTTTCACAATTTCAAACTGACAAGTCATGCATGTGCTTACAAACAAAACAATAAAAAAATGTGACATTTCTCAAAGTTTTCAGTGAAAGAAATAAAGTCACAAAGTGCCACAACAACACCTGTAACTAAACCAGAACTACATGTACAATGTCACAAAGACAGATGCTCATGTATAACATGAAAAAAGCTTGTATGATTATTTTTTTATTTTTGGGCATTTAACTGTACACATTTTACTGTATGTGTGATTTTTGCTCCAAAACAGTGATGGTCAATACTGAAAGTTTTGACGTCACATTTAGTGAGTCCTACCACTATAGTGTAGAGAATCTCAATATAGAATTATATGATTATTGCATATTAATTCATATATTCATTCTCAATTTCAACTTTGATGACTTTAAAATGACTAAAATGTTGCCATAGCATTGCTTCTTTGACAATTTCATAAAAGGAATAAATCTTTAGTTTCTGTGTCTTTATTATTATACAATTATACTTGATTAAGATCATAGCACATCATTCTCCTACGGCTTGTATCCTCTTTATACCATCTCGGAAGTGGAATAACTTGCTATGATCTTTTTCAGTGTATAAAGGCATTGAAACCAAACTTTTATTCCTTAAATAAATCTTGCCTAACAATAAGTTAAAAGCACTATACCACTACTTACTTTTTTCCCAAGCTTTTCTGCTTTTCTTGGATGACTAACCACATCCTGAACTGAGAATTCGTTACCCTTCTGTAATGAATCCAGAAGATTTTTATAAAATGTCTCAGCATTTGCAAGAAACTCCCTCAGACAGTTTGTTATTTCTTCTGGAGAGAGCATTTCTGTTTTTTCTGCATATCCCAGAAAAAGCTTTCCATACTTTCTCAATGTTTCAATCACTTTATAAAATCCACTTCTCCAAAGATTTTGATCAACTTCTTGCTGAACTGCAAAGGACAGATCTAGCATCATAATTCCTTTGTACAACTCCTGGATTTCTTTGCTGAGAGAATTAATTCTCTCAAAAGCTGCCTTGTCAAGCATGTCCCGAGATAGCAAATTGTTCAATGATGTTTCCTTTTGGGCTACCATTTTCAGAAGTTTTTGAGCCTTTTGATGATGCAAGGACTTAACCTTTTTCTCAACTTTAATGGTGGTTCCCGATTCACTTGCTTTAGGGCTGATCTCAGCCATTTGAGAATCAGAGTACTTTTCAGTGTTCTGAGCATTAAACGTGTTAATTCCCTCTTCTCCTGAACAATTTACAGTAAGAGTGGCTGTTTCACTTGTTTGATAAGGAAACTCGTCTTTTTTGTTGCCATTTCGACTGTCTTGTCTCTGCAGACCAGGGCTACCCTGATCTCCAGTATCGTATAATCTACCTCTAGAGCCTTCACTTAGGGCTCTAAATCGAGAAGTTTCATCACCATCAAAGGCTTCCTTTTCTTCAGTTGTATCACTAAACTCAAAGCCCTGAGGCAATTTAATTATGCCCCTTGGTTGACTAATTTTATCACCCTCCTTAACTTCCTCTGGAACTTCACCAGAAGCTTTAGAAAGCTTCAAAACTCCACCAGTTCGAGCTCTAAGTTCCAGTTCATAATCCTCGCACCCTATTTCTCCGTTATCAAGCTCGTTCTTTTCTGTAGATCTTCTTACACGCTTGTCTTTGGCTTGAATCCTTTTGTTGTCCATAGTAACTGCCTCATTGTCCTTACGAACCACATTGTCATCTTTACCGGTTGCCGTTTTTTGCTTCGGCTTCGACTCTGACAAATTCTGTTTACTTGCATGATCTTTCGTAGTTCTATCTTTACCTTTGCGATGATCACGTTTGCTTTCTTTACTCTGACACTCTTCTTTCTGTTCATTTTTCTTCTGCGAAATTTTTACACCGCTGACGTCAGTAGCGTCCTTCTTGTCAACTTCTTTCGCAGGTGAAATTTCCTTTTCTTTCACTTTTTCGTGATGTTTCTTCTTTGAATGTTTCTTTTCCTTCTTCCTGTCTAACTCGTCGGCATAAGCGACTAGCTCATCATGCGTTATTCGTAACACAAATGGAGAACTGTTGCCGCTCGAAGAAGCCGCCATATTTGAACAAAATTAGTGACCAGGCTTCCACGGTAGATAATCAAATTATTAGTTTTCGCCCAGGCCCTCTCGATGACTTCTGTTGCGTGACCGGTTGTTCGTCGTGCAGTGAACGGCTGAACGCACTTCTGGGGAAAACGTCATCGCTTCTGCATTATGTCGTGGAGTAAAGTATCAAAAAATATATTAAAAATAAAATAAAGTAATAAGTCACGTTATTTCTTGCGTGACTGGTTCGTGATGTGCATATTTGAGCACCCTTCTGCGTTACGTCAGGGAGCAAAGTGTCAAAAGAATAAACAAATAAAGAATAAAATCAGGAGCCCCTGATAGGCCTCTTGATAAAATAAATAAAGCCAGGAACACCACACGTGAAGAGTAATACATCATTGTTGGATGGTTGACACTAGGCCTGCATGCAGACTAGACGTCTCCTATTTTTAGACACTGACCCTTAGTTCTGTCTTTGTGCGGGTCATTGAAAGAGAGTTGATGGACACTTCCTCTCATTTTGGCCAAGGACAGAAAACATGCCCTTAAACAAGAACCTTCTCTTAAAACTGTTAAAATTATGGGAATTATTAACTACCCGGACCAGCAACTTAATTGTATACCCATGTGACATGCTAGGCCAGACCTTAAAAGCTGTAGACCACGTATCTTAAATTGGACTAGCACTAACCGAGACCTTAAGCTAGCTGGAAAACACACGTTGCCAGTGTTAGGAACAAAGCCAATAAGACACTAGCCTTTGTAAAGAAGAATTTGTACCAGTGTCCAGAATAGGTTGAAGCTCAGGCATACAAGTCATCATTTCGACCAACGATGGAATATGCCAGCACAGTGCGTGAGCCATATAGGCCCGGGGGTACTCCCAAAAGTGGGCTATACGGGGAGGCTCCGCCCGAAAGGGGTGCCTTTTTTTAAAGCTCGCAGTATACTGAAGGACAGGCCAAGTGTCATTTTAGAATATAAAAGGGACACAAAATCTGCTGCAAAGTGAAGGAGATGGCGTCTAAAACTAATATAAAAGGGTGCCAAAGTTTGGCAGAAATAATAAGTAAAGTAACCTTTCATTAACGTGGTCAGAATACACTTAGCTCATTACAATTTGTAAGCATCGCTACTTTGCAGGTATTGCCACAAACAAAAATGTGTAAAAGAAAAACAAAGCGCTAAGATAAAAATCTGTGAATATGTACAATAAAACAATGTACAGAGAAAACAATAAAACTGACATACAAATCATTGTAACTGTGTGACGTCAATTTTTTCCAAGCGTCTTTTTAAGTAGCGTGAGAAAACAGCCGACGTTTCGCGAGGTCGCCACTTGAGCCCTCGCAAAACGTCTAAGAAACGAGCGCAGAAATTCCGTACTGATGACGTGCACTACCCAGATCTTGGTAGTGCTTCTGATTGGTTGTGCCGCGAGGGAATTTTCTTTCAAATAATCAGAAGCACCACCAAGATCTGGGTAGCGAACGTCATCAGTATGGAATTTCTGCGCTCGTTACTCAGACGTCGTTTTGTGAGGGCTCGAGTGGCGACCTCACGAAACGTCGGCTGTTATCTCAGGCTACTTTTAAAGCTACTGAGTGTAGTTTCATGTCTCAATGCCTCCGGCAATGCGCTCCACATCTTCGAGGCCATCTGAACGCCTGGAACAGGCTATCGCCATGCAGGCTATCTGAAGGACTATCCTGGCGAATTGTGTACGACTTCTTGCTCTCTTGTGTTTGATCAATTTTTACGGATTGCATATCTATTTTTATAATGTACAACTTGATCCAACGCAGAAAGCAGGATTGTTACATGATCGCCGTATTTGTACTACAAGAATTAGATGCGAGCTGCAAGGTACAACAAATAGTCAACTGTGGTAGTTTCACCTGATATGACTGATTATATATAGTTCACCGCCAAATTTCCTCCGTTTTGGTTGGTTCAAACAGGAGTCCAAATTGAACAAGTAACGCAATAGTGCATCTCCGCGGAGGAAAACTGTCAGAAAATAGTGCCTGTCCGGCGAAAAAACCCCGGATGGATAGTACCTATCGCAGAAAATCTCCAGCTATTGAACTAAGTAAGGTTCCCTATATTTTCGGGTTTTTATTTTCTATTTTTCTTTCTAACCCTTTTCTTATTTTCTTCTCTGTAAAAAAGCTACAACTTGGTGCAATGAAGATTAGAGAGGGCAGTTTTTTGGGCGGAAGAAAATTTCGTTTCCGTCTCGGAACGCACTGGCTGATAGTTGCTCATTGGAAATTTCTGTTCTCAAAACTAGTATATAAGCCCGAGAAGCGGAATATTTGTATCAAGAACGTCAAGCTTCCGCGGGGCAAGTGACAGTCGATACTCCCTCGACAGAAAAACGCTTTTGTTTAAATGGAACTCACTGCAAACATTCAAGCTGGATTCGAGAGAAAAATGAAGAAAACTGGCAGTACCAAACCACGTTAAACGTCAAGACTGATCTGGCCATCTGAGCTTTGAAATATCATGGTCGGATTCAACACAAAAGAATAACTGGGGAGCGTCACTGCTCATCACCGCCAAGAAAAAGTACAAAAGAGCTTTATTAATACTAAAAGTGAGGCCTAAGACTATTAAATTCAGTTTAACTATACAGTCGACTCTATATAACGGACACCATAGGGACCAAGATTTGGTGTCCGTAATGGAGAGAGTCCGTTATAGCGGGAGCTATTTTCAGGAATTCGTATTTCTCGGGACTTCAACTGCTGTCCGTAATAACGCGGTGTCCGTACGGCGACATGTTGACTTATAGTGATACGTACAACAAATTCTTTAACCATTACTTACCCACTAACTAAATGCAGAAAATTATATTTCACAATTTACTTAATTTACTCTTACTCCAGGTAAAAATAGCAGTTTGAGTAATAACTTTATTACAGGAAATTTTCACATCAAATTTTTTCATTATATGCGATTTTGATTGGATCGTGAATTTATACATAATGAATGACGAAATATTAAGGTACTTAGTAACTGGTCTTTACAATATCAAAATCCCCCCTCCCCCCCTTAAAAAAAATCCAAATTCACGAAAATTTTCGAACGGGAGACGTTGCCCTTCCACAATCACAAAATGTGACAAGAATTCCCTGTAATAAAGTAGGCCATTTTTAAGAAACTGTTTTACAGTTTACAGACTACCTTGCAACATATACATAAATACCCAGTTATTTAATAACTACTTAAAATACTACTAAGTTTCTACAAAGTTATTTAAATAGGAAGTCCTACTGGAGACAACAAATTTGATACCCGAATAGCATGACAAACATTAATTCTGACCCTGCACCAGTCGTTCAAATCTAGGAAAACTACAAATTACAAAATTTTCCAGCTCAACTTCAATTAGCGTCCTTTAAAAGTGTGTCTTTTAATTTGAACTGCCTCAAGTCAAATTGTGAATGCACTATTTACATACACAAAAATACTAATTTCCATTTCTTACCATTTCTCACAACAAGTTTTGCTTTAACTGCACTACTAACTACACCTTACTACACTACGTACTCACATCATTTTCTACTATTTTTTTCTGTTACTTTTTGTTTTGTTTTGTTTTGTTTTTTAAATTAATGTTCAACACAAAGATCTACATGTAAAGGGTGCATTCTTCTGGGACTATTCTGGCTAATTCTGGTTTAGGAATAAAAGAATACACAGAATTTCAATTTCGAAAAGAACCCTCCTTCTCAAAGCGGAATACCCATGGCGGAGGTGACCTGAGAACAACTACTATGTCTGCGGCCGCATAGGAATTCCCGCCAAAAACTTCCCAAAAGAACGCGTTTTCTGGCCTATTCTGTCTATTCCAAGTAAACCGTATTCCTTTCATTCTGTTCATTCTGCTATCGGGAGCAGAATTAACAGAATAATATTCTGTTCATTCCGAAAACGGAATAGCCTCCAAAAGAACACAAATACCATCTGTTCCGAGTATTCCTATTCCGGAATAGTCCCAAAAGAACGCACCAAAAGAAAAGATGAAGCAAGCATTGCTGTTTCTTTTCAGTTTCCCTTTGTGGAAATTTTGGAAACATGTCAAATTTATGGCTCGGTTTTCTTTAAAATTTAAATCTACTTGAAAGGTTGTAACTACATTCCATGTTTATAATACATTGTAAATTCCTAAGGAGCAAGTAAAATTGTGGTACCAGCAACTCGTATGCCTGATCCATTATCAACAAAGTCCACTTTTTCAAGTCCTGTTAAAACAAAATAACAATGAAAGTTACTGTAGATGCACGGGAATGATCACGATCTTAAAACCATTGTGACACTCCACAGGAAAGCCCTGTTTACAAAGAGGTTGGGTAACCCAAGTGCTAGGGTTACCCTAGCAGCCGAGGCAAAGTTGTCCCGGGTTTACAAGCAACTTTCTAGGTTGGGTTACCTTACTACCCGGGACAACTCAAGTGTCACGTTTCAGTTCACTCGATAAATAGCTCAAAACGGAAAATTACTTCAGCGCCAAAGCTGTTTTTTTGTCTGTACAGTGCAACTCATCAGCCCATAGAAGTTCACATCTCAAACCAAACCAGCAAACAATATGAAAGCAGACTTAATAGAAAGTTTCAAAGGCATTAAGTGACCAAAATAGGAAACATGTTTACAATCACTTTCAACAAACATTTAAACTAAAGTTTCGTTGAAACGCGTTGTTATTCTAACAAATATGTTCCTGATGGAGAAGTTAAATTGCATCAAGATTTACCCCACTTTTGTGTGTATTAAGTTCAGATCTTGACTTAAGCAGCGAGCAAAAAGTTGTCCTGGGAAGGCAATTAGTGATTACAAGGGAAAATGTTATCCTATCTGCTGGGGTAACCCAAGCACGCAGGTTACCAGGGTTACCCTAGCTGCCTTGTAAACACGACATGTCAAAAAAAAGAAGAAACGTGAGGGCTAAGGTAACCCTGGCACTATGGTTACCCTACCTCCTTGTAAACAGACCGAAAAAGAAGAAAAAGAAAACATCGTTACCTGGTAAACTTCCTGACAACTGGCGACTCCAACAAGCAGCGAGCTGTAGGACGCTCTTCAGGACAATCCTAAAAAAAGAAAAACAAGATAGTGTTATTTTTCAGTGACTTGCATATGCAATGAAGACATTTTAAGTCGGCAGGATAGCAAAGAATGAGAAACAAGAATTGTTGTGAATCATGACACGTTTCCACCAACCGTACCAAATCAGGATCTAGTTCTGAACAATTTGATACTTGTAAATCCTCAAATTATTCAACATTTGTGTTAGAAAGCATTACCTTGACACATGCTTCCACCAACTTCGCCAAATCAGGATCTAGTTCTCGCAACCTGTTTATCTGTTTAAGAGAAATAACATAATGATAACAAGATAGTTACATACAGTTGCATCTCAAGAGAAAACTGAACAATTTGTATGTGTACAAGAAAAAGACCACACAAAAATCAACCCATCAGTCAACAAAAACTTCACACCAAAGACAAACATGTAGATCAACATACTGTCATGAGTCAAACAAAACCAAGTACCCTAAAAAGAAGCAAATACCTTCTCCTGTAAAGTGTCTTTACTGGGGACTCCTACAACTAGCTCAATCAAAAGGCAGCCAAGACTGTAAACATCTGCTGGTCGTCCATGAGGCCTGCTTTGCAAAACCTAAAGAGTTCAAAAGAATATGAATTGAAGGACTTACTGGAAAAAGCGCAAGAGTGACAAATTGGCCTTGAATCTTAACTACCCAGCTTTGCTCTACTTTGGCATACAGGCTGATTATCATGTGAGTAAATTTACAGATTAGCTGGTTACTTTTTCTTAAAAACTGAACTTGCTCAAGCAAAGCATTCATTTTGTTCCCTGTCTGAACCAAAGATTTGAATTTTAAGGCCAGATTGGCACTTTTGCCTTTTTCTAGCAAACTGTTCAATTTTTAAAGCTAATCTTAACCAGTCTGCCATGAGCATGACAACTTGAGACAACATTTCTAAGTCTCCAACAAAAAAGTCAAACAACAAGACCTTCTACGCACTGGTCAGATGGTCTAACCACTGACCTACTGGCAGACTTGTGGCAAACTAAGTCATTTAAAAAATTCATACATAACACATGTTCCACATACATGACCAAGTGCCCATTTCACAGCTTTCTTCTTAACAGAATTAACACAGAAAATTAAAGAGCAACACTGAATTCTGTCAAAGTCCACAAGGAAAAGAAGCACACAAGCCACAGGATACCCAGTTTCTGTAGCATAAAGCAACTGAGATGGAATGACAGTCCACAGCAGGGTTACCCCCGCCAGTACCTATTTGTACACTTGGAAGGAGAGAGAGAGACAACATGGGTAAAGTTTCTTGTCTAAGGAAACAACATGATTGCAGGGACTGGACCTTGAACCACCAGCCATCAGATCTCAAGTCCAATGCGCTAACCACTACATCATCTCCAACAAAGTCATGGTTAAATAAAACCTGTTTGAGTACCTCAGGGGAAGCAAATCCCTTTGTACCAAGAGGTCTAAGCCCAGCCTCTGTGTATTCATCCGGAACTCTCTTTGCTGAGTCAAAATCAGCAAGCTTGGCTCTTGAGTACTCCTTAGTTAACAACACATTCTTGGCTGAAAAACAAATGGAAAAACATTGTGTTAATGTACTGCCCATGAATAATGCCCAGACAATGACAAAGTTCACAGCATTACCTAGAAAGATTCTTGCAAATGCGTCTCACTTATTATCACTTCAGTGAACCAATCAAACATTCTCATCTGGAGATTTGATTAAAAGGCTGAATTATTCAGCCTCAACTTCCAGTACTGCTTAATGTTATACTAGAGTCTCAAGTGACAGTCTAGAGTTTGACACAGTTTGAAATGTTTCTTTCATTCAATACATTGCTTCCTGTCTTATATCAGCCATTCTTTACAAGTCAAATGAATTTTCCTTTTGTCTGAATAACCACCATCAAATCTTGTGCGCTTCGCTGTTTAGCACCAGTGGAATGATGTCAACATTGACAAAAACACTATTAAACTCCTCTTCTAGGAAAAACCTCTGGGCATTAAAAATGTGTTCTTCCCACAAACAAACTGTTTTTGTCACACTGATACTAAAAAAAATATTAACATGCACATCAATTTAAATGCTACTTAGCTGGCTGCAGACTAAGACAGCACAGAATGTTTTATTATACATATATATATAGCGAGAATTTTATACCGTAAACACTGGAAATAGAATTCTATATTTGCTATATTTCACATGTGAAGAAAGCAATACGTCCAATCAGCTTCGCGTACAGCTTTCTTCACATGTGAAAAATATAAACAATCAGCATCTAGAGTGGAATCACGTAGCCAATCAGAGCAAAGCACTCAAATGGCTTCCGAGGCACACGGTTTCAAAAACAGCGTCAGCTCGAAGTTTGTGCTTTGAAAACATGGCTTCGGCTTCACATTTTGTTCCTCTGGAATTGCTGTTAAATGAGTTTATTGAGGAGCAATCAAACAAAAATACGTTGAGTAAAACAAACAGGGACGTCTCCTTGCTCAAAGAATTTTTAAGAGCGAAAGAAGTCAATAAAGAGATTTTAAAACCAGTGCAGATGGAGTCGAATTTCTTGAATATACTGAGGGACAGACAAAAACAAGAACTGGCGCCGAACCCAA
Organism: Siderastrea radians; assembly: GCA_964017195.1. Classification (NCBI taxonomy): domain Eukaryota; kingdom Metazoa; phylum Cnidaria; class Anthozoa; order Scleractinia; family Rhizangiidae; genus Siderastrea; species Siderastrea radians. The sequence continues at coordinate 2,295,810 of OZ024897.1, forward strand.
AGATATTCGCACAGTTAAACCAAAAAATACTTTCTGCCCCAGGCAGTGACAGAGATCCTGTACAAGCCTATCACCTGTATGCTTCCAAAAGACCAGACCAAATGAAGTCAGACAACAGCCTGTTTTACTTGGCCATAAACTACACCAGAGTGACCAATTCCTCAAAACCCTGGTTCAAAGCAGCGCCGATGGGCTCCAACAAATCAAATTCACTCACGAAAACCATGGCTGAAAAAGCTGGTTTGAATGCAGAAAACCTGACCAACCACAGTGCCCGGAAACAAATTATCCAGAAGCTGAACGACCATGAGGTGCCTCCGACTCATATTATGCAAATCTCTGAGCACAAAAACGTTCACAGCCTCAATAATTACAGCTCACTTTTGGAAAAACAGCAGCGGGATATGTCCAACATCATGCGTGCTAGCACTTCAGCTTCAGGATCGCTGGCCATTCAAGAAACCGAGGAAGTCAGTTTGTCGACAGGAAACCAGCAATCGCTTCAGCAAGCATTATCTCTTTTCCAAGAGGCCCACATACAAGGAGGAACATTTAACATTTCGATAAACAGTGTACGTCAACAGAGTCCAAATTTGTCTTTGCACAGTGCGAAGCGCCGCCATTACATGATTGAATCAGACAGTGATTAGGGACAAGCAAAAAGATATTACTTTTTGTATTTGCGAATTCACACGTATTTTTTATTTTTATAAAAGGAGCTTAATATCTCAACTTTATTCCGGATTTAAAGCCGGTTTTTATTACTTCCGGTCATTTAGATCAGTCTTGAGCTGTTTGTGTATATAAGCTGTTACGGTGTAGAGAGAGAAAAATGAAACTGATTTGAAGGCTATGTTTAATTCTCGTTATATATATAATAAATAAATTACAGCATAGAAAGTGCTTTGTACGGATTTTTATTCACTCATTGCAAAACTTTGGAAAACTCACTCGTTTTGCAACTCGTGAATAAAAATCCGTACATCACACTTTCTATGAAGTAATCTATATAATTATATAGAATGTCCACTTCATGTGTGTGGGAATAACTTGATCTCAAGTGACGCACAAAAAAATGCCATTAATACTAATACTGACTAATGTTACTAATCCATGCATCTTAAAATGCAGCTGCCACCACAGTGACTTGGTACTAATGAATGACTGATGTTACTAATCCATGCATTTTAATCACAGCTGCATGGTGACTTTGCGCTCAGATCTCAATCATCTTTAGCAACAGTCAACAGCACTTGCACTCTTAAGTAAAAACAGTCTTAGACAACAAGGACCTCAGTTTTGGCAACACCACAGCTACCCAACTTACCCTTTATATCCTTGTGGATAACTGGCTCAGGAAGACTGTGTAAATAATTAACAGCATCAACTACTTGAGGCCACACAAACATGGCTTCCTCGACTGAAAGCCGCCGTTTCAGTCTTTTCTCCATGTAATGAAAAAGGGACTCATCTGCACAAAAAAAGAAAAATTGAACTTAGTTTTTCCCAAGAATTAAGCTTCATTTAAAGCCTCAGCTAATTCAAACAATACTCAAAGAGAGCTGAGGACCTTTTCTGAACAGGCTTAAGTAATTAAGTCATTTTTTTTAATACCAAAAAAATAACAGGACATTTTCCTTTGACTGTAAGCTGGAAAATTATGGTTGCCAATTTTTTTTTCATGGCTTGACAAATACCTCATGCTTTATGGACATGCTTGTTACTGAACAGGCCCCAGTTGTTCAAAAGTTGGATAGCGCTATCCACCGGATAAATCACTATCCAGTGGATAAGTGTTAGGGAAACCAATTGCGTTAACCACTGGATAGAGATTTATCCGGTGAATAACGCTATCCAACCTTTGAACAACTGGGGCCAGAATGTCATAATCAGATAAATGGTGCTTTTTGTGAAGGGAGGACAACTGGTGAAACATTTTATTTTGGTCATTTTCATTATCAAATTTTGAAAACATGACAAATTGTCATTATTTACTTTCTTGATTCTGCTGTACGAGCTGATTTTGCTGCAAGAAATTCAAGTTTTTTGAATTTACAATTCAAAAAATCATCATTATTGGCAAGAAATCGTCACTATTCACTTTCTTGATTCTGCTGAACAAGCTGATTTCACTTCAATAAATTCAATTTTTCAACATACCGCACTTTTCCATGAATATGCTTGCATGGCCCTCGCTCCCTTTGAATGTTCCTCCATAATGTTTTACAATGTGTTCATGCTCTCCCAGAATTCTATACACTTCCACTTCTTCCCTTGGAATTCGATAATTGGTCTGAACAAAAATAAAATAAAAACCATGTCAGTTGTTCTCATTAATTTTTATTGATTTAACACTTCCAATCTTGATTTAAAGTTACTTGATACTACACCATCTTTTTTTCACTGGTTTCCTAGCAACAGCTGTCACCATAACAATGGTAATGGACAGCCCCTCATTCTAAATAATGTTGACTATCTCGAAATCTAGTCAAACACTTTATGACGAAACTTGAAGTATTTGAACTACTCAACCTACATAACTCGTATGTAGGTTGACTGATTTGTGCTGAATTTCAGTAGTTTTTAAATATAAATATCTTAAAACTGCAGCCACCTAGGAAGCTCAATGTTAATTAAGAACGTTTTGCTATCATAAAAGATCTTTCAACTGAAAAGAGAAAGTGTTGTTTTATTTTTCTTGAAATATTGGAGAAAATTGCAGAAATGACCAAAACAAGCCCGTAAAAAATGATTCATGATTTACTTAAAAATGCTCTTACAGATTTCTCTCTAATTTCGCAAGCAAGTTGTGTAGGTTGACAAGTTCAAATACTTCAAGTTTCGTCATAAAATGCTTACAACTAGTTTTGTTTCTTTATCCACCAGAAAAATCAGGGCCCAAGACTAATGGCAGCCAGACTAGTCACAGACCAGAGAAAATTCCATTTTGGCTAGTAGGTTTTGCACTTTCACTAGCCATTTTGGCTGGTGAAAATTTCAAAGCACTTAAGCAACGGATGCAAACCACTACTGATGACTGGATCCCAAAAGCAAATTGGGTGAACAGAAACTAAAACTTACCGTATTTACCCGCGTATAGGCCGCACTTTTTTCAAGGAAAAAAACGTTCAAAATTTGGGGTGCGGCTTATACGCGGGTACAAGAGTTTTGAGCTCATTAATATGCAAAATTTCCCGACACACACAGAGTCAACAAAGTTACTGAAAGCCTGACAGTTTGATTGAATGTATCGTGTGAGGTCAAGTTAATCCATGTCTTCAAAGAATTTTGCTTCTCTTCGCTGCAATGAGTGTATCTAGCTTCCGAATATCTTTGTTGTTGGATGAAGTCCAACGAAGTTTGCATGTCAAGCCGCGAAGCCCTTTTGATGCCGTTCACGTGAAACCGCGTTTGTTTATTTGCCGAACTACACGAAGAATACCCTGAACCCGCCATAAAAAGAAAAGTCATAAATGAAACTGATATAAAATATCACAGTTTCGAAGTTTTATAAACATTGTCATGTCTTCAGCGATAAATAACAGGTGATTTATTTTTACCCTACGCACGTTAATTTGCATACGTCAAAAGCGAAATTAGAAACCTTTTTAAAAATACACAATGCGTAACGCAACAATGCTTTTGATACAACTCTCACTCTCGACAGACGTTTTGCCTTCCTGTTTCACCTGTAAATGTGTAAATTCTTAAACAATCGGAAATTTAGCATCACTGATACAAAGCTTGTCACTACGCTGAGCCCGTGAAATGCCTGTTTTACACAACAACAGGGAAAAGCTTGAGTTTTTTCAGAGCGACTTTACGTTAGAGCGTTTTGTCAAGTAGCCGTTTTGAGAATTATCGCAACAATTTCCGTAACATTTAAAACTCAAAGTGGATAATTTACCCTATGAGGAAAGGAGCAGCGAATTCTAAACGCATGTGTATCATTTGTCATTATTTGATCGCACAAAACGGTGACGCTTGCACCTCATTTTTCGACACGCGACACACTTGGTGGATCTGTAAACAATAACGCTCGCGATCAAGTTCGGTCCATTTGTCCGATTCATTTCTCGCTAGATCACTCAAGCGACAAGCTCATTAGTTTTTCGACTCGAAATTTGATTCTTCTTGTATAGTTAAGAAATTATTTTTTTCCCCAAGATTAGGTCACAAGTTTGGGGTGCGGCCTATACGCGGGTGCGGCCTATACGCGGGTAAATACGGTATTCCATAGAAGGATCTCATAATGTTTGTACGATACTTGTTTTGTCCTCTCAACATTCCTTCCTACCAATTTTTGTCTCAGTTGGCAACATTTCTCTGTCATTAGTATGTTTAAAGGCAATTAGCTGTCTTCAGTTCTAATGAAAAGAAAATCTGGGGTCACCGAACATTTAAGAGAGTTAAACCCTTGCATAGATATTAAAATGCTTACCAGTGCCATATATTTCTACATTTCTTCCGCAGCACGCACACTCAATTTATGACGTGGCATGACTTCGCGACATGAATTGCGTGCGCAGTACAGATGCGCAGGAACAATTAGCACAAATGTCCTTAAATAAGGAAAACTTGTGCTTTTTAGTATGCATGACTTTAATGACAGCCTGCATGCTATCAATACTTCAAAAGTGAGCCAAACAGTTACTGGGCTCACATGCAGTTTATGATGTGTTCCCTTCTTAAACTTAAAATTAATGCCATCTAACCATGTTTGGTTATGGCCAGCATGCTCCTGTAGGCCAGAAAGAAAGCAAACAACTCACCTCCTTCACAACCATTTTCTTGCTCCTGTCTGACTGCAGGTACACCGGATAAATTTTGCCATTGCTTCCTCCGCCCAGCTCATCCTTTCTGTTCACATTATAATCAATGTGTTCACAGAAATAGGTTTCAGGCAGAACTGTTGAGTTCTGAGGAGAGTATTAAAAGAACATTAATGTTACTTCAAAGTTACATTTATTGAATACTGCAATTTATATCCCTACAAAAGGAATACCAAATACTACTGTACATCAAGAGTTTTGGCTTAAGGGTATCTGAGTATCCTGTAATGGCTAACTTCTGGAGAAGTCCGCGAACAATGTACCTGGGGTGAGTTGCATAAAACTTAACGTCCGGCTAACTGCTAACGTCAGCCGTTAAAATAGTGACTATGACTGGAGTGAACATCTGATGTTAGAAGTTGTGCCAGATGTTAAGTTTTATGCAACTCACCCCTGTACTTTAATGACTTGGAGACGGGGAGCTTCCAGGAATCCTACCTTTCAATTACTACTCAAATGGGTTTTACATGTATATGTTATACTAGAAATGTGATAATGTTTTTACAAAACAATTACCCTGAATATCACTTTGCCGTCAACTTGAGCAGGGTTCCAAAGTGGTGTACAGTACAGGGTCCTGGGTGCCACCCATGCATCCTGACGTGGCACTTGAGCTGGTATGATTGGCATCTGACGTGGAACAGGCTGTCCAGTGTTTACATTACCACCACTACCACCACTAACACTACCCTTCCTAGAAAGAAAAAGTAGAGAGCAAATAACACTTTCAGTAACTCAGATAACACCTTTCCTGAAAAAAATTTTGCTCTGCACTACCTACATCTTTTACTTCAGAAAGGGCATTATATGAGGACATAAGAAACAACTACAACTGCAACTGAAAATTCATTTACAACAAGTTCAACATGTTAACAGAACTGACCTAGGTTCATCGTGTATTCAACAAACATAATTATTGTAACATGATCAATTTTAAACCACAGAAACCAGTGGTTTGTGTAGATGGCTGTTTTCGAAACATTTCAGAAGTCATCTGGGAGGCCAAAATCAGGGACATTAACCCTTTCACCACTATGCGCTGGTTTTCTGGCAAAACGAAAAAGGGTCCATAACACTACACACCTGAAAACCAGCGAAAAAAAAAATGTTGGAAAACTTGGCCCCCAAACAAGGCAGATTTGTCTGGAGGGGGGTCAAACTATTTTAATTGAGTTAGTACATGTCTGGGAGTCAAAATGGCTGCCAGTTTGATGAGCTGAACAGAGAAGAAGGCGCGCACAAATGCAAAATAAAACTTTCCAAGCAGTTTTTTCACCATTTTGAATAACAACCACAGGCGCTGTGTAACTTCAAAGGAAAATTTTGGCGTTGTTTTGCGATTGAAAGGAAATATCTTCATGATTATTTGATCGATTCCACATGAAGAACCAGCCAAAGTTTGAAGCTGATTGACAAACATTTAGGACAACATATTTGATTTTCTGTACTTTTGATGTGATGAGACGTTCCCTTCACATCGTGGTAAGAACCACATCTTTTTGGCTGTATTTAGACACAATTATTCTTCATGAAATTCGCTACAAAGACTGTTATTTTGGCGAAAATTAGTTGTCTAACATTTGCACTAGCTTCACTTGAAAACAATCTTCTCCCATTTTGTGCACAAGAATGACATTTCAGAAATAGCCAGTGTCCTGGGCACTTTTTGTTTCAAACAGCCAGTGGTGAAAGGGTTAAAAAAGAAACGTGGCTACAGAATATTTGACCTGTCTCTTACTTGTTACAAAAATGAACCAAAAGACGTAAAATTCACCTTAGGGTTTCACAGTCTGGAACACGACATCCTTTCATGCGACAAAACTGTGTGTGCTGTTGGACAACATCACGTGTATTCACACAGCGTGGACACTGCAAATAATCTTGATGAGCCTGCATGTGTTCCATCTCTGACTTGACCTATTGGACAAAAAAGCACAGGAAAATTGCAGTTTAAAATAAAAATTGCTAAAATACAAAATAACAGTAAAAAGTGTAATTTAACTGCTAATATTAGAGAGCAGAAAGGACAGGCACTTCTATATAGCTGTTATCTTGCAGTACGTATCCATAAGATGTAGACATATTTACATACTTACATCTTTACATTTCATCCTTTGGCAACCAGAATTTGAACAGTAGGCTGCATGTTGGAGGTCAGATGGAAAAAAAGAAATCTGGAAGAAAAAAGATACATACACGATTAGTTTGCAGTGTTCTAAAAAGTGCTAATCACGTGAGAGAAGGCTTGCCACCGGTTTCATTATTACAAAGTTTGCCATCACCACACAAAGCTTCCCTAAGCTGTTTCCTAACTGAAGTCCACATCCAGACAACATAACAAGATTCGCAGACAGCAAAAGCCTGGTTACAGGTAATGAAGACCAATTTCCAATGTGAATAAACTTGCTAGTTAGCTAAAGAGGAATGAAAATGATTCTCAGTCCAACATGTGCCATCACATCACTCTCATATAAAGCCAGATATCAAAACAGCCAAGTGCTGTTCTGACAGATATGGTTTTCTATCAGTTAGTCACTGTTCACTAAACAGGTTGAGGGGTATTAGACTGTAGTTACAACAAGAATTAAAATAAGTTCACTTTGAAGGAACTATGGTTGATTACTGCCTGACAGCAAGTCACTGATGAGACTGATGGGTAATAAGACATGAATATGCAAATCTCAACTAAAAGGCTACACCACTCTGCCTAGTGCTCAAATCAAAATAAGTATGTGATGGATTTTGCTGAGCAACAGTTCAAAGTAAAACCTGGAAGACAAAGATAGCTACCTTGCTGGCTATAGTGGGTGGCTCATCCCTTCCAGGGCTGTGACACTGCTCTGCGTTATCTACTTTGCTGGGTAGGAACATCTGGAATCCAGTTGTAGGAATATCCACCTCCATCTTCTCCTGGCCTCCATCTTCTTTTTTTTCTTCTTCTTCTTTATCTCTGTCTGGTACAGGATCATTTTCTCCTCCAGGAAGGTACCACCATGGATACTTCTTTCCCTTCTTACCATCATCTCCGTCATCATTCCCTCCACCTCCACTCCCATGTGCTCCAGATCCCCCTACACTCCCACTGCTACTGCTACAGCTACTGCTGTCCCCACCACCACAGCCACTGCTATGACCGCCACTGTGGACTCCTGAATCTCGTGGCTCCTCCCTGACAGGGGAAGTGGGAATTGTTCTTCTTTTAGCCTTCCTCGATGGTTTTTCGATGATAGTGACTGAATCGTCAATCTCGTCCAACCCAGGGAAGGATCTTTTGGGTGCAGGGGTCCTCTGTTGCTTCTGTTTCTTGGTGTTGACTGTTCGGCAAATTTTCTTTCGTTTACATTGTACAGGGGAAGGATCAGGCTCAGGATTAATCAACCAGATACTTCTCTTCTTCTTTCTCACTGCGTGCCTAAAAGTATACAGAGAAAAAGTATATTACACAGTGCTTTCAATAAGCACTGAAGGCCGACGAAAAGTGTCGGCTACTTCGCTCAGGGAAGTCGGCTACTTATTCCCTAAATCAAAGTAATTAAAAGACTCTTTCAAACGATATTGTTGACACAGTCAGTTACTCATTTAAACCAGCTGCCTACTTCAAATTTTATTGAAACCCCTGATTACAGTTTAATTTTTAATTTCCAGCTCTACCTGCAATACATTAAACCTCACTTATGTGCACAACTGGGCGCCCTTTACCTTTGGAAAGACACTTAACTATTATAGAAAACTGGCAGATAAGCCTTTTAATCCTGAATCAGAAGGGGCTGGACTTATCTGCAAGAACATTTGGAAGAGGTTCTGTAAATTCTCATATGAAGAGCCCAGTCAAGGTTTATTATTCCAATCCCATAAAAGGTTGCCAAGAATTTCCTTTTTTTTCCCATAATTTGTCAAATTACCCACAAAATTGACTCATTTAGAGAAATACTGGAGGGGGGCTGTAGAAAGACACACCCATGGCTAAAGTAAAGTGGACAACAGTCATCCGTCTTCAAAGCTATGATTCCCCCCCCCCCCCACCGATATCATGTGATTTAACATTTGGTGAAGCAAAAAAGTAATAGATGTTTTTTGAAGACTCAACCTATGGTTTTTATTTTATTTTATTTTTTCACTCCTCCTCTTTCACTTGGCTATGGCTTATTTGCAGGTGCAGCTTATCTATCGATGTTGATGGTGATGAGAAACTAACCTTCTAAAGGTGCTTTTTTGTTTGGTATTGTTGGATTTCACATCTTCCAGATTCAGCTCTTCAACTTGCACTTCAGCCCAATCATCTTCACTAGATGATGACTCTTCTTTTGGTTTAAGTTCCACACTGTCAGGTGAAGGAAGAGGGTTTTTTATATGCAGTGGAGTCTGCTCTGTGTGGACTTCTACACTCTCTGTACAGTGAACACTCTCCTGTACGGAATAAGGGACCAGCAGTAGATCATCATTCACCAAGAACTCTTTTGCTTTGGTTTCTGTAAAGAAATCAAAGAGCACTTAATAATATGACAAAAAGAAAGTCTCTTTTGTTAAACTTTTAAACTTTAGAAAGGACATAATGCAAAGAATAATTTACTGACAGCATGAGTTTGTGCCATGCTTCATCACTTCCCTAGTCTTACATCCACATAATAAATGTCACACTTCAGTACACAATAACATCAACGACCCTTATAATAAAGCTTCAACAGTCAAACTTCTGTTAGCAAGTCTCCCTTGGGAATGGGAAAATGTACACTTGATAGGGTTTTGACAACTCACAAAAGTTAATAGAATCAATTGTAATGTATTAAGAAATTTACTACCTTCCAGTAGCACAAAAACTTGTAATTTATGTGGGTTTAAAATTTTCTTAGTTTCTGGGCAACACGAAGAAATAACTAGCTACTACAGACAGACACACATCAGTTCAGACGCGTCACTTGTATGCCATTTGTTTTCTAATTTGCATATCACTTCCTCCTTATCAGACCCTTTTTGCAATCATGTGACTAGGCCTCAAAGCGAAAGTATGCAAACATGCCGACTTTGTACAACTACAAGTCACCTAAAAGCCATTTTCAGCCCCCAAAACTGTTTTTTAAGCATAAAGTGAGCTTCTTCCCAGAAATAGGTTTAATAAATTAAACTGCACGTCACAGAAAATGGAAAAACGAACGAAGTAATCTCCGCAGTCAATCTGCATACACGTCACACCCACGTTTCGCGATCATCGGAATGTACAGTTCTAGTCGTACTTTTGTTCATCCAAAAGGAAAAGACCCTTTCGTTAAATTATACTAAAAATCACTTACCACATTTTCCATTGAACAGCTGAACCTGAGTGCCTTTCAATGTGTACTTCTCGTCTAACGAATACTCAAACAAGCTGCTTTCAGTCGATGTACTTGAATCGTCGTCGTTCTCAACCGCTTCTTTCTTCTCTTCGAGTTCCACGGTGAGCTTTTCCTTCACTTTCATTCGTCTTTCGTCGTCATCTAAGCCAGAACTGACGCCAGGCCAGACTGTGTTTAGAACAGCAGAGCTTGCAGTACAGTTGCGGACCGCAAACGTCGTCTTCTTTATCGACACCAGCGAGCGCTGGTATTCGTATCTGTCGTATAGAAAGCTCTGTTCTTCTTCGGAGCTAACTGAACTGCATCGCATTATCCTTGAGTTCTTCATCGCTTTCAACGGCTGTTCTTCAAACTGAGCGGTTTTCAGACAAACCACGTCTGCTGCGGGCTGCAGTACGACACCTTCCTTCGCGGGTTTTTGTAGAAACGAAATGGGCGCCATTGATTGATTCTTAAACAGAAAAGCGACTCTGCGTGCTTGCTTTATAACCTCTGAAGTTTCTTGATGGCTTGTCTGTTGGCCAGTTGGCGTCTGGCGCAGTTAAAAGACAGATATAATGAACAATTTTATCTTCTGAATCGCACAATGTTGCTAGTATATTTTGGAAAAACACGATGCTTCCACTCCTTCCCATAATAGTCTTTTGTAGCAAGGAATAGACATTACGTCATCTCTCCACAGTTCCCTCTCAACTCGCTAGAATATTTGAGCCCTCGTGGTTGTGGTCCAAGCTTCTGTTCACTAAAACTACCAAATATTTTGGGCCATTTATGAGCTTTTATGGGAGTATCTTGTTTCTTTTTCTCCATTGCTTTATTGCGGTGATGGTTGATTTGGAGAAGGATAGACAGCATTGTTCAGGATTGGCACTTTCACCAGGATAAGACGTTATGTGCTTTAAAAGTTACACATCAAACAAATCCACGCCTACCTTGCTGAACAGGGAACCAATTCTTGACGTTTTATCTCGTAGCAACCACGAGATTTTGCAGGCACTTGTTGACCCCTCGTCAGCACATTCTTGTGATGTCTGTGGTTATTCCCGTGAGTTTTCGTGTGGTTTCGTTGATGTTCGTACGGGTAATTCCCGATAATACTTGTTCGAGAAGAACGTCTGTAAAATCGGGTTGAGTTGGGCGTTCAGTGGACTCAATCTTTTGACAGTTTGCACTATGTTGTATTTGAGGTTTGAAATATTAAGGCGGAAAATAGCTTTCACTATACAATGGAAGCGAGCCGTTTCCTGGTAGACTTACCTTAACGTGATTCCGTCGAAAGAGAAGGAATTTTTAAAATTTTCTCAAACTTTGTCCAATTGTTAACTACGTTTTGAACATTTCAAAAATGCAAAAAAATAGGGCTCGCTGCCCTCGTTTTTGCACAATCTGGGTAGCCATTTACAACAACTACACCACCCGCAAGGTTTTCGTAAGAAACCCTAGTATGTAATCAGAAATGAGAACCACAATTTCTTTAAAACATCATTGCTTGCATTGGAAGTGTATTAGAGCAGTTCAACAAAATACCGTATTTACTCGATTAAACGCCGCCCTCGATTAAACGCCGCAGATGGAAGCAAACTTACCAATAAACGCCGCCTTCGAATAAACGCCGCACCCAATCAGAAGAATGCGGCGTTTGTTCGAGGATTATAAGAAAAAAAATAACAAGGACGGTAAAACTCGGTTATCTACACATGAACGTTGTACATATCACAAGCCAGACAATTATGATTCTATCTCAGCAAAAAAGCGAGACATTGGAACTTTAAACATGCTTCTGTTTTACATAGTATTTACGAATGATTTACCGTAATTATTATCAGTGATTTAAGAAATATGATTTTGAAATAAACGCCGCCCTCGAATATACGCCGCCCTTGAATAAACGCCACATCGGAAACGCTAGAAATTTAATAAACGCCGCGCCGTTTAATCGAGTTAATACGGTAGTCATTTATCTTGCATTGCATACTATTTTAGATCATGAATTGGATGAATCGAAAAAATTTGCTGCGTGTGTACATACCCTTCTGTACCAAAAGAAGGGTTCTTCTTTTCGGCATTCAAATAAAAATATCTCGAAGCAGAATTTTTAACTTTTCTTAAAATCGCGATATATGATACTCAACCGTATATCATTTGCACACTTGATTTATCTGAACAGCTCAGTTTTCATTTTTTTTTTTTTTTTTTTTTATTTCAGCTCAGTTTTCATAGAAAATCTACCAAGTTCCGAATGCGCGCGCGCTCGTGAACGCGCTAATCACGCAAAATGCCAGTGAGCTTTTTATATAATAGACTTGCAGGTTTATCTCGCAGGTTAGTCGCGGAAACGCCTACTAGTGTAACTTTATAATTGAGGTCCAAACGCAGGGGGAGGGGGGGTTATTTGAGTAGGTTTTGGGTGGGAGGGTGCTGCCTAGGCGTCCAAATTTGTACCCCGTATCCCGTTCTAAATATTTTCTAGATTCAAAGCCCCGTTTTGGAAAAGTTATGTCTTTGCTTGTTCGATTTATGTATTCGAAGTACGACTGCTGCTTTCGACACAGATGAAACAAATTTTACTTATTTTTTAGCAAATTTTCTGTGAATAAATCGCCGCTGATATTTTAAAGCTTTCGTGTGTTTGCAATATTACACCCCGTTCTAGAAAATGACTAGAATATGGGTCAGGTCCCGTTCTAGATTAGGAGCCCCAAAATCTCGACCTTGTTGGTCCAAGCACATTTCCTGTGCAGTTACTGTGAGTGAGACATTAGCTTGGGTAGCAAGAGTTTCCATAGCCTACTTTTCCGCACCTTCGAAGCATTTTTTCGCTTTTCGGCAAAGCGAAAATTGGGGCGAGGGGGAAGAGAGAAATCGCCCTTGCCCCAATTTTTGCGTTGCCAAAAGGCGAAAAATGCTTCGAAGGTGCGGAATAGCCTACGGAAACTCTTGCTACATGCTTGCTACGCAGGCTTGGGTTACATCAAACTAAAACCAGGAGCCATAAACGATTATGGCTCCTGTCCCTGATATATATATGTACATCCATGTATCCACTAAGAAACCAGAGGACTTTTATCGCACAGAGATGCAAACAGGAAAGATGCAAGAACAGTTTTATTATAAGTCAGTCACTTGTATAGTTAATAATTCGATTTAGTGTGGTTTTTATTCTAACTTTAACACAGTCGTACATAGTTTTATAATTTTAGACTTAATGATTCATTTTCCCTTTTTTAGCTATTGTAACTCTTAACGCAATTCAGCCCTTGGCTGCAAGTTTTAAGTGAATAAAGCATCTATTTTTGTTGCTTGATGTCCGAGAAACATTTTCACCAGCCAACTTGAGTAACGTCCCACACTCGAGACAAACTGAATGCTCTGTCTTTCGTATTTCTTTCCGAGTTTAAAATTTACCATATTTCTTTCTTTATTATCACACACTGTGCTTTAATTCGACATTGCTAATACAGGACCCGTGTCACAAGGAACCTAGTAAATGTGTTACTGGGGTTTGACACCCGTCGAGGACTCAGATTTTTTTGTTTGTCCCACGCTCGTAACAAATTGAATATTCCATCTTTCTTAATAACTTATTTATTTGTTTGTTTATTTCATAACGGTCACATTTCCGTTTTTGAATACGCTTATACATAATCTTACTTAAGCTCAATGAATCTGAATTTCACACCAGATGTTAGGCTTGGATGAAAGTTGTGGATGGTGCTCTTTATGCCTATCAGCGTTTCCATAACAACGGTAAACAAATATGGCGAAAAGCAGTTTTTCGTAAATATCTTTTGATTTTGAGGCTACCCGCGAAATTACCACAGAAAGTTTCCTTAGACGTAAATTATTACTCCCTGCAAATAGGTGTGAAGAGAGCGAGCTTTTCATTCAAATGCAGTTTTGCTTGACGGAAAGTGTCAAAAACTGCATTTGCAACAACAAAAACTTTATTTACATGAAAAAATCAATATATTACAAATACAGACTACCTGGAAATAGCGAAGCTAATCGAGGCAGGTAGTATGGAGACGTATCACTTACACTTTTACAATACTTATGCATAAGGATGTCACAAAATAATACTGAATATGGTATAACAGATTAATTACAATAATTACTTACCTTAATTACAGTACAAGTTCCGCGGAATGAACACAGGCAAACGGAAAGGAACAACATTGTTACCAACTGGATCGGGGAATGGACTTACAGGAACGGGAACTATGTGAAACTTGCAGGCTGGAGCCTTACGAGTCCACGACTGAACCTGAGGAGAGCAAAGAGAAGCGAATGTCAGCAGAAATGTTGTGATCACCTTATATTATGATTTGGCTCCATAACTGATCGATTTTGACTACACTATGATGCGACTTTTTATATATCACCGTCTCCTCCCAAAAAAATCTTCGCGAACCTTTAGTCCTACACTATTAAGATTTAAGGTAACTAAAAACCTATTCGAGTGATGTTTCTTACCCTAACAAAAAAAAAGGTTAAAAACACCGTAGGCGATGGGTATAAAACAAGTTTAATTAGCACTTTTGCCAAACTCCCCGAAAAGATTCTTTGCTGTGCGATTTAAAGAACTGATCATCGCTGATTCACTACGAAGAGGCAAGACCTTTGCCCCTTGTGAAAGAAGCCTACTTCAAATTACGTGATACTCGCGTCGATTTACCGAAAGTATCTTCTGTAAGCAAGTGCAATTCGTTGTAGACTGTATAGACTCACTGCAAGCAGTCTCTTTCTTCTCCTGATTTTTTAGCGAGAAAACATCGCGATAAGATCGAAGTGCGAGCGGCGTTGATTTGCAGTTATTTATACATCTCCGTTCGCGCGTAAGATCTGAGGAAAATAAGATTTCTCGCAGTCTATAGGCTGTAATAGACGTATGTTAATTTTTTTTGTCACCATACCATGCCATTCCCCAGGCCCCCAATTGCTGCAATCCAATGCAATTCTCAAATGCATGCGGGGGTCAGAAGTTATACCATGGTAACGTACAGTGCAGGTTTCAGGCGTTGGCTCTTATGATGAGGATAAGCAGGAGATATTTTCGATAACCAACTGATGCACCAGGCAAAATTCTAACAAACAATGCCTAAAACAGAACAATCCGATTAATCAGAGTTACACTCACATAAGAGCGAGAAAATTTCCTTGTGAAACTACTTCTTCTTAAAAATTCCTCTTTCCTCGACGTTTAGATGAAATCTTTTCCAACAAGGAAAGACTATTAAACAGCCAACAAACCAACAACAACAACAACAACAAAAAACAGGACTGAACACTTTAAACCCAGACGTTGGTACGGCGTTTTTCTCGTTTAAAAACTCAAAATTTTGAATCGTGAAAGGGAAAATTACTTTTTATGGGAAAGCTCAATTTTCGCGCGCTCACAGTTCGTTGCAAGTCCGAATCTTCTTGCAATATTTGAACTGATTAGCGCCCAATTCCC
This sequence comes from Siderastrea radians, assembly GCA_964017195.1. Taxonomy (NCBI): domain Eukaryota; kingdom Metazoa; phylum Cnidaria; class Anthozoa; order Scleractinia; family Rhizangiidae; genus Siderastrea; species Siderastrea radians. The sequence goes on from OZ024897.1 coordinate 2,311,427, forward strand.
AGCCGTGAAGAGCCGTGGATGTCTCGATGCGCCCGCAATCCCTAGCTGTATTTTCCTCCACCAATCAACGCCCTTTATTTTGATTTAAAAGGTATCGTCAGCATAGAATGCCGCACGCTATGATGTAACAATGGATTCAGTTACTAAGACGCGTACACCAACAGAAATCTTCAGTTTAAACTTCTAACACTTTGTTGCACGATTTATTTTACAATGGGTTGCATCTTAAGCAGAAAGAACTCTCGACGCCCCTCCAAGAAGGCAAAGGTGAGAAGAGTTCAAATAGTTATGAAATTTGCTCAAAAAGCGAGAAATTCTCACATTTTCCGCCGTCACTCGCTAAAACGGTTTTTTTTTCAACTGTTAGCCTTTGTGACGTCAATGCACGCGCTTTTTAAGTTTAGAATTTTGCACGAGACTTGGAAACCTGGTGACTAATAAAAGCAACAATTAAGCAAAACTGATTAGCACTGTGTAGCTCGAAATAAAGTTATCTTACCTTACTTAGTTAATGGCCATGAATGAATGCAATGAGTGTTATACTAAAAAATACAACCCACTGGAAACCCATCACTTCCATCGTACATGATCGGACAGTCAGTATCAGACGATACATCCGTCCGTCTTGATATCTGCAACCCAATTTATCCGTGAAAACAAAACAGCGAAAGAAAGCCACATTTCTTTACCTCTTTAATTCACTCTGAAGTGTAATAAAATTGTGTATTAACTTGCAGTTGTTTAGCTGCAATACTCCCTTGACAGTGTAGTGGCTGTTTCTTCTTGGCCACAAAAAAGCGACGAGTTATAACTGAAACTTTTAGAAAAATTAAATAAAGCCTCTCTGGTTTGCTTTTATATCGGAAATTAATTCCTTTGGCTGAAACATTGTCCCCAGAATACGAAAAAAGTCATTTTTGCGGATTTATTTTCTCGCTCTTTTTATCGTTGTTGTCTATGTGGTATGAGAAGTTGCATCAATGAACTGAAAAAGGAATCATTTTGGACGCGAATGCGCTTGTAAATTTTGTTTATTCTGCAATCCACACTTGAATTCCAGACACCTTACAAAAAGTTCAGAGGAAGCAATATATTTTGGCCCCAGTCTTTGCCGTAACAAAATGTTGATGGTGGCCATCGACTGGCCCCGCAAACGAGGAAACATTGTTTCCAAGAATGTTTCTTGGGTGCGCAAACGAGCGAGAAACAATGTTTCCTTTCCGCAAAACCAAGAAACATCTCACTGAAAACAACAGTTTGCGCATGCTCAATTTAAGAAGTGCAGCCTCCGCGACCCTGGAATCTAGTCAACATGACCGTCAACATTGTTTCCTCGGCGCACAAATGGTGAAACATTTGCTGTGGAAACAAAATGTTTCTGAAAAAAATCAGAAGCAATTTTTGTTTCCGCACGTATGTTTCGTATGCCAGCAAACGGGGAAACATTTAGGGAAACATGCTTCTCCAAAAATGTTTCTGCAACAATGTTTCCTCGTTTGCGGAGGCATTTACGTCTGCACCACTACCTTTGATATAAAACGACTGCTCTCAGTCTTAGGTGACAGCTGAGGTGATTTTGAACGGGACGGCAACGACGGTTTTTAGCGCGATAGTGGTGCGCAAAAAGTTGTTGCCGGGTTCAAGGATGCACTGACGATTTTCTGCGCTATTTTTGCGTTGCAAGTTTTTGAACCAGCTTCAAAAACTTGCTACACCAAATCAAGAATTTTGCTCTAGTTGTTTTGTGTAACAAACCTGTGGTCAGTTTTTCCCCAACACCTTCCCAGAACTCTAATCGCTGCCCTCGTTCCTCTAATAATCGTCCCGTCTAACGCGTCTGTTTCGCACGTATTTCGCGTGCACATTGCGTCAAAAATCGTCCCGTGTCACATACATTAAAAACCGACGTTGTGTTGCCCTAAAAGACGTCGTTACGGATCGTTCCGTGTAAGATCACCGTAATACTTGGAATTATGATAAATTTTTTCAGTTTGCAATACTCTGTGCACTTCAATTCTTCGGTGTAAAAGAGCTAACTTCTAAGTGATTTAAAATAAAGGGCGAGTTTCTAAAAAAAACCTGTCGTGCTCTTCAGTGGGAAAGTGAAACACAAAAATTTGCATTTATCAACTGAGTTGATAAGGTAAATTGGCCACCGTCAAGAAATTTAAAAGTTGACGTTTCGAGTGTTAGCCCTTCGTCAGAGCGAATCCGTTCAAACATACTTACAAAAGAACGAATTCCCAAATTCTTTATTCTACTTTGGTTTAAACTAAATTTTCAAAATCCCTTTTTCTTTCAGATTCCACGTAACGCCAGCGCCGTTCACTGTCCCGCAGCCAAAGAAGAACAACAACCTGCAGCCATGGACTTGGCTCCACATAAGTCAGCAATCACCTCCGCCATGAAGTGCTATAAATTACACCAGCACCTCGGTCAGTTCTCCACGCTGGCGTTCATGGCCGGAGATAAATATGACTCATTACCTGACTGCTTGACTTATGAAGGTAAACAAACATGGCGAAATGAGTCAGGTTTTCTAATTATTTGATACTCAATATGTCCGTTTGTTATCTGCTAAACAAGGTGTCAATTGAGTACTACATCCAAATAGCGCGAGCGTTGGTATTTTGAAACACTACTTTTTGAGGAAAGAAGAAAACTGGCGATCCCTACGGGAAAAAAATCTCAGAATAATTGACGAAAAGCAAGTCAAGCAGCAACAAATTCTTCCCTTTCATAGAGAGATGCCCCGGGCTGATGACGCTTAGTCCGGGACCCTAGGGGGAATTGGGCTGACCTCAGGAGATCCCCCGGGGTCTTTGGAGTCGAGGCTCCCTCAGTCATAACATTAATTAGACAGTTTTAGAAGCGTCTCTAAAATGACAAGGTTAGAATTATCCCGGTACCGGAAAAATTATGACATGAACCCTTCTGAACCAGGGAACCTCTTGGTTAGAATTATCCCGGTACCGGAAAAATTATGACATGAACCCTTCTGAACCAGGGAACCTCTTGGGGGTGCGAAAGATTCGAGCCACGGAAGGAGATTCTGTTACCTTTCAGAGTTTATTTTAAAAATTTTAAACCACTACCCCAGTGGCTGTTGTAAAGGATGACCGAGACTCACCTACCCCCCCCCCCCCAAACTTCCCTGTATCCCCCTGTATACCGGAATCGAGCCAGGAGCAACCCTGCTTCCCATCCGTATTTACTGATAAAATCAATTCATTTTCATTTACTTTTTTAGGGTTCCACGAATATGGTCATTACATTGGTACCATCGACTCTCAGAAATACTGTCAATCATTTGAGAGCATGCGTGATGAGTAAGTTATACGTCACTTTACGACATTAAGTTTTAGTTTTAGTGGATGATACTATCAAGATTCGGTTGTTGACAAAAAGGATGGAAAGGTGCTTAAAACACACGGGTTAAAAAAAGGTGAGGAATTACACAGTGAGTGTGGACTAAAAGCTTTCTATTATTTCTGACTAAAGGTTGTTTTCCACTGTTGCGTAAATTTTACGTGCGTACGGGCGTGAATTTAACTGGCTTTACGTGCGTAATAAAGCAAGTTAAATTTTCGCCCGTACGCACGTAAAATTTACGCAACAGTGGAAATCAACTTTAAGTTTTCAGTACAATGTTGGCGTCTATATGCTATAGTTATTTTTCTGGGGGTAGGGGAATATTTAACATATCTTGAGCTGACATTTGCATTGTCGCTTGGATCTAGGATTCTAAATTCGAACCTTAAATAACAAGAATTTTTTTCTTCTGTGAACAGCTGTATTCCCAATGCCCCAGTAAACCTAACAGCAGGCAACCCTTTTGTGGTGATCTATCGATCAAGACGCAAACGGCAGCCCAGCCCACCTTCCCGACGCGTCCACGAACGCTCGGGATCTCTTTCACAATCTTTAGTCACTAGATTCAATTTTTAGTCACTAGATTCAAGCCGTCAGAATTGTTTTACAGACTTTTTTCTGCCAGTTTCAATTTATAACCACTTCTTCTTTTTTCTTATTCTGCGTGAAAATGTTTCAGAGAAGGATTCCAACGAAAGAAAACTAAATTTCTTAGATGAGGTTTATTGTTGGTGATGTTACCATTTAGTAAGGGCTAGGTTAGGGTAGTGGTCCTTTCATTCTCGTCTCATTCATTGGCAGACATCTTACGTTGCATTTTAATGGCAGAGTAAGCACGCACAGGAGAAATACATTGTTTTGGGAAAAAGCGTGCAGCACGCATGTTTGGGTGGAAATTGGAGGGCGGGCCGCGTTCTCGGAGAACCATGGGCAGATAGTCAGGGCAAGAAGCAGATAAAACGAACGATATCATTATCGATGCTAGCAAAAGTTTTCCACCCGTCCTGTATCAGTTTCGATGGCAACCGATTTCGCTCGTTTTATCTGTCCTCTCTCCCCGACTATCTACCCTTGGGTCTCCAAGGATGAGAGGGCCGCTGAAATGGGCGTTAACCATATCCTTTACCAAAAATTTTATTGTTCTTTTTTTTGTCTACCGTGCAGATTTGGCTCCAGTTTGTTAAAGATTGTGGTTTTCAAGCCATCCTGGTATCTTATGTGGTGTATTGATTACCAAGCACGAACTGGCAAGCAGTTTTTTATGTGAGTGAATATCTCTTTGTCGTCATTTTCTCCAGATTCGAAGTATTTTTTCTTTCATTTAACAAATGTTTTGGTCACATCAACAATCAATGTTAAGAATTGCAGCGCTGCAGTAAAAGTAATTCGCGACTTTTCCACGGTTTTTGCTTTACTATGCTCGGTGATCTGTTAAAACACTCGCACAACTTTTTTCAACCAATCAGAGGAGTAACTAAAATCAATTATGACTCTCTCAATTCTCGCACGCAGTTTCCTACGCTTGATGCTTCTATCTGTTTTAAGTTCTGACAGTTATTTGCCGAGCTGCAAAAATATCCGCCACTCTTCATCTTCACTTCGGTGAATAATTGTTTTAGGTTTTTGTATATACCATACCAGTGGATAGCAGGCATTAAATAGTTCCTTTCTTATGAAATGAGACAAAACTCGCGCGCAAAATCCAGAAAAAAGCTCTGATTTCTTACTCAAGTTTGGGATAGCTCTGCTATTCACCTCCCAGTATTTTTCTGGATTTCGCGCGCGAGTTTTCCCTCGTTTCTCAGAAAAATGGAACGTAAAAACATTTATTCACTTCAGTGGCGTGGAGACCACCACCATTCATCTCTACTTCGGTGAATAATTGTTAACAATCCCAAGGTTGACTGAGCCAACCAGAGTGAGCGGTTTGGTATACACCCAATTGAAAAAACGTTGTCGGGTGAAAAGCATAAATCATTGACGATGCGACCCAATGATACTCTGGGAAGTGTGAATACTTAACCTCTATTCTTAGTCACGTACACATTATAATAACTCAGCATGCCTTAATTTACTCTTTAAATTATCTTGGAAAGAAAATATTTTGAACATCAAGAAACAAAACCCAGTAACAAACTTGCTTGTGCCATCTTCCCAGAGTTCATTTGTGTCGTAATGTCCATCGTTTACACGTTTCACCCGACAACGTTTTTTTCAAACAGTTGGATACTAATTTGAGATAGCCATAGCACAATGTCTATAAGGTAAAGTCGCACAGGTGCCGCAGGAATCCCACGGACCAAGCACCAGGCTCAGGACCACCGACCGTCAGATGTCTGTGGTCCGACATCTGGCGGACTGCAAAATAGTATACAACTCAAGGAAAATCGGTTCTCAGTCCAAGATAGTTGGGGATTCGCGACACAACGGTTCTGTTGAAGACTGAGTACATGTTTGGCACCTGATTTTAACTGAACAAACAAAGAAAATACTCAGACTGGTCAGATAGCAAGTCGTTTATTTATAAAGTATTTATTTTTGGTTTTCCTTCTTCGTTACAGTGAAACCGCAACGGGGAAATTAAAGTTTCCTCGGGAAGTGGGGGAATTCGCCAAGCTTACAGGTATTCATAATTTTTAACATGGTTCCGTATATCAACGGTTCGTGGCCGTTCTTATCCTTTCCGTGTTCACAACAGACCGTGTGTTCCGTGTTCACAACTGACGCCACGATAAAATGCTTATCTTGTTACTCTTATTTTTGTCAGTTTTGTTTGTTTGTTTGTTTGTTTGTTTTTACTGAACGAAACTGGGCTTGCTGAACGGATCGAACGGGTTAGGCTGACTGTGTTAAAAGATTACCATTCAATTAATCTCGTAATTTCGTGACATGATCATCCAATAAGAAGTTCAGCACAGCCGTTAGGAAACCAGATCAAGTTTATATCCTTAAAAATTGATTGGATAGTCGATATCAAGAAATTAATTATGCGCATTTATTGAAAGTGGTCGCACTTTTGCGCTTGTCATTGAACTAACAACACCACTGACAAAACTGCAGGCTCAGGTAATTCCCAAAAGTCATCTACGTTGTGAAAGCGTTTACAACGCTCTTAGCAAACTGCTTTAGCCTTTTATTCTAATAACAAGAGAAAATTGCTTTGAAGTAGTGCCAAAATGTGAGTCCCATCGAATTGAGTTCATTCCACTATTAGGGACGGTGCCTCCTTTGGTACTGTTCATACGTTCTGCGCATCTCGGGATATTCAAGTTTCTTAAGGAATTTGCCCACTAATACAACAATATTTTTGCGCGGCTTATGACCACGTGGAAAAAGCAGATCTTAGCAAGGGCTATCAGAATCCAAAAAGAAAATTGGGGGTAACCACGCATTTTTCAGAGATAATTGAGCTTAAATTTGGATAGAAATTGCCATACATTCTCTGAAAAATGCGTCGTTACCCACATTTTTCTTCTTGGATTCCAATGACCCTTGCTAGACTTGCAAAGGTCTACTTTTCCCCCATAGTCATAACCTTTGCAAAATACATCTATAGGAGGCACCGTCCTTAAGGAAAACAAATTTCGTAGTCTTATGTTCCACAAGAATATTTAATTGAGCCTTAAGGTGTTCTTTCTGTTTGCGTTTATTTAATCTTTTTTCGTTTATTTCAAGCTTTCAAGGACAGATCAAGTCCCGCTAAATGTCATTTTTTCTATTGTAAAAGTAAACGGGTTTTTTGTAACACTTTCAGTTAAATTTAGACGTAAGCTGCTCGCATTTCCTTAAAACAAACAAAATGCTTTACGTTTACGATGTACCTTTTCTTTAAGTATGTCTTTCCAAATTCATTTCCGGAAACAATATCTCCTTGCTGAGTCTTGACCGTAGTGGTGGCCTCTGCAATTGTAACAAAATTGAAGATGAAACTCATTTTTTACTAGATTACCCGAGCTATTCTTCGATAAGAGACAGGTTCTTTTCTAAAATAGAACCTAAAATCCCATTTCTACGACTATTATCACATGAGACCTTATTGTCACATCTAATGAATTGTACTGATTATTTCATAAATATTCAATTAATTTCATTCATCTCGTCATGCTTTGAACACAGAGACAAACTAGTTACAATGGCTACCTCTCTGAATGGTTAAAAATAAGAAATGGTTGTAATCTCTTTAGTTATTTTAATTGAGTAAGAAATTAATAATTAAATTTTAAGTGGCTCTTGCAATACTGTAATACTTTGTTATAGTCATGTAAATAAAGCTTGTTGTTGTTGTTGAAAAGGATACGTGGCCAACTTTATTTAGATCAAAGATTTCCTAAAATTTCACTCATTTGATCCGTAACTAGGCCTAAAGGAGTGCAATAAAAAGACCACATCCCTATGAAAATGTTTTCCGACAGCTCACGCCTAAATTTAACTGATCGACTTGAAAAAAAAATGTAATCCAGTAAAGGTCTCAAAATAGTGACTCTCCGAAGGTTGTGATAAAATCGGCTGCTAGCTAATCGGAAAGTAGCAACTCCCTCCCGTAAGTTACTACCTTGCGAAAATAAGGACCTTTCAGTAACTTGACTTGCTGTTTGAAAAACAATGGGGCAAAAGCTGTACCAGAGGAAATAATACGAAATAATAAGAGCACCCGATCGACACTGCATTAAAAACAACATGCTGTTCTACAGTTGATCTGTATACTGATAGTATCATTGCATGACTCTACAACTGATTTCTTTAACAAATCATTTATTTCACACAATTTTACACTGAGGAATCGCCCAAAATACCGAAAATAACAACTCGGAGGGTCAATATTTTCAGAAATTTACGGTAATATGAAACAGATGTTAGAGATACAGTATTTTCACGTTTATATTTTATCTCTAAAAATGGAAATATTTGTTTGTTTACTGTACATAGTTGTATTAGCAATTAAGCAATTTCGCAGTTTTCAATAATATACAAGCAAAAAATCCAGAAACTTTTATTCAATTATGTCAAAAAGAAATTGAACTAGACTTGTTTTGGCTTGCAAACTGAACATAGGTGGTCTTTTTAGAAAACTGTTTCAGTTTAGTCCTGCTCAAGTTTCATCCTTCATAATTGACTATCCAACTTTTAACATCCGATAAGGCATTCTAAGTTCTTGGGTTTTTTCTGTCATTTCTTTTGTTTTCTCTTTTTCAACAGTTTTGTTTTGTATTTAATTCAATTTTGTTACAAATAATTACATGTAAGTGAAAAACTGTCGCCTAACCTCTGCCGAAGCGGGAAAATTAATTTTTTTTTTAAGTTTTCTTTTGTCAGTTTTTACTGTTTTAAACAGTTTTGTTTTGTAGTGGTCTAATTGTATAAATGAGAACAGAATAAAATCAATATAGTTATAGCTTAAGAATTTCTTAATTCCTTTAATTTTAGTTATACACTGGGTTGTTTTACGCTAGCGTAATGACACATGAATAAAATGACGTGACTGGGTCATTGAAACTGTCTTGAAACTAAACTCAACTGTACATTCTCATACAAATAAATCAGCTGATAAATTCTACTCTGTAATTAACTGGGAAAACATCTGTGCACAAAATAGAAATAAAATGCAATAAATGTTGTACTGGTAAAGTTTAAGATGCAAAACAGTCGTGCTATTGAATTATGTACATTCGATTCGACTTATTAAATCATTTAAGTATACAAGATGTCTCCTTATATTTTTGTGTTTGTAGTCTACAGACCTATTCAATAAATTATTTTGTTGATTATAAAACGCCTTTCTTTTTGTGTTCTCTATATTTTTGCATGTATGTTTAACAATTATTCTACAAGGGCGCGCTGGATATCGAATGATAGATAACCAACGCAGCCAAGTGATTTTTCTCATCCATTTTTCTCGCCGGGTCGCTCGCGAGGAAAAAGCTTTCAGCTCACTTTGTTGGTGAGTGTTCATTGACCATATATGGTCGCAGCAGGTATATGAGCTGATAGCCTAGCTCCGTTCAGCCAATCAAAATGCTAGAAATCCAATATACCTAGTCCAGTTTTTAATAATTAACAATTATTCTACACGGGCGCGCTGGATATCGAATGATAGATAACCAACGAGGCGCGTAGCGCCGAGTTGGTTATAATCATTCGATATCCAGCAAGCCCGAGTAGAATAATTGTTTTATTAAAAACTTCGCCACTATTAAAAAAAAATCAAGAAAGAAAGGCAAAAAATGAGAAAAAAGAAAAAAGAGAGAAAAAGGGAACAAGAATCGATCACATGACTGAACGAAAAAGGCGCCAAAACCTTGCCAAGTGTTGCAGCGTTTCATTGCAAAGCTGAATGAATCAATGAAACTGCTCGAAAGTGTATGTTTATTACAGGGGAGCAGGGATGTGGTGGCAGTGGTGAGAGCGCTCGCCTCCCACCAATGTGGCCCGGGTTCGACTCCCGGTCCGGGTGTCATATGTGGGTTGAGTTTGTTGGGGCGGAAGGGGCGGTCGCACACTACGTCGGAACCTATATTCTTTAAGGTTATGGAAAATATTGACACTTAACAGCGAATTACACTGACAAACCTGTAGCCCTCGGATTCCAGATCGAATTGGAATTTAGAAATGTTGGTTTTTCACTGAATGTGAAAATACAAGCTTGTTAACGTAAAGGCGGCATTAGTTAGTTGATAGTCATATACTACCCGATTCCTAAACGTTTTTTTCTTTGTCGGAGGATGGGGGAACTCCAGTGAGAAAAGAAAGGCGACGCTCGCTGTCTCTTTTAGAGGGCGCAAATTACGTGTTCAGCCCAGAACGCCGCATTTCTAACCAACAAGGTATCGTTAGCGTTGCACCTGAAGAAATCAAAATCGCTGTCATGCCGATTAAGAGTAAAACCTAAAATTTCTTCACAATCACCTTGCGCGAAGGAGCGCAAGCGCATAAAACGGCTGGAAATCGAGTCTATCTTTAACAGCAGGACACCGCTCATTTGTCTGTGTTTTGGAATGGTAGTTTTTAGGGTTTCATTCATCAGTTTAATTCAAATTTTCCGACGAGCAACCCTGTCCCTTTCACATGGGAATATCCCCTAGGCCCGCCGGCCCCTGTACTTTTTTAACACTGCTATTAACTCCTCCCCCACCCCGCCCAATATACGCCCCTCTTCATAAGCGCACCTAACACTTACTAGGGATCAGTCACTACGGATGGAGCCCAAAATACGGGGACATCTCAGTAGCCACCCTGGTCAGGGGCACCCAACAGTTCGTTTCGGGGAATATCTGTTCGGAAGGCCTAAAATCGTCTGCGATTTTCGGATTTAATTGCAGCGGATGCTAGAGATTTCTTTGGCGAAACATCACGTCGGGCTTTCGTAACAAGAGGACTTATTCGTTCGTAATGTTTTGGGAGGGACAAATGTGTCGTTTAGAGTGCAAAATAAGGTCAGCTAGCATTTTCGGAGAGCCATCAGCAGCTCGGAAATTCGGCGGGTGGGATTCTGTTCCCTACAATTTTCTGGGGCCTAAATTTTCAGCTAAAAAATCCGAACTGATCAATCTGTATTAGCTTACACATGTCTTTAAAAAGCTCTGAAACAATCTAAGAAAGCTAAAATTTTCTCGTTGGGTGCCCCTGTTCTGCAAAGCCCAGGAAACCTAGGTACGAGATTAGCCTGGGAATGAAGCCGCCTCTCAAAGCTCCCGGCGGCTAAGGTGCAGGCTACCACTTTTCCCTTCGATGTGGTTCTCACTTTGAGTCCATAGACGAAATCTTAAAATACGTCCATTCAAATGAAAGCTACTAGGCAGTACTTTCCCGTGGTATTGTTTGTTATGTTGTACAATTCGGTTCTCACTTTTAAGTCTGTGGATGTGAAAACTGTTGGGCAGTACTTCCCTTTGTGCGTTGGGCGACATCACCGTTAGTGATTTGCCCACCGGTGATAGCTTTGACCTGGTTACCAGGTACTATAACTTCGTAAAGGAGCTACTCCAGGCAGACCAATGCCTGTTCAATTAATTCAAGAAAGCGCACGTGGAGAAATCAATCAAAAACAGCTGAAGAAGTCATTGAAGCATTGTGCGAAAACAACCTCTATGAAATGACTCCAGGGTTCTCGAAGGTCGCTTCCATTCTGGCTGTCATCCCTTCAAGATCATGCTCAGCGGAGCGTTTAAATACTTATCTTCCGAGCACGGTGGGACAGAATAGCCTCGCTATATATCGTCTATATTGAGCGCTTCTATGGCAATAAAGTCATTGTGAACAGTATGGACAAAATAATTAACATTTTCGGACAAATTTTTGAGCAAATACTTGTGTTTAGTTTCTTTTCGCCGGCATTTAGGCCCAGTTCAGACGCCGTACCTCTCATGTGCCGTACCAAATACATTTTCGCTCCAAGGTCGTATTAAGCGGCAAGCTTTGCCGTACCCTGAGATTTTGGCTTGCCTAATTGAAATCTGTCGAAAAAAAAAACTCATTCGGACACTGTACGACTACCAAAAAACTACGTACTACTCGGTACGGCACATGAGAGGTACGCCGTCTGAACTGGGCCTTAGCAGACGTTCACATGTGATTTAAAAATTTGGCCTCAACTAGCAAATTTTTAACAGTAGCGGTCTGTTTAAAGGCCCCTGTTTTGCATTTTGCTACGTAAATTTTGTGGTCTTTGGTGGTGGTGATTTGCAAGATCTCGTCCCACTGCATCGGCTGATTATTGTCGTTAAAAGCGATGACGTCAAAAAAGGTACAAGAAGCGTGGTCATGCGTGGTTATGCCCTTTCTATTCGCCTCAGTATACACCTCAAAGAATGAATATGGTAGATGGTGACGTGCATCTTTTCAACAAATGCGAAAACGTTTTCCAAAGTGGAAACGAACCACTGCTTGCTAATCAAACTCAATGCAGGCTAACTCTTACTACAAGAATTTCGTTGTATGGGCGTGGTTTTGTTGCCTTCAGGACGGTACATTTTGAGAACTGTGACGGGGTAGGGAAAGGATAGAAAGATATTCAGATTAATTCTGAACAAGTCACTGAACAACACTTTGATCTGAAGGCTCGCTGTCAGGTCTGTGCTTCCATGGTTATTGTAGATCACCGTTATATACAAATCCATTTTTGCTCAATTCCATACTAGGAAAGTTAGGCATCGAGGATCATGAGCCATGGGTGACTAAAGAGAGGCCCTGGATAGAGGCTGACATAAGGTGGCTAGGGTGATCAGAGAAGTGATCAGAGAAAGTTTTGAAATTATCGAGCCCTGAAGGTTCTTGAGTATCGTTTTGTAGATAACGCGCGAATTTATTTTAGCTCCTATGATCTAGGACATAAACTGAAAAGGTTGGGAGAAGGGGTGATAGAGAGGGGGACTACTTAAACGAAAAATTCTGTAGAAAAGTCAAATTAATATCCCTGAAAGTTCTGTTACACCATTAGCTAAAACAGTCTAGTTCACTGTTTAATTAGTAGTTTACAACATACCAGTACATTACATTTATACCCAACTCACTGACACTTCTAGACACTGATTAACAAGCATTGAAGATAAAGAGATTTATTGTGTTGAATAACTGCACGAGCTTACATAATAACTGATCATAACACATTAAAACATTTTGATGAAAATTAAAGTCACTGATCATGATTCTTGGCTTTAATATATACAGTACATCAACATTTAAAAATGCTAGTAAATTAAAAATTAGCCTGAGGCAGGGCTGTTGACCCATTTTGCAGGGGGAGTGGAGTCCAATATACAAGCAACAATTTACCACTAAGGGTAGTTTCTAAATGCTACCTCATAGTTAGCATGAAAAAAAAAAAAGCTTAAAACAAGTCACGCGGCTTACTTCTTCAAGGGGAAAATAAATCTAAGCCACCCCCTTAAACGGAGATTAAGGTACCCTTTTGGGTTCATTTTGAAAATTTCTGATGAGCACTCTGTTGCTTTTATATGGGGTTCCCTGGCCCCTGAAGGCTTTTACGCACTGTGCACAATAGTACACCTGTCAAACATCCTGCGATATAACGATGTTCAATACAATCCAGTCCAGTCAACAATCAGGAGCAACTTTATCTTTTTGTTGTCTTGTTTTTTAGTTTTTAGTTGTTGTGGCACATTGCGTTTGTTCCTAGTGAAGTATTGTAGTATGGCATTTGTTAGGCATCCTAGCAATGACACCATAGTTTCGATGTGGCATGACATGCTCACTGGACTTTTTTCCTCCACCATTAGTCAGTGTGACAGGTGTACTGGTTGGATTGGCTTCATGGCTGGGTTGCAGTTAGTGCCAGCTTCTGAAACGGCCTTTCCTTAGTCGGAGCTGGGGTCTTACCAATGGCTGCAGGTCTATCCCAAGTGCACCCCCCCCGGGAGGACTCCAATGTAAAAGTGACAGGGGCGATTGTCGTACCTTTTAGGGGTCAAAATTTGTGGCTTGGTACCACTTAGGGTACTAAAATCTAAACTTACTACCATTACATGTACAGTTGTTGCGGTACATTCGAAAGTATTGAGACGGAAAATAAGACAGGAATTAGTAACTAATTGTTAGTAACTGTTGTTAGTCAACTAATCTTTTCTCTTTTTTTCAAAAGAGTTAGTACCCCCAAGGGTAAAAATCTATTGGAGCCACACCCACAAAACAGACCTCTGGTACCTTTTAGGGGTCCTGTTCAAAATTTCCAACGATTACCCCCATCACTTTTGTATGAGTGTCCCCCCCATGGGAGGTGCCCAACCCCTGATAATAATTGATTTGCTTATTGCAGTGCAGCTGTTGACACTTCCCTGTGGTCTAAAACTTCAATCTCTGTGCCCAGATGAGGTCATTTTTGGCCAATTCCAAACAAACATATTAAAGGAATGGGGTGGGAGGGTTGGTGTCTGTATTGGGAAAAATCAATGTCTTGGAAGTAAAACTTCTTCAGGACATCTTTGGACATATTACCTGGATAAAAATCTCTTGCATTAACTTACTACAAAAAAGTTGTCAGGTACGCTATGGATACAGGCTGGGCGAGAGGGTTAAATGCTTCGGCAATTTCTCTCTGAAGGTAAGTTACTTGCAAAAATATTAGTGCCTCAATAAGGCTACATGTACATACCAGGGAAATAACAGTTCTCTGATAATTATCAACTCAACTGCGGATCCTTTAGTCACAGGCTACATAGCACTTATGAAATATACAGTCATATAAAAGTGAAGTGGACAACCTCTGCTGTTTTTTTGTTTGAGGTTACCATACTTGTCTATGAAAAGATCTCGAATAAAATTTAATGTGATATTGCAGACCGATTTTCGTGGTCTTTGTATTGGCTGGACGCCCTGGCAATATTGCCTTGATGCAGCTGTTATTGTTTTGTGGCATGTTACACAACAGTTGCCTTTGATCTTGGGGCTGCAACTGAAAGATGGTAAGCAATGAGAGGGCAGAAAATAAGAGTTGCTGTACTGACAATGGCTAACACATATCCCCAAGCAATCTGACATGACCCTGAGTTGAAAAATGCACTTGAAGAGCCACAATGTAGCTTTGCAAAGCTGGAGTTAAGACCAAACGAGTACACGATGAGGCTGACAAATAGGAGAATAACTGCAAAAAAGGAGACAATATTCTTTGTTAACAGATTTGCTCCACTTATTATAATCCCAGCTTAAAATTTGCAACCATCTTGTACTAGCACAGCAGAAAAGGGAATGTGCAGAACAACACCAATACAATTTGTTTGATTATATTAAGCAATCACATTACAAGTTTGCTAACTTACAAGCAGATCAATCATCTCTTTAATGTTCACTCAGAGATAAGACAAGTGAGAAGAACAGGACCGCACATACCCAAATTGCGTGCCACACGACTCTCAACTGAGCGCCCGTTTCAAAGTTTTACAAGGTGACACACACACATGCAGAAAAAAGTCTTCTTGTTCAAATATCCATGGGTAATTAAGAGTTACTGCAACTTGGAATTATAAGTAGAGAACTGCCAACAAAGCTTTTTTAAAAAACAATATTTTTGTTGCCAGTTCAGTGACAGATCCAGGATTTTTAAGGGGGGGGGGGGGTGGATGACCTGACAGAATGATATCGGGAGAATCAGAGACAAAATCCCCTCAGCGATAGTTTTGTTCTCTTTCTTAATTTCAAGCTTAAACGATCCCAAAGAGTGGGGTGGCTAGTCACCCAATCCACCCCCTGGATCCACCGCTGCAGTTGGCCAGAACTGTCAATGTGCCTGCACTGCTTTTCTGTTCCCATTTGTCAGGGTCAGAAACCTACGAGTACCTTAGCTTAAACTGTGTTCACATTGACATTCAAATAAGCCATTTGTGAATAATTATATATTTATTTTTAGCCTCTCTATCAAATTGAAGCCTGGTGTACATTTTTTCATATAATTTTTTTCATATAAAATGAGTTTTATTTCCATTTGAAAGAAAACTCAAAGTGAAGCCTGGTATACATTTTTTCATATATAATTTTTTTCATATAAAATGAGTTTTATTTCCATTTGAAAGAAAACTCATTTTCACCCATCTTTACCTTAAAAAGGCTCTTTTGAAATGGCCTATCATATTGCAACGAGAATTTTGATGATGGTTACCTGCAATACCCTGCATAAGTCCAGCAACGGCAATGACAGATTTTCCACAAATAAATTTCCGACAGCATGAAACATGAGCCAACAGTAATGCCACCAAAAGCAAAATCAATGCAAGTGCATAAGTGATTGCAGCCACTTTCCAGAACACAGTGGGAATTCCAGGGAAAATCCCTTCATAAAAAGAGCAATACTTTGACGCTCTCCACTCGTTGATTTCTTGTAGTGTCACAAATTGCTCTTGGAGGCAAAATCTTAGCAGTCCAAAAGCTACAAAAGTTTCACTGTTGTTTGTTGACAAAGGATCTGGAACATGTTCATGCCAGAATGGTGAAAATAAAGCCATGGAACAGGTAAAGAGTAAAATAATAGACAAGATTGTCCACAGTACGGAAATGGCAGACATATCTATGTAGAAAAATAAGAAGAATATTGCATCAGTACATATCAGTTTCAGGAGGATGTTTTACAGGAAATTATACTTGACCCCACCTTGAAATTTGAAAAGTTTTCTGCCAAATTTCTTGTGCCTTTGGGGCGTAAATAAATCTCAAATTTATTTTTGAGGGAAGAAATGTTAGTTAAGATTAATTTTCTGCCCAAGAAAGATCCACACACGAGCTGTTATCCGCTATACGTCAAATTGCGGCTGCAATGACAAACAATTTTAATATAGCTTTTACGTACAGATACTAATTGACGATAATGGCAAGTGACTTTTAATGTTTAGCCTTCGGACAAACAGCTTTATGGCGCGCGCCATTAAGCCTCAAGCAGAAATGCAAACAAAACTAAATACATATTCAATGTGTTAGCTACAACTCAGATTTCACTCCCATTTCTAGAGATAAAAGTTTTTCACAGAGCGTCAGGTGTGCTCTGGATCCCTTGAACGCTAGCGCATACAATACCCTCTAAACCAATTTCATTAGCAATTTAATTTATTTTCCTTTCAGCTTCAGTGCGTGAGCTTATAAAGAAAACAGTTGAACCATTTCGAAAACAGTCTGCGCTACCATCAAATGTTTTGATTGCTACCATTAAAGGAACCGACGGCTCGCAGGAAGTATCCCCGAAATAAGCAACGTGTAAATTTCGTTATACAAAAACACTCAAACGCAACCAAAATGAAAGAGCCATTCAAAAGCTTTATGCGAGAAAGCGTTTTTGCATACACTGTATCACATTTGTTCACGCGTGCATGGGTTCGTATTTTCATTGGCTTCACTTTTTCCCGAGCTTCTTAGTGGTAAAAGTTCAAGAGTTGTTTCAAGATATGATCTGGTTTGAATCCAGATGTGATAAGGGAATTATTTCTCGAATTTCCTCAGAGATTGGTTGAAGACGTGCACGAACAAAAACGGACTGAAACATCAAGAAGAACATTATGAACAAAGAAGCCACGCGTGATATGTAAGTCTGTTGAACAATGCCACGCGAATTGAAACATAAACGAAACATTTCCATGCAAAAAGTCGGGCAAAGCTGTTGTTTGTTTTGCGAAAATAAGTTTCGAACATCAACAAGACAGTGGAAAACGACGATTTTACGAATCTTATTTGCAAAGTGCGACAGAATCTGGCCTCGAAAACAAAAGGTCAAACGATAAAATTAAAACAATCCTGTGCACAAATAAGTTGCAAAATTAATATGAGCGCTACAGTTCTAGGTATAAGAGGACTTGAAATTTGCGCTAAAACATTGACACGGCCTTTACAAACTCCCGAACAATTGTGAACTTATGGGTTTGGATAGGTTGGATGCAGGTTCAAAAAGTAAGAATCCCTGAGACACAAAAGTTTTAGCTTACCTTTGTCAGAAACGGTGTATCTTGATAGCAGATGGCCACCGAGAACTTACCAGACGATACTGAAAACAAACGTTTCAAAGCATCGATATCCGAAACTAATGTGTTTGTCTTGCACAACAAGGCCAATCAATTATCCCACGCGCGTGCAGAAGCACGGAAAATTTCCCTTATACTTTCATCGCAAAATAAGAAAAATGTTCCGAAATTTCCAGATTTCCGCTAAGACGATGACAGATTACAGCAGTTCCCGCCACCGTACCGACCTTTTGTTTGTGTTCCCGTTGTTCCGCGCCCTGCAAGCTTGTGTCTCCTTTGTTTTCATTTCCGTCTCGTCGCTTTCTTTGTTCTAATTTTTTGGGCCGAGGAACCTCGACCCAGTAATTGCGTAAATGCGCCTGCAGTATATAGATGGTCATCTGTTTGTCATGATGAACGTAGATACTTCATGTACAGAAACACATATCGTATGGCTATTTCGGCTGTGAGAAGTGTAATATGGCTGTCTGGGTGATATAAGTCCTTCGAAAGTCCTATATTTCCCTGGATTATTTCAATGAACCTAGCTTTGAACGTGGCGTTGGAGGTCAAGAATTGTTTTTCAATAATCGAGTAGCGGTTTTGTCGCTCGAATGCTTCGATTTTCAAGGAAACCTTCCGCTAAGGGTAAGACTATATTCTGCATGCATATCAACTTTTAACCTGTTAAGCATAATATAAAACCTAAGCGGAAGACGCGCAGCTAAATCTCCTTTTGCATGGTCCTTTTTGGATTATTTTCTGCTTTTCTTTGTTGTTGTGGTCCTAGAGTGCAAAGTAAATTGTCAACATACCACACCTAAACTGACACTAACAAATTTGTGTTCTAACTTTTACCTCGCGGATATTCCATTCTGCTTTCTTTCATCGTCACGCAGGTGTCGGGTATAGTATTCAACGTACCACCACTTTTTTCTGCAGATAGAAAACTGTTCTGTGATGATTAGTTGCTTGCAAAAAAGAATTGTACACCGTTTACAAATGTTCTAAAGTTAATTAACAAGCTGAACTTTTGGGCTGTTGACACAAAAGCAGAATAATTATTAACTTCGAGAATTTCGTGAAGCGTTTCTTGTTATTGTTGTTGTTTTTTTTTCTCTATAAAACAGAATCTTGTTGAAACCATAAACAATCACTGGTAGCTTCCAATTCCAAAACCCTTCCGTCCCCTCCCCCCGCAGTGTTGATGCTGGTATGTATGAATGTAATTCTGGAAGCAAACAAGATATGGATACAAACGTGTTTAAACTGATGCCATTAACCAAGAAGGTCTCCACTGTTTTAGCAAGTGGCTGTAGCTTATTCTAGATCTCAAAAAGGGAAACTTTAATTTGTGATCAGATTGCTTGACAGTGGAGCTGCAATACAGTGTCTGAAAAGGATCATAGATACACAACAAAATGGATGCAGAAATCTTCCGTCTACCCCCAAAAAAAGATCTTAGGGTGTACTTTTCCATACTGCACTCTCGTGTCTACCAAGTCCTGTTCTTGTGAGGCTGTGAACTACAACCTTAGCCAATTTTGTTAGGAAGGTTGTCACATTTTACCATGCTTTTGTTTCCCTCCCCTCCCCCCTTTTCAATGTTGGATTTCAATGGACTTTTCTTCAGCAGTATTGTCTGGCAAACATTCAACATTGAAACGGGGGGTGGGGGGACCGGGGAATAGAGACCAAGACTAAGTTATGACGACATATTTAGACAAGATGAATAAAATCTTACTAGAATTCTGTTCATGGTCAAACCTTCCCAACAACTTGTGACGAAAGTTGTAGTTAGCATATTCCTGTACATGTTTCCAGGCAAATACTCCCCCCACCCAAAAAAAAAAAAAAAAGAAATGTCCCCTTTCAAGGGATCCTCAATTCTTTCAGCATATTGGCCTTCTATCGTTGAAATGCAAATCTCTATCAAAAAAAGTTTTCCTAAAATATTTTAAGCTTTTAAATTTTCTTGCCTGCCATTATTTTGGATTCAGCTTTTTTCCAAGTTGAAAAATAGAGCTGTAAATTAAGCTCAGCGGGAGATGGTTACATTATTGTTACTATTTTTCTTTTCTTTTCTGCTGTTTTATGTGGCTGGATTTATTGTCTTTCCAAGTTTAGTAGGGGAAAATTTTTTGAGGGGTAGGAACAAAAACAAAATTAAATTATTGCTTTTAACTCAAGTACAAAGAGCATGGTAACAAGTTTTCACATTGACGTGAGGAACATAGGCACTGCATTTATTCAGAGCTGTCAGCAATCCTAGAATTAACACTTGCTTTTGCTTCTCCTGTCTCACTATCAGTGTTCCCTAGGTTCATAAACATATCTACATTCTCTAGGGCTTCCTCTCAATGAGAATGGCTGCCTTGTTATCATTAGCCTTTATCACCCCTGGTAGAAATCCTATACAGGATCCTACAGGATTTTCTAGGATCCTGTACGTTCACACAGGATCTTACCCAGGATCCTAAATGGCAATAATCCTAACCATGTTTTATAGGACCATACTCAGGATCCTGTAAAATCATTTAATAGTATCCTGGGGCTGGATTCACAAAGCCCTCCAAAGTTAAGATGTATCATTAGTATTTTCTTCTTAACAATAGCCTATTGCTGGAATAACAATGGGCTATTGTCAAAAAACAACACTTAGGATGCATCTTAACTTAGAAGGGCTTCATGAATCTCACCCCTGCTCAAGATCTTAGAGGATCCTGTAGGATCCTATAGGATCCCATACGATCTTAAACAGGATTCTGTATGATGCTATATGACCTTAAACAGGATCCATAAGTGCCTGTAGGATCTTAAAGAGGATCCTGTAGGATCCTAAACAAGATCCTATAAGATCCTACAGCATGTTAGTACAATCCTACAGGATCTTAAGTAGGGTTCTATCAGGATCCTGGGTTAGGATCCTACAAGATCCTATAAGGATGCTATTAAGATCCTGTGCAGAATTTCAACCAGGGACCCCATTTTGGAAAGTACCTTTACATGTAAACTTACTATTATATTTGTGTTTGCATTTCAGACAAGAAGGCAAAAGATAAGAGCTCTAAATCTGGAAAAAATAAAGGGAAGTCCAAAGCACAGTCAGCTTTAACTTCTTTAAATGAGGATACAGACAGAAGAAATAACTTGATTGGAAGTAAGCAGTTTGGATGTTTTAGCCATGTTTTCAAGTCAATAAAATACAGTATGTATAAAGAAACTAGGCTAAATTAGTAAACCAGGCCCAATGAGGATTTTGTTACATTGTTTTCTATTAAATTTAAAGCGTTTTACCAGATGACATAATTCTTTTTCCACAGTTCAAGAATGCAGAAAGTTATTGGCAAGTGTTTCAGGAAAGAAATCTGCCAAGGTATTTTACAGCAGTTTAATTTGTTTGCTTTCATCTCTTCACCTTTTTCTCAAAATTAATAAATTATAATAATAGTAATAATAATAATAATAATAATAATAATTATAATAATCACATATTTCACTTTCTTTTTCTCATTTTTAGTGTGTGGCAACGTTTCGGAGAAAGTCTCAGTTGTCCAAGAGTCTTGTGGAAGTCCTAATGGATGACAGTGTCTTACCATATTTTATGGAATACATGCAGAAGCAAAATGCTACAAACTTATTAAACTTCTGGCTGACAGCAGAAACCTTTAGATTGTCAACCATCAATCGCTTAAGAATTAACTCTATGTCAAGGTTAAAGACTGGAAAAGTTGACAATACTTGCAACAGTGTGGATGGGGATAAAGCTACTATGTCAAACTCAGATACACACTGTACTACTAAATCGTTAGGTGTGTCTAACACCATAAGTAATTCAAAGGGAGCTGCAAATCAGCTGCAACGTTTAGATAGTGACAGTAACGAGTTTGGTGACTTCACTGGTTATGAACCAGAGAACTCTTCTTTGGCAGATTGCACTGCTAGGAATAGCAGTGATGTAATGCTGCTGTGTAACAAATGTGGGCGTTTAATTGATTCACCATCATCAAGTGAAGATATATGTGTTCACTGTGGACAAAGTATTGGCAACAATCAAACAAATAATAGAACTTCCAGTGAGACCTCTGGCTCCAGTTATAAAGAAGCTTCAATTTCTGTTGTTGGTGGTCTACAAAATGGAATAAATCAACATAATATAAGTAATCAAACACAAGGAACTACAGAGTGTGTCAGTGACGATGCTGGGGCACAAAAGGGATGTCGTTCATCCAAAGTTACATTTGACTTGAAACCAGACTTTGAAAATGAACAGCGTGAGTTTTGTCGGAGGAGAACGAGAAGTATTGTAATTGATGCTGTCAGTATTTACAGCAAATACATTTCACTTGAGGCGTCTCACCCAATTGGCCTGGAAGAATCCATCCGTCGACAGATTGAGAGTAAGTAGAATGTAAGATTTAACAATCTTTTACTTTATAAGTGTCCTGTCAAAATACTACTCTCAAAGTATAAGACTGTGAGCAGTGTCTCCCTCCACCCAGAGATAGTCAAGTGAGAAAAATGGACATTTATGCACGCTCACATGATCTTCTTGCTTGAATATCTCTGAGCAGAGGGACAGACTGCTGACTAATTCTGACACCACTTGGTATTTATTTAATTTCTGAAGGTAGCCCTTGTCCCAACAAAATTAATAAGAAAAACCTGTTAAATGAAAGGTCCAAGAGCTTATGTCATTTAGATTTGTCATTAACTTACAGAGTGTTCTACTATAGTTTCCTCTCATTCTTAGCTACTGACTGTGTAACTTGCTAAATGTATTGTATCTGTTCTTGTTACAGTTATTAAAGTATCTGGTACAGGGCTGCAAGTAATGTAGTTGTTTTCTCGAAAGGACAAATGTTCAGCCAAGTCACCATTTTGGTTGGACCAAATATTTTACACAAAAGGGGTTTTTGATATGCATATACTATCAAAGCATTACAAACCTATGCTCAACCACAGCTGGGATTTCATTGGACATGGGTAAATTTTGGATGGCTGTTGTCCAAAGCCAAACCTACATGTATTATTTATAGCTTTGGGTTACATTACTTTAACCCTGTTTAGAAAGTAAAAATACCCAAGCTTAGTCTCTTTTTTCACAAGTTCAAAAAAATTGCTTTAACTAGAATTCTAAGATTTTTTTATCAAACCAATTCAATAGTCAACATCTGTAGTGAAGATGGAAGGATTTCTCCAGATTCCTTTCAGCCAGCCCAGAGGTTTGCATTTGATGTGATGGAAAGAATGTAAGTTGAATTTCTTTTGATACAGCTTTAATTTTTTTCCACCCCTTTTTCTTGGTTTTGCCTACCTTCTTCTTACTAATTTGCACGCATATTCATTTCATGGAAAAAACGTGAACAAAAGTTTTGGTTTGGCCTGGTTTATTCTAACAACGAGGAGCTTACAAGTGGAAAATTTGTTGACTGTACTAAAGAGGTTTTGGCTGATTTACAAACTGAAGATAACTACCTGTACATTGAAACAAACAAAGATTGCTACTCAAAAACAAGACTAGAAATATATATTTTCAAGGACAGAAAGTGACAGTTTTAATTTAGAACAATTATCAACAAGCCTGTGACTCACAACATTTAAGGTGGCCTAACACAGTTTTCTTGCACCTATGCGTTATTCGTCATTATTTTCAAACCACTGCCAATTGGGCGGCCAAAATTGGCATGATACAACTTCAATTGAAAAAGATTATGTTTTGATATGTTTTATTGGACTAAGTACCGTTGCCATGACAACACAGCTGGTAATAAACCAGCAATAAAAATTGGATTTGATTTATTTTCCGAAAATTCAGTCGTTAGATTTTTCCCATCTTTTGTCTCTAAGAATCTCAGAAGAACATTGGCCTATTGACGCTGTTCTTGTGATATTTTGACAGAGAGATCTTCTGTAATTTGGTGTTTTGCATTTAAGCATGTTCTGAACATGTCCTCTGTCAGATTTCAATTTTTGTTTGCAGGCGAGATACGTGTGTTCTGTACTATTATTCTACAAAATTTCATGAAATTCTAACGAGCGGTTCCGTAGAAATCAGTGCATTTCCACTAAACTATGCAGTCACAATTTTCTGGTCAACTGCACATGCGTTGCATTTGACAGGCTTTTCAATCTAATTCTCGATCCATACAAACAATCCTCGAAAAGTGGGATAATTTCCAATAGTATTTTTACCTTTAATACATTGAAAAACAAACGTTTTTCACACATTGACAAACAGTTTTATCGTTAAGAGGGAAAATAACACTTGTACAATAATCGCTGTACAGGTGCCATGTTTGTTTTCCTTAAAGCTATGTGCGCGCGCTAACTCTCGTCAGCAGCACAAATCGTAGAGCGCGCGCAAACTGTGTTCAGACACCTTAAAATTCATGTATTGCTTTCTCTTTTTAAAATGCTATTAAATTTTACATGTTTAATTTCAGTGCACTCTTTTTTTATGCAAGTATCAACTTTCACGATTCTTTCTAAAATGCGAAAATTGCAAAATGTAGCATGCGCGAAAATTAGTGAGAATAAGGTAGCCAAGACCTGAAATACTTCGAAATAATTATTAATTTACCATAAGTGTATTTCATGCTAGTAGCCCCTCCCTAACAAACACCCCTATCTAATAAACACACCTTTTCAAGAATTATAGACAAGTAAACTAACATGGTGTTCCCCAAAACTGGGAAAAATTAACAACAAATACAACAAGCAACTAGTAGTGAACACCCATCTGTCATTATCGTATTGCCCCGGCTAATGAAATGGGGGTACATGTGATAGTTATTGACTTTGATAGAAAGCTGAAGTGTGTTATTTCTGCCTTTTATATGAGATTGAATAAATGCCTGTCTCTCAAATAAATGCCTTGTATCGAATAAACAGCCTTCAAAAAATGGAAAAATTTTATTGACGCCCTAAGTGTCCTATGGCTGGCCAGTTTTTTTTTTTTTGAGAAATGGATGGAAATTGCCCTTTATAATGTTAAGTTTTTTTCGAGGGAACATACACCCAGGTGGCCTCTTTTCAATACCTGACCAAAGGCTTGTTTCTTGTTCCTCTTTCAGATACTTCCCCACATTTCTTAGCAGTTCATTTTACTGTAAACATCAAATAGACATCTTGACAAGTGGAAAAGTATTCCTCTCAGATGTTCTATACAATCAAAATGCTATGTTTTACTTCATGGAGGTGAGTACGTGGACTTTTTTTGTGTCAGAAGTGCCTTTTATGTGATAGGCCAAGCTTGTCCAGGTTCCTTCTGCAGGGAAAATTCCTCCCTGTAAAATTCTCTCTGCATTTGCTAAACTAACTGTCGTTGTTGAACGTTGATATCTTTCCAGTATCTGGAACAGGAAGGAGTACAACACATGCTGGAGTTCTGGCTGACAGCTGATAACTTTCAGTGTCACTTGAAATCTCAACTGGAAAGCAACCAATACAATGCACAGCATGCCCTGGATGATGCTATGATCATTTATGACAAGTGAGTTCTCAATTCAATCAAAGCACATACAGAGAAGAAGAAAATTTGCCCTTTTGCATCAAAATGCTTCATCTATTTCAATCCTGGTGTGATAACACAGGCATAGCTGAGTCACAAACAACAGATACATGTACCACCAACAAAATTATGAAACTTCCATTTACTTTTCATTGTATGCTCTAGATGGTGCAGTAAAAAATAGTGTAATAACATCTGCAACTCTTTCCTTGTGTAAACAGAGTACAGAGACCATATAGATGGTCATGTGATCTGGTCCTTTTAATGTTTCAATAACTAAGTGATGCCAAAAAAAAACGGTTCTACAGAAACCTGCACCATTGCACAATAACTATCCAACAACAATTTGAGATACAACACCAAAGAATGCCCATTAATTTCTCCTTACTTAGAAAAGTCATACTCAAAACCTTACTCAAACCATGTTGTCTTACCTTTGACTGTAGTCTATTAGATTAATATCTTAGAACTTACTTCCACAATGCAACACTAGTCAGCAACTAGAGATACCAGTAACGGCTTTTTAATTTCATTGTAGGTATTTTTCCATGCAAGCAAGCGTCCCACTTGGTGTGGATGACATCACAAGAATTGAAATAGAGAACAGCATTTGTCGTGAAGGTGGACCTTTGCCAGACTGCTTTTCCTGTCCTATGGAACATGTACTCTGTCTTCTTGAGGAGGTATAAAGTGCACTTTACTTCAAATGTGCTTTGAATTTTACAGTTCTAAACTGAGCTAAAATCCTTAAACAGTCTTGGCTAGCTGGGGTAATCTACATGTAGCTTCATCGTACTGGTCTGACTCAGGCATATTTCTCTTTCATAGTTCTATACCTGTTAACCCATTGAAATTTAGTCTGTGTAACTGAAAATGGCTTGAGATGAGAAACTATCTTTTAATAAATTTCAGGTGTTTTTTCCAAGTTTCCTGCAAAGTGAAGTTTACTTTAAGTATCTTACAGAGCTATTGAACTCTGTAAGTGAACGACGCTCTTCCCAGTCCCTGTCAGCTTCTGTTGGCAGTGTAGATGATGTTAGGAGCCTGGGTTCACAAATGAATGAAAACAGTTGTCTGGTGAGGCCAGCATTTGGCTCTGACTCTGATCTGACTGAAAACCCAGATGCCATTTGGCAGAGACCTAATGCAGGGTAAGAATACATATAAATGGAGAACAGTCATAGGCTCTAAGTTTTCAAACTATAGTTGTCTCCCAGTGACTTGAACCTTCAAGGGAAGTAAACAAGGTTTGAACTATTGGGAGTTCAAGTTATCAAGAGACAGGATTCCTCCTGACATCACTATGATGTATATTCACGGGAAGAACTGACACATTTTGTGTTGCACAATACCAGCAAACTAAAGAAATTGACATCAAGGACAATTAGACACTTGAAAACTACACTATTCTGCTCAATTTTTCAAAAATTGATTCAAAATAAATTTAATGTCATGAAGTGTGCTTTGTCTCATTACACTTTGACAAACGAGATTTGAGTTATCCAGGGTAAAAATACAAAGAAAATGACCTAAAGGGGAAAGGAATTCTTTTAAGTTACATTAAATTTATGGAGCAAATCTAGCGGAAATCTATTTTGGTTCAAGTTAGAGGAAGCTTCAAGATACCAAGGGTTCGAGTTACCAGGAGTCAAACATTTTGACCAGTAGCCCTTCATGAGAGCAAATGTCAGAGAACTATTGCTTGAAACGGTAGCTTTTGAATCTCTTTACAGTGATCAAAAATATCAAAATAAATTTTTCACTCCCTTATCGATGTCTCATCACAGTTTCTACACGAACTAATCCTTTTATGGAAATTACTGTTTTTGCTGAGTTATACATTGGAATATGTTGATGTGGAAAGAGAAAATTTGTGTCCAACTCAATACAGACATCAGTTTAAGAAGTTGGTGATATGGATTGTTGGGAAGCCTCACAATAATTTGTTAAGTGGTGTTGTACCTTATTCACAGAACTAGAGGATTCATTGTAAATGTGGTGGTTTATTACTTAAAACAGGCAGTAGAAAATGTGCTATCATTGGTTTACAACTGTGCTTCTATGACTCTTTGTCTTTTAAGGACTACCGGTATTTTCAAAAGGAAGTGGAAGAGCAATTTGCATTTATTTGAGCATGGTAACTGCCTTGTCAACTTATTGTCAATTTTGATTTGCTTTCAGACCACTGTCGCTTGGAAAAGTCAATGAGTTTGGGATTTTTGAACCAATATTTGAACCTGATCCAGACAGTGGCAACGGTATCTCTACAGGTAATTTATCCTTATCTTACATAGTTCATTATGGGAGGCACAAGAATATACAAACCAATCACGAGAGAGTCAGTGGTTGAAAGCTTCATCTCTGAGTCATGTAGTGTTATTTCCTTAGACAAGAACTTAAATTGTTTCTCAACAATCTGCTTGGGTTACCCTGTAGTGGACTAACATCTCATCCAGTGGGGAGTAGTAATACTGGCACTCCTAGTCACTTTATGCTGGGTACCCTGTAGTGGACTAACATCTCATCCAGGGGGGAGTAATAATACTCCTAGTCAATCTTGTGCTGGGTACACTGTGATGGACTAACATCCAATCCAGTGGGGAAGCAGTAATACTCCTAGTCACTCTTATGCTGGGTTAAAAAAATATACGGAACGACTGATCCTTACGGCAGTTAAAGAAACGAAGACACAGAAGACGAAATACATAAAGCAAAAAAATGTATGAAACAAAAAATTGCCCGATATTTCGGTTTGCAAAACAAACCTTCTTCAGGGGCTACAAAAGTAGAATGAGTAAATACGTTACAGGACCGTTAACACAAAAGTTTAAAAATTTGAACAACAAGCCATCGAAAACGCCACTTACAAACCCTTTGTCTGGCGGAGGTTTATCGATGACATTTTCATGGTGTGGACAGAGGGCGAAGAACATCTCAAGACCTTCATTAGCTACTTAAACTCAATCCACCCAACCATCAAGTTTACTCATGAGTATTCAAGTTCCCGCAATCAAACCCTCCCGTTCCTGGACGTTCAAGTTCACCTTCACAACAACGAAATCCAAACCGATCTTCACACGAAACCCACAGACAAGCATCAGTATCTTCGAAAATCTTCATGCCATCCTAATCACACGAAGCGAACTATCCCTTTTAGCCTGGCCTTGCGATTACGTCGCATATGCTCCACAGACACCTTCTTTGATCAACGCTGTAAAGAACTCATTGCTTATCTCGTTAAACGCGGCTACAATCAATCCTTCCTCACAAAAGAAATTAATCGCGTCCGCTGCATCCCACGTCACGAAACCTTGAAACCACGAGAACAAAATAGCAACGCAAACCAAGTACCGTTCGTTATTACCTTCAATCCCGCTCTTCCTGACCCTGCTTCTACTGTGCGGAAACATCTGGGCATTCTCCAATCTTCAAAACAATGCAAACAAACATTCTCCTCCCCACCAGTCCTCGCTTACAAAAGAAGTGCCAGTCTGCGTGATCTATTGGTTCGCACCAGATTGCGTGACCCCAAAAATAAAGATCAAAGATCGCCCGCTGGCATTTACAGATGTAAGCATCCACGTTGCCTCACGTGTCCCTTCTTACAAGATGGGCAAGACAAATATATCTTTTTTTCTACTAACGAAGAACGATGCATTAAAGACACTTCAACTTGTAAATCTAAAAACCTTATTTATTTAATTGAATGTAAAAAATGCGCTACACGTAACTTGCCTTGCCAATACATTGGGGAGACTAAACGACATCTTCACGAACGCTTTGGCGAACATCGTCGTTCCGTCCAAAATCATCAACAGCTTGCTAACCCAACCCCTGTTTCGGAACATTTCAACTTACCCGGGCACTCCGTCAACGACATCCGTCTCATTCCCTTGGAACTAATACACACTAACCACGACTCCGTAAGAAAAGCACGTGAGGCACACTTAATTGACAAGGCCAAGACACTTGAGCCGCAAGGATTAAACAGACGTGATGAGCTACATTAATGACACTTCTTATTCAACTACCAACCTATTGTATTCATTTATTTTAAATTTTTAAACTTTTGTGTTAACGGTCCTGTAACGTATTTACTCATTCTACTTTTGTAGCCCCTGAAGAAGGTTTGTTTTGCAAACCGAAATATCGGGCAATTTTTTGTTTCATACATTTTTTTGCTTTACGTATTTCGTCTTCTGTGTCTTCGTTTCTTTAACTGCCGTAAGGATCAGTCGTTCCGTATATTTTTTTACTTCCAATGTTTTACTGATCCAGGTCTACTTAAGATCCGGCAACTCTCAACGCCTTGTCGCTGTGGTCTTTCCAGTTTATAAACTTTATGCTGGGTTCCCTGTGATGGACTAGCATCCCATCTAGGGCGGAGTAGTAGTACTCCTAGTCACTTTATGCTGGGGACCCTGTGATGGACTAACGTCCCATCCAGGGTGGAGTAGTAGTACTCCTAGTCTTTTTATGCTGGGTACCCTGTGATGGACTAACATCCCATCCAGGGTGGAATAGTAGTACTCCTAGTCTGTTTATGCTGGGGACCCTGTGATGGACTAACATCCCATTCAGGGCGGAGTAGTAGTACTCCTAGTCACTTTATGCTGGGTACCCTGTGATGGACTAACATACCATCCAGGGCAGAGTAGTAATACTCCTAGTCACTTTATGCTGGGGACCCTGTGATGGACTAACATCCCAACCAGGGCGGAGTAGTAGTACTCCTAGTCACTTTATCCTGGGGACCCTGTGATGGACTAACATACCATCCAGGGCAGAGTAGTAATACTCCTACTTGTTTTGTGCAGTGAAGCACTGGTCACATGAGTACCCTCACCTTATTTGGTGAAACAGTACAAATGTGGGTCCAGTTGTTCAAAGCAGGGTTAAGCTAACCCAGGATTGGCATCAATTTCGTTTTACAGCCAAAGATACAGATTCCTGTAAATCTTTTTTGCCCCAGATTTTGTCGTTGGGTGCTTGCCAATTGTCACTTGGAATTTACTGTGAAAATCCTTTTGAAATAAGAGAAACAAGGACCTTGGTTAGATTTAAATCCCAGGTTAGCTTTAACCGGCTTTTGAACAAGCAGGCCCTAAAGTTAAGTTTCATTTACTAGTAGTTTTTTTTTCTATTATCCTCTTATCAACAATTTTAAGGAAGTGACCCACTGAGCTTGTTGTTAGAACCTAAGCCAGCTGTGGATGCTTACTGGAATGAAATAGCTGTTTACTGAATCAGTTTCCAATTTTCTTTCTTATGCAGCTGCCAAGCTGGGAAAGGCCATGAGAAAGTTGGTGTCTGGAGTAGAGGATAAGGTATAAACATGCACAGAGTCATAATTAGTATATTAACCCATAAACGGCTGTGCCAGCTAAGACCAGCCATGAGGGACATCATCACTTTGAGCAACAGCAGATGTTTTTGATAATCAACTGATGCACCAGGCAAAATTCTAAGAAAACGTGCTTAAACTAAAGCAATCAGTTAATTTAGACTAGAGCTACATGAAGAAAAGTGAGAAACATGTCCTTGTGAAATTGAAGCAAAATTTGGCTTTGGCACTGGTTGCTACATGTTTAAACTCATCACCAGAGACAAGCTTGGGGTTAGGTGTCACATGGTGGGTGAAGCAAGCAAGCAAGCAAGCAGGGTCGAAAAAGTAGCGTGGAGGTAACCATGGCAACCCTGACACAGCCCACCCAGGCACCTGTCACACTGAGGAGCTCAGTGGAAAACCTTCATACTTACCCCCCCCCCACCCCCCCATACTTATCAACAGGGAGGGAGGGCTAGGGGCAAAAATCTGGCAAGCTACACAGGTAATGTATAGCAAACTGCAAGTCAGCTTGCAATGGCAGGCAAAGCAGGATTCCCTGTAATCAGCTGAGGGGCCCCCCAACAACAATGATGGAAGTGTACCACTGGCCGGCAACCTACCAAACCTACCAAAAAAGCTGAATTGAGAACCAAAGCTGAGCAAATTTGAAGAGTGTGGTACCCAAAATTAACGGAAATGGAAGAGAAGTTTAGTTTCCGTGCTGTACAGGAAGTCTTATATGTTTAGACTGGGATTTGAGCTGCAAAAGGCCGGCCGTTAATGGGTGAATCAGAAAGATATTGGACCCGAACCACTGTATGTGACTTGCAGCCACAAAATCTAAGGATTAGGGTGTTGGACTTTGACCTAACCATAGGTACCTGCAAACCATTAGGAACACTAAATATAAATGCGGGGGGGGGGGGGGGACGATGTGATTGACAAGCATCCTATCAGGATAGAGTGGTAGTTTTCTTAGTGGCTTCATGTACCAACCATTTTGGCCTGTACCCTGAGGACAACTTAACCCTTTTACACCCAAGAGTGCCCAAAATGAGAATTGAAGACAAGCCCCAAATTTCATTTTGTAAAATACTCCAATATAAAAAGTCACGTGAAAGTACTGCTAAGGAGGCCTCATTTGAATGGTCACACCATAATTATGATTTCATCCACAGACTCAAAAGTTAGAACTGCTTTAAATGTCTCCATAACTGACTCTGGGAGTGGAAAGGTTAACCTTTCTTGAATGATCTGTTAAAGGACAGACATACGGCTAACATCGGTGCTTAGTGTTACTCCGATGCACATGATACGTAATTTGCGGGTTCCAAAATCCAAGTTGTACAAAACCTTTTCCCACCAGGGAAAAGAACAGAGAAAACATCTTCATCTGAAGTAGAAATACTAAACAAGAAAGCTAACTAAAACGCTTCAAGATTGCTTTAATATCGGTATGTAAGTATGTCGTTGTTCCTTGCATTGCAGGCTAAAGAAGAAATGGCATGGAAAATTGCTAAAATGATCATCGAGGATGTCAAGAAGGAACAATCAATGCCCCTTGAGCTGGAAAATTCAGCAGGTTTATGGTCCGCAGAGGACAGTACGGCCTGACAAGCTCATGAGAACTTGAGTTGGAGGAAAGTGGAAAAAATGAAGTATAGTGAAATGTGACTTCAAGTAGGTCCGTAGGGGAAGCTATCCTGGGCCCCGGGGGTACTCAATACAGTTTTATATGGGGAGGCTCCGCCCAGAGGCTCCAACCCTTACCCTTCAATATACTATTTTTTACAAAAATGGCACCCCTTGCATATATATACCTCAAGGATAAGCCAAAACAATGAAATTTCCTGTGCCACATTTTTCCTAGTCTTATAGTCCTTTTCGCTCAGTTGCTCAAAGGCTCCAAGCTTTTATGTGTTTCACATTGTTATTTCTGCCAAAATGTGGCAACCTTTAATACACGTAGCTTTAGCCTCCATCTCTTTCACTTTGCAGCGGATTTTGTGACCTTTTCATAAACTAAAATTACGAGCTTATACTGCGTTAAAAACGGCGCCCCTTAAGGGCAGAGCCTCCCCGTATAGCCCGCTATAGGGAGTCCCCCCCCCAACTGCCGGGTCCTGTTCTCAAACTCCGGAGGGTACTGATGGATGCTGGAAAAAAGCACCCAACCCAAGAGAGCAACAGGAATTAAACCTATTAGCTCAGTGAGTTCTCTGTTTCTTTAGTCAGTGATATCAGTCAAGTTACCAATTATTTAGCAGCCGTCTACATGTAAATTAATGGTCAAGTCTAGTACAGTGTAACTTGCTCCATATTACCAAACATAGTTTTACTCATCCAGTCGCTGAGTCATGCAGGTTGAATCACTGTTGAATCATGCAACTGAATGCATGGGTTGCGGGAATTTCAGGCATTCATTACCGTATTTTGCTCATAAATGTGTAGCAACAGCATTTCTTTCAACGATGGAAACCAAATGGAAATAGATTGAAACATTAAAGAAATAGAAAATACTCAGTAGATAAACTGTAGAGGAGTACAGTTGGTCAGAAAGAGACTAAATTTGAGTTAGCAAGTAAAACCATGTTAACTGTACAATTAACTAACAAAATGAACTCAGCCTTCTGCAGCTATATTGACAGAAGTCAAGTTTAGGTTACGGTTAGCCTAACCCATTCACTAGTATGCAGATTTTCTCTTTGTTCACTATGTAGCAATAATTCTATCACTGAAGACGTATGTACACTTTGTGTTTGTTAAAAAAGGTAAAAAACAGTGATCACCAGGGCACAACATTACGTAGTGGTTATAGGTCTGGTCCGAGGGTGACTGGTTGAAGTTGCTTTTTGTTACACGTGTTAATAGTCAACTCCTCGGTATCTGTTTTGTTTAGAGTCTTGAAGGGAATGTGTCAACTAGCAACAAGGCGTTTGCATTGTTGGAAACTAAAATATAAGTATAAGAATCCATCAATAAGTGTATTTGGCTGCAGATGACCAAGATGAAAATTGATGGCTACTTAACAACATTGAGCCAATGTTTTCAAGTTCTGCCGCTCTGTCTTGGAAAAATCGGTATACTCCGAGACATAGAATCTTTAAAAGTTCTTGAGTAATCAGAAGAACATTGTGTACAGCAGTGTAGATAGTTATCATAATTCGCGTCATCTGACATAAGCAAAGTAGTGTTGCCTAAATACCTCATATCAAATATGCTACCTTGTAAATTTTTCTAAGTAATTCACTATTTTATGTACAGGTAGCCTAAGAATTACAATTTAAGTTAAAAAAGGTTGCCTTGTTTATAGTTCATAGAAAAGGTTTTGAGGTAATTTGGAATTAATAATTTTAAATTTTTCCCTAGATTAATTTATTAATCTGACCGCTGTGGTCGATTCATTATAAGTGTAGTTTAAATCGCTCGAGTCTGGTAGGAATTTTTAACTACCGAAAATAAACACATATTAAAGCTCACAATGTGAGTTTCATTCGCTAAATTTGTAAAGTCAAGGTCCTAGAAATGTTGTGATCTTGTAAAAGTAAATTTAGTTTACCACAAGTTCATGTTGGAAACAAAATCTTTGACCATTAAAAACAAAATGAAAAGGAAGTACCCCTTTTTTCAATGTCTTCTTCATCATTCACTTTTGCCCGTATGTTGTCTGTAAAGCAACCGGGGGGGGGGGGGGTGAGGTTACTTATGAAATCTTCGTACGGGTAGGCTCCGCCCCGAGGTCCAAACCTTTATCCTTTAATACCGTAGGGAACTAAATGTTTGCGGGTTCTAGTTTTTTGCGTTTTTTGCGGGGGTTTTTCACGATCCGCAAGAAGTTCCAACAAAAAAAAGCTATCGCAAAAAATTTTATTCGCAAAGTTTTACTCCACTGTCGAAATTATATACATTCATGACCTTTTACAAGTATTGTAATTAAAAAATCGTGCTGGTGCCTATTTACTTCAAACGTTTCTTTAGTTCAGAAACAAAACGAAATGAGAAACAAAACATTCAGAAATAAAGCGATGATATGCTATGAATCACACTACAAGTATTCAACTCCTAAAAGCTTAAGAGAAGCGGATCATCTGAACGTACTCCATTTATTAACTGATGCAGTCACTGATGCATGTGTTTTACTTCTGCGTGTTGTTTCACCTGTATTTCGATTGCACGTACTCAAACAAAAGACTAAAATGACATATAATATTCCAATTGAACTCGACTTCCCCAAAATCGCAGAAAATAATTCCAAGCAAGAAAACCCAGTTCACCCAATCGCAAAAATTAGTTCCTGCAAAACACAAAAAAATCGCCAAGCTGCAAAATTAAACTCCTGCAAAAATTTAGTACTACACGGTATACTAAAACCCTTCCCTTATACCTTGGACAAAAATTGCACCTCTTTTACACCTCAAAAATAAGCCAAAAACAACAGAAGATCATCGCGAGATTTTAGTCGCTCGAAGCTTCCAAGTTTTCGTACATTTCCGCGTTCTGATTTCTGCCAGAATTTTTCAAACAATTTCAGTACTTAGACTTAGCTGCTATCTCTTTCGGTTTGAGGCATCCTCTCTTGGTTTAAGGTGTGTTTCGGTCACCCTTTGTAACATACTTAAACAGTTAATTTCCCTACCCACTGGTTTACTGCAAGCTCAGGAAAGGCACCCCTTTCGGAAAGCGACCCTACCCGTATAGCTTAGTATAGGGAGTACTCCCCCCGGGGGGAGGGGGGGGACAAAGTATCGTCCGCGATCGGTTCGCCTTATTTTCCCCACCGCAGGACCTGTGCATAGGCAACCCACTTAGCGCTTAGGCTTTGCCAGTGTTCAAATCGTCATCTTAAGTTTAACACTTTAACACGAAAAGATCTGAACTTTCACGTCTCTGCTCCCTTGCATTTTTCTAATATATCTTTTTTCGTATATTCGCGAGGCATTAACAACATTTTCAAACATTGTTTTTTGGTTTTTCGAGACATGTATATGTTAACATTTTCCCACAGAGGGCAACAACTTGCCAAGTGTTATCGGAAATTTTGACCCCATTACCAGATGTTATGAAAACGGATTCTTGTGTTATGACATTTTTTAAATAGGGAAAAAATAAAAGGTACCGCGGATGTATCCTGAGTTATCAGATCCTGAGTTATCGGATGGTCCGAGGACTGCTTTCAGACACTGTCGGTGGCCTCAAGT
Organism: Siderastrea radians; assembly: GCA_964017195.1. Lineage (NCBI taxonomy): Eukaryota > Metazoa > Cnidaria > Anthozoa > Scleractinia > Rhizangiidae > Siderastrea > Siderastrea radians. The sequence goes on from OZ024897.1 coordinate 2,347,265, forward strand.
CAAGGCCTGGCCTCAAGTCTGTTACCAGAGCACAATAGCAGCACTCGGTATCACTTTGCATTGCATTGGAAGAGACAGTATCAATTGCCTCCTGCAGTTGTCGTTGTGTCCATTGTGCCTTTTTTTGCATTTTTGAAAATTTGCCTTTCTTTAACTGAGCAAGGCTTCAACGCTTGTCGTGCATTCATTTCTTTACAAATTCCAGTTGCTAAGCAATCCATACGTTTGTTTGTTTGTTTGTTCGTTTGTTTTTTTTTTTTTTTTTTGCTTTAGATAGACTTGCGACGTTCTATTGTGATCCTTGATAAAATCAGTTTGTTATTGTGAGCAGGAATTAGCCAGAATTATCATTTTTGTTGAAGTAAAAAAAGGCTTTGAACTCCAGGCTCCGTGTCCAATACTTCTGAGCTCCAGGGCTCTAAGAAACCTACCCTTCTGGAGCCCTGACATGAAAAATTAGGAAACACCTCAGACTTTGCACGATCGGGAATACTATCTTCACTAGACCTGAAAATGTGAAATCCCTTGTCTGAGGTAAGTCGCAATTTGTGTTCACTCAGTTTCTCGATCGCACAGGCGGTAATTTCTAACTTAAGATAAAGACGGCCTTACAAAATAAAATAATGACAGTAAACTGAATTATCTCAAAAAAATAATTCACTATAAACTCAAAGTTGTATTGACAATTACTTGTAATTGTATTGACTGTTGAAACTGTCAAAGCAAGTTTTGTAACTAAAAATGTTGTTAAAGGTTATCTCCTGAATTGTTTGCCCATGCTATTAATCCGACCTTTCGAAAAGCTATTTCCTTTTCTTTGCGATGGTCAAAGATGCCTGCAACCAACACTGTGTAATACCAATAGTTTATTTATTTATTTATTTATTAATAAACTGATTGTACTTTTTTATGCTAGGGCACTTGAATTCCTCTCTCCTTAACCTTCATCCAGGCCGTATTTACGTTTTGCCTGGCACTGATTCTTTCCCTCGGGAAACCTCAGTCATGAGTAGACCATAACGCCGACAAAATTGGACCTCGTCAGAGCTAATCTCGGCCTTTCTCCCTCTTAGCGTTTTTTAAAACAGTACAGCTGATAACTCGCGTTACTATTTAAACAATAGAGTTCTTCTGTCGAAGGCACTATCGTGTGATAGGTTGCCCGAGGAAATTTGATGTTTACAACAAATATTACGTTCTCGGGCTTATATGAAGTTTGAACATCAAATTTCCGAGGGAACTTATCACACATAGGGCCTGAGACAGAAGAACTCTGTTGTCTTTATTGTACAACACTAAATTTTGAGTGAAAATTGCCCACACGGGCACTATTCGCTGATAGGCGCCCGCTGAGGAGAGACACTATCGCATCACGTGATCGATTTCGAACAATGGGAGCACGCCAAAATTTAGCGTTGTACTATAATAACTGATAACTCGCGTTACTATTTACGACATTAAAGAGGAATGGAGGCCTGCAGAATGAATTGTAGAATAGAATGACAACATTTCAAAGTTTCAGTTCAACTATGATTGTCCCAGATTGCAAGCCATTTTTTACTTTAAATTTTTCGTCGTTCAAATTTCGGACAAAACTTACCGTCCAAATAAATAAGGCATCCCAGCGTCAAATGTCCAAACTTTTATAAGTGACACCTTGGGCTTTTTTACTGGGATAAGTACACATTGAACATAACATAACCAAAACAAATGAGCTTACATATCCACATATAAATGTTCCACGTCGCCTTGTAGTCAGGGTGATCTAAAAAATACGACCGCTTCAGTGAAACTGCAATCTTTTTAATTTGAAAGGTTAAACAATGATTTAATTTGGAGTTTGTTTTCTGTATGTGATGGTTAAGCTGTGTTAGTTTTAAAGTGGGTATCAGTGTGTAAAATTGGTAGACGAGGTTGCGAAATAAAATGCTTATCTACCAGTATTTTGATGACCGTAAATAAAATGCTTTCTAGACAAAAATAATGTACGAAATAAGTCGAAAAAACTGTTTCAGTGCAATTTGTTGTTCTAAGCTTCATATGTCCGAGGAGTAAAGGTCCGATTTTTTCGAAGTCAAACACCAAAGGTTGTAGGCTGTTTTCATGGCGGTCAAGGGCATTGTCCTTTGTCCTCTAAATCCTAAGGTTCAGCCGTTCTAACTCCTTTTAATCATTTTTGTGGCGTTCAATACCATGGATAACACCTGAAATAGAGAATCTAATGAAAAAGCGGGATTACCATCACAAAAGGCTATAGCAACAAATAGAGAACTCCACTGGAGCAGTTACAGGCGATTGTGTAACGCAGTAAACATGAAAATGAAGAAGTAAGTAGAGTAAGAGACTTAATTTAACTGAAAACGACTCGGACAGGGTCAGTACATACATACGCAGTGACTGGTTCTTTTTCTGTTATTCGTCAGTGTTCCCTGAGGTACAGCCTTTTTCACCCTCGTTTTAATCCTGCGTTCAGTACAAATCGACTCCGAGAGTACATTTCGCAGGTGTTCCCAGCGTTTTTGAAGACCATAATAACAGGAAGTCGAGTTATGGTCGCCATAAACATTGCCAATGCCTACCTAAGGCTGGCATACCTCTGTTCTGTATTATGAGTTTGCATTTGGTAACAGACTGCACTCATAAAAACAGAGGATTGTTCCCTTTTTTACTGCTTTCAGTCATTCCTCACAGACAACACAGATGGGCGGTTGCATGAAGAACAATCACTTGGAGTAAAAGCCGGGGGGAGGTACTTCGTAAATTTTTGGGTGGGGGTGTGTCGCTAGGACTCTGAGACCCTTTCTCTATACCAGACCACGAGCAGCTCCTTTTTGCAACTTATTCTAGACTAGACACAAAAAAACCCTATCCATCCCGCACTCTCTTAGGGTAAACCTCTTGTTTTCTGATAAATCATACCCTATTCTAGACGAAAACGCTCTGTAATGTATACTCTATCCCAGATACGAAGTTAAGGTATAAAACCACTGCAAAAACCGTGTACGATCAACCTGACTCAACGTTGGATCAGAAAGATCGTGATCAGTCAAAATTAATAAAAATATAAATGATTGTCAAAATCACTACTGCAGAGACTGATCAAAAAACGTGAAAAGACGTGTGTTACAATATTTCGACTGGCCAATACCAGTCTTCATCAGGTTTATTATGGCAAATCACGAATTTACAGAAATATATATGTAGTAGAACAATGAGCGGAAGTTACATATATGACGTGGTATGGTGTGGCTTGGAAATGATAGAAAATAAACAAAAACAATTATCAGTTGCAAATTACAGTTCATCACGTTTATTAATGCCTAGAGGCTCAAGAGTCAACACACTCCTTGTCAACACACAAGAGTCAACACACCCCTCAACACACTAAACGTTCTATTCCTTACATCCTTGCACTTCGCCTTCGCCGCATTTGCTCCAACCACGACAATTGCATAATGCGTACTACTGAACTTATAGATTACCTTGTTAGACGCGGCTACGACAAAACCTTTCTCAAAACCCAAATACAGAGGGCTTCTGACGTTCCTCGCACTGACGTACTTAAAAACAAACCCAGGATACAGACTCAAACCATTCCCTTCGTTATTACATATAATCCAGCATTACCTAACATCGCGCGCATCATTCACCAGCATTCTAATGTCCTCTATTCATCAGATCGTTGTAGAAATGTTTTCAAAAATCTTCCGTTAGTAGCTTACCGCCGACGTAAGAATATTAGTGACATTCTTGTTAGAGCCCAGTTAACAGAAACCCTTGATTCAAGTAACTCCCGGGCCACACCCGGTTCCTTTCGGTGCAATAGCAGGAATTGTACCACTTGTCCCTACATTGAACATGGCCGCAATCATTATACTTTTCATTCCACAGGTGAAACGTACCACATCAAATCTCATATAAGTTGTACTACTTTCAATGTTATCTACATGATTCAATGTCGCCTATGTAATTTACAATACATTGGGGAAACTAAACGTCGCCTCAAAGACCGTTTCAATGAACATAGACGACCTGTACTCAACCCTACTTCTAATTATATCTCTACAGCGGTTTCGGAACACTTTCTCAGAAATAACCACTCTGACACCCACATGCTACTTATTCCTATTGAAAAACTTAATAATGAACGCGATTCTTTTAGAAAGGCACGTGAGGCTCACATTATTCACAAGGCTAAGACTCTTGAGCCTCTAGGCATTAATAAACGTGATGAACTGTAATTTGTAACTGATAATTGTTTTTGTTTATTTTCTATCATTTCTAAGCCACACCATACCACGTCATATATGCAACTTCCGCTCATTGTTCTACTACATATATATTTCTGTAAATTCGTGATTTGCCATAATAAACCTGATGAAGACTGGTATTGGCCAGTCGAAATATTTTAACACACGTCTTTTCACATTGTTTGATCTATCCCAGACTTAACTGGTTGAAACCATACTCTTTACAGTGGCACCTATCCCCCCCCCCCCACCTGCTACGGGAGATCTACTAGATAAAAACAGCCACAAAGGTTTGCGTGCTTAGAGACTGGTTTTGCTTCAAATTGTACAGCTGAACCCCTCAAAAATTATTCAAAATGAAACAAGCTTGTTTGCGGCACAACGTGCGCAGACGTCTTTACCGTGTATTACTTATTTGTTTTTTTGTTTTTGTTTTTCTTTCTGGAATGCTTCTTTCCTTTCCCCACAGAATTCATAGGGTATAATTATTTTTTAAATTCAGATTTAAAGGTAATGCAAACCAAACCTCCTGCGTGTATCAGTTTTGGACGAGATGTTTTCATACTTCAGCTACGCAAAATTCTGGCCACATGAAGTGGTATACATTTATAAAATAATGACAAAATGCTGACTGTATATCTGCTCTGCAAAGTGAAATTTAATCGGGATGCTTAACATAAAGTCACAGGCGAATCGAACAGCATAAATAACAAGGTAAAATGCGATTGTGTAGTAGTAAGCTTACACCTGAATTACAAAAGTATGCATAAGACCGACAAGCCGGATCCACCGGCCTCGTGAAGGGCTCGATAAAAATAAACAGTTTACAAGTTTGCAAAAGGTTGGTGTATGATACAAAATCTCGAGTATTTGTTGAGCAAATTTATAATGATAAATTGAAATTCACTCATGAGTTAAAACAAAGCAAAAACTGCAGTTAAAAATGTGGTTGTGCACAGGACAGTATTGTGCGATATGAGCTTGCCTTCACTGCGCTTCCTCTGATCGTTATCACCGGATGGGTCAGTGGGTGTTGTTGTCGTCTGAACCCTCGGTGTTCCCATCTTAATCGGAAAGCAAACGAAACAATCTGCTGTTTTTGGTTGAGTGGAAGGCTCACTGACAGCCGAAACTCGAACGTTAATGACAGTTTCCTTACATTTCTCAACATCCAGTTGATAAGACTTTCCAAGTCGCAAGTGCTGAGATGCATTTGTGAAGGAAGGAACAAAATAGTGGACCTCGTTCGCCAAGGAGCTGTTGTGGCCACTGACGGGGATTAAAGTGTAGTTACAGCCCAATTTATTTTTCAGTTGCATGTCATCACAGAAACTCCAGTCAACAGAGGAGATCGGTGCTTGAACTGTGGAATAGTTCAGCTGATCTCTTCCATACAGTCCGTTAATGATGCTGCTTGCGTACTCTGTACAGCTCCCCTTAACATCATGACCTGTAGACCGTGTTTGTGCCATGGTAATTTTTTTGAACACCTTTATTTGCGAGATTTTAAGAGCTGGGTCATGGACGAGTTTCCATGCTGCGCACATCCGCATCGCAAACTGCATCTGTTTGCAAAAGCACCCGGCGAAAATGGCTTTGCCAACGAGGGAGAAATTACGCAAGGAGTGTTGATCTTGTGCCAAGCACGGAGATCCCTGGCTGTTGAAAAGATCTTGCTTTTGGGCTCCGGCACGAGGTGATATCAATATTATTGAAACAACGAAACTCGAGGCGAAGAAAAGCCAGAGACTGCAAGCGAATGATTCCCTCATTGCACCGAAAAAAGAAATTTCGTAAGGATCAAGACGTGCGTGGACGTTCTCGAAGCGTTTGATAAATCAGGATACATTGTGCGGGTTCTTTTTAAGTATACCCGCTTTCAAGAAATATGTCAAAACACAAGAATCCGTTTTCAAAACATCTAGCAATTCGATCGAAATTTTTCTGATAACACTTAAAGTGTTGTTGCATGTTTTGCCCTCTGTGGGTAGAGAAGAAGAAAAACAATGTCTTAGAATGTTGTAAATGCCCCCTACATGTAAGGTTGCCCGATCTTATCACAGAAGCATTTAAAGCCGCTTTAATGACGAGTGTTAGTCTCAAATTTATTCGTGTGCATTTTACAGTCTAAAGTTAGGGGGAAAAAAAACAGACACACAGTTCGTCTTGGTCGGAAAGGCGTCTTGAATTTACATCAGACGAGAAATTCAGGACTTACTGTATGACATAACAGTTAAATTACTCGAGATTTTCAGACAGTTTTTCATACAACCCAAATTCCATTCTGTTCGACGGAGTTTGTCTCAGACGAATTTTCTTTATGTAGTAATTATTTTGTTTTCATTTGGGCAATAATACCCTTTGTAAGAACTCCTTGTTCTGAGCACGCACGATTTTTCAGAGATGTCCGGCTCGATGTCATTGTCATTTCAATAACCTCAATTTGTCTCGAAAATAACAGTCATTTTCCGACTGTAGCCGGTGATTAATTGTTTTAGTATTCACCATACAAGTGAATCGCCAGTCCAAACAAAAATGAATATCCACCCAGTGTTTTCTAACAAATGGGCAAAACTCAAGCCAGGCAACCTTCGATTCCGAATGCTATCCCGGATTTTTAGTCAACCAGAGCGCGCTAAACAAACTACTCATTCGTGTGGTATATATGCAAAACACGGGTATTTACCCGCAGACAATATCTGCATGCTCCGAGAAACGAACAGTTGTCAGAGCGAGAGTCGTGGGAAACTGTCAGCTTCAGAAGTAACGTACTAAACTTGTAGCCGACTTGTCGGAGCAATCATCGACATTCCTTAATTCTGACTCGACTGCTGGATCCGAGGACTGCAGTTTTACTTATCATTCAACAGCTACTGTGTAACCTTTGTTTAACATGTCGATTCATCTATTTGTCGTCATTTGTAATCGTGGCGTTGAACAGACTAGAGTTGGACGAATTCGTATTCCTCAAGAGACGTTTTATTTATAGAAAAGAGTTTCCGAGAAAATATTATCTCCTGGCTTTCCATTTTATAGCCTGCGAACGCAGACGTATTTCCGGCTGTCGTTTGGGGAGAGAAACGAAAGCTGGAAATACGTCTGCCTTCGTAGGCTATCCGTTTTACATCGACAGCCAGAATCCGTAGAAGAAAAAGAATATGGCGCGCATGATAACATAACCCAAGTCATGCTTTTCTACTTTTCGTCCCGTCCGTCAGCTCAGCGAATACAAAGGAAAAGGGGCCTCTGCTAGCAGGGAAAAGTCATGCAAGCACGCCTAGGGAGTCGGAAGAATACGAAAGTTATGTGCATCCGAATAGGCGCGGACGCGAGGTTTACAAAGTTTTGAGTGAGATACCAGTTTATTTAGGTGTATTTTGTGTTTTGTCTTCCCCAAAATGCCTTACATTGCAAGGCTAGGCGCTATGATAACACTTTTCTTAATTTGGTCTTTTGAGTATATATAAATCGTAGGAAACGTCTTTATTAATAGCTCTGCGATTGGAAATACGTTAATCAGCATCCCCACGTCACTGAGGAAACCAGTTGCGCCCATACCACGCCCTAGAAGTTCTCTCCTTTCGTGGACAATTGTAGAGTGTGTGTAAAATATCAGACATGGATGCGACGACTATTTACATTCTCGCAGAGACAGACAAACAGACAGATAGACAGACAGACAGACAGACAGACAGACAGACAGACAGACAGAATCTTTGTTTCAACAGGGAATATCTCCAATAACACTGACAGAATTGGTTTCCAAGAAAGCCCTGCACAAGTGTCAAAAATTCTTACAGCAAGTAAAAATATTCGATACAGTAAAAGTTGTGAATGAAAGTTACCTTATTATAGGAAATTAACGCTTGTGTTAATTAAGGTATTTGAAATTAACGCGACTTAAGTTAACGCGAATTGAAGGAACAATTACTCCCCAATCAAGGAAATCAACGCGAAAGAGGGGGTAAAATTTCAAAATGCGGGAAATTAACGCGATTAACACAAAGAAACACCTTGTGGTCACAACTGGAACAAATTTATTTATAACTGGCTACAAAAATTCCGAATAAAACAGGTCTACAAATGTGTGGCGCAATTTCTTTACAGACAATGTGCGTTTAATTCTGCCTAAATGTAGGAAAGCTATTGTTTTGTGGGTGTCAAGATTGTCTGAACTGTATCCAGAATATGGGATTAAAATGATGGAAATTAATAAGGTCGCGGAAATTTAGGCTCCACTTAATTAATAACGCGGAAATTAACGCACACAAAAAATAACGCAAATTTTTACAATTCGCGTTAATTACGTGGAGTGTTAATTTCCTGTAATAAGGTAATAAGAACTCGTTTTCTTCTTCTTTTTCTTTCTCCTTACGTACACGTTAAAAATCGCGAAAACAATCTTTACAGATTTATGTGAGCTCGCACTAAGCATTTACCTTGTATGATGACATTTTTGGATTGAATGAAACCTCGATGGAAGAAAAACGGCGAACACGTTGGGAAAACAGCATCTAAACACAATCCTATATAAGACATTATCATTTACAGTAGAGGTTTTGGTTGTCCGTCTACAGGTTGAGAGAGTGGCTCGAATTTTTTAATCAATTAATCAGGAAACTCAATGGTTGCCTGGTTTATACACCTGACTGTGTTGAGAGACTCATTGCGAGAAACAACATGACACTGCTCTGCAGAGTTCATGTTTTAGCACAACCGTTGACCTTCTGATCTCCCGTTCGAAAGTCGAATTAAATATCGTGAATTTTTGTACATACACATACATGCACGCATTAAAAAAAAAAGTCCACTGCAGAGCAATATGTACATTATCTTGATCATTGATTTTTGCGGATATTAAAAATTCCCTATTATATAACTGTAATACAATTCTTGGTTAGCCCGTATATAGTGTTTTCATGTCTTGTCACCTATATTTTCTACCTTGTGCTTTTACTATATTGCTTAAAAATTCCATAGCTTTCCCCATCAGGTACTTATTTTTTGTAATTACGAAGGCATCGGTTCAACGATATGGCTAGTTCCGCTAGTGCCAATTAAAGGTTCAGTTGTCTCGCATGTCGAGCCATATAAAGTCAGCGTGGGTCTTTTAACACCGCCAATCTCTTTCACATTCTCTGATTTTAGAGGCAATGGTTCTTCATTTCCGGGTTCGAACGATGTTTGCAGCGTGGAGTAACACTTGATTTTCTCTGGATAATTATTCCAGTCTCCAGAGCTAGGTAACTGATTTTTTATTCCTGCGGGGATTATAACAGTCGTACTGGGTCCTGGGATCTGCTGCAGGAAAGGATCCTGGGAAATTGGATCTCTGCAGACGCACAAGCAAATGAGCACGAACAAAATGACAGCAATGCTGTAAACTATAATCGCACCTGTTACTTCCACACAGTGCATCTCTTCCCTACAAGAACCATAGCAACACTTCTCACCCCGTTGACAGTGAGCATTAGAAGAGCAGCGTTGTCCTAAACAGTTCCAGTTTGACACGCATTTCCTGTTACAGCAGACTTGAGACGTTGAGCACTCATCATTGAGTGTACACTCATTCCCCAAACAAGTGACTGTCTGATTGCAGACACCACGACAGCATTGTTCACCATTCACCGCGCTACAATCTCTTGTTGTAGAACAATTCCGTGCAGCGGCATAACATAAAGTCGCGAGGACCAAAGCCACAAAAAATTCATAGAGCTTGATTGAGAGTAGAGCCATTAGAGAATTCACTGCCACTCTGTAGCTTTTCGTATTTTATGTCGGTTTTAAAAGTATTTTTGTTGATGGCAAACGGTTCCCTGATCCTCTCATTTACGTACGGTACAGGTTTTTATATCCGATCTTGTGAGATATTTCTTGAACTTGAACATACTCACAGTCATAGTCGGTTGTAAATATCGTGATAGTCATGTGGATCAAGCGTGGCGCGGGAGAGAAGAAATCACACTACGCGTACAAATGAATTTGTGCTATTTCAGAACAAACCTTTAGGGTTTAGACTTAATAGATTATGATAACTAAGTAACTAGTTGTATATATATAAAAAAAAATGCAGCAGTTTATTATCTTTATTCATTGATTTCCTGGTGTAGCTGGTTTAATACAACGTTATATAACTTTAAATATAGCTTTTAATACATATATATATGTTATATAACGCTAAATATAACGTTATATAACGTTAGATAAAATTGTGGCAAACCCGTGAGTAGTGCCACGAGACAATGGCAAATCACATTTGTAGAGCTACAAAACAGTGCACAGTACTTCACGGAAGTATTCTTTTATCCGTTTAAGTTAGGAATTTTAGGGAAATTTACTTGATTCTTAGCTCATTTCAAGCACCATTTCTAGTTGTTCGAAATCACTGAGCAACTAGTCCGAAAATTATGCGCCCGAAACAAAACGTCTGAACGTTTGGGGGTGTAATGTTCAAAAAAACATTCAGCCTGATGACTTTTTTTCCATTTCTGAAACAAAACACAATGGAATGGGTACATTTTTACAGGTGATTTTAGTTCAGTTGTTGTGTGCAGACAGCTTTTCAAGGATAATTCGCCCCCTATGATTCGCCCCCTATGATTCCACCCCTATGATTCGCCCCCTATGATTCGCCAGTGGTCTCAGGATAATCATGGAACTTGGCGCATGAGATGAGGATCAAAGGAACTTTTAACCTTCTGAGATATTAACAATCATAGAAACTGAAAGAAGATCTGCTAATTTCTTAAATCGCTTTAAGATTATGCTGCGAATCATGTTTGAAAAACTGGGATTGCACACAGCAGCGAAATCGGCTGAAAACGAAGACCAAAGCGAAATCGCATCCAGAGACGTCTCATGTATTTTCGGCGATCGGATAAATTTGCGCTCTTCCTTTCAGAAGCGGTAGATAGCAACATATTCACACAAGCATTTCCTAATTGTGCCATGAATCTGCAAAAGAAAGTTCCAGCGAAAAAAATCTCCAGCAAAAATTTCTTCCGCAAAAATTTACTCCACAATCGAAATTATATACAAACATTGCCTTTTAAATGAAATGTAGAATTATGTTGGTGCCCATTTACTTAAACCGTCTCTTTCGTTCAGAAACAAAACGAAATTAGAACCAAAACATTCAAAAAAATTCAGAAATAAAACGATGAAATTACAGATGGTCAGGAGCTCCTGAGTTGGTACACTATAAGTACATGTATTTGACAGTTAGAATCTTTAAAGAAAAGGATCGTCTGAAGGTACTCCATTGATTAACTGCATGTTGTTCATTCAAATAGAAGGCGACTTCCTGAAAATCGCAAAAATTAATTCCCATCAAGAAAAACCAGTTTCTCCCCATCGCAAAAATTAGTTCCCGCGAAACACAAAAAATCGCCAATCCGCAAAATTAGACTCCCGCAAACATTTAGTGTTACACGGTAGGCCAAACTTTCTAACATTTAATTTTGACAATCTATGGCTCATTTATTTATTTATTTATTTATTTTTGCTCTGTAGAAACTTTTTATCCAATTTAGTAGCATTTTGTTACATAACATGAAAGTTAGGTGGCCAAAATTTGGTTGTTTTTGAGGGACAGCGCCCCTTTAATACAGATCCTCAGTCACTGACAATCAGCGCAGCTGCCTTTTTTCGTACACTTTGTGGCTCTCTCCCAGGCCTGAAGTAGCCATAGAAGACGCGACTTCCAATAGCTACTTTATGTATCTATCTCAAAGTTTACTTAGTTTTTTTTACAATTCATTATGAAATGTATCCCAAGGTTTTACTCCCATATCGTTTGTTTCTTTGGACTGGGTCTTTCGGAAAAGGTTTTCAAAGCAATGGCTGACAGCCATACAAACAAACACTCTTGCACAGAATGAAAAAAAGAAAAACACAATTCACTAACAACTATGTTATATCGAAACAGGTTCTCGATCGAAGAACGTGACAAAAATAGTGCACTTACTGCGGTTTTGGCAATAGTATAGGCACTAACTGTATATACCTAACTCGATCCTATTTTCACCCTTGTGCCAGTATGACGCATGGAACAACAATTACCTTTCCAAAGACAGTATGTCATAAAGGACCTATTTAGATTAATTCAGTAATTAATTAGTTAATTGACTGATTAACTCATTTGTTATCGCACTAAAATTTTGGGGTTATTTTCATGTTTCGGTGATTTCAAACTGGATGCAGAGTTTTTTTCTCAGAAAGTATGAACATTATTCTAATAGGAACTCGCTTTTCTTTGAAAATAACTCGGTCACGAAAATCGCAAAAGAAAAGAGCCAAAAGCGAACCGCCGCTACCTCAAGTCGCGCAAAGGAATGGCAGCGGCTTGGTGTGTGGAAGCCGTGTAAGGTTTGATTTGTGCGTCATAAAGGTCCATAAAAGCTTAGGTGTATCGTGGTTAGAAATGTGCTCCGCTAAATCTTAACTTAAGCAACTCAGCTTCAGCAGTGAAGGTGAGTACTTTGAATTCTGTTCTGTTGTTGCCGGTTTGTGTTCTTCTGACTGGCTTTCGCGAATTAAGGACAACTACCGTCAGAGAGGTATGATTTTTACGCTCCTAACCTTTGAATACTGAGTACCTTCCCTCTGTTTGTTTGCTCAACTCTTCGGTTGAATGTAGTTTCTTTGGATGTTTGCCAAGATATATCATTAGCTATCCTTTGCGGTTAGTACTGAAGCACAACGCATCCGGATGCGTAAGGGCTGACCCTTCACTAGCCCTTTCCAGATTTTGAAATTACTACCACAACATCTTTTTATTAGTGACTCCTCGTCTCTCCTAAGCCTTGGCACACGAAGAAATATGGATCGCGGAGGTCACTGATGGGTTTCCTCCCATCGTAGGCTAAGAAAAAGAGCAATTGCTTGCTTAAATCATTTCATTTTGGAGCGTATTCACTCAGTTGCTGCTCGGAGCGCTATGAGTAGTCTAACGTAAATTTTAGGATCCGACCATTTGCATCCTGTCAAAAATGCAGACAACAGATACGAATAAGGAAACGAAGTTGTCATTCGGTACAAACTGTCAGCGGGTACTGGATTTTGTAAATTTTAGGCAGGCAGTGCTTGTTTAAGTGAAGTGATGAATTACATGCGTGACTGTATCTGTTATTATGATGTTGAGGGATTCTGGTGACCCTGCGATCAAGTCTGTGCAACCGGAGGTGCAGACAGAGAAGAAGTGGATAGTGAAAGAGGCCATGAATGATTTACTACGAGCAGTCTCTCTTCCCGCTAAGGGATAGTCGAGGAAAACGAACAAGCGAGCGAGCACGAAATCGCCTGCCGCGTTGAAACGTGACGCGCGTGTAAATGTAAATCTCCTCGCGTGTAAGTGTAAATCTCTCCGCGTGTAAGTGTAAATCTCCTCGCGTGTAAGTGTAAATCTCCTCGCGTGTAAGTGTAAATCTCTCCGCGTGTAAGTGTAAATCTCTCCGCGTGTAAGTGTAAATCTCCTCGCGTGTAAGTGTAAATCTCCTCGCGTGTAAGTGTAAATCTCTCCGCGTGTAAGTGTAAATCTCTCCGCGTGTAAGTGTAAATCTCTCCGCGTGTAAGTGTAAATCTCCTCGCGTGTAAGTGTAAATCTCCTCGCGTGTAAATGTAAATCTCTCCGCGTGTAAGTGTAAATCTGCTCGCCTACTTTACTGATCACTACACTAACGGCTCGACACACGTTTTTGCGCGCGCTCGCTTTTTCGTTTTCCTTGATTATCGCTGAGCGGAAAGAGAGACTGCTTGTAGTCTAGAGGATAAGGCCTTTCAGCACATCCTTACAGGGTACAATGTTACGGCAGTATACACAACGTCATAACCAGACTTAAGAAGTCAGTTGCCACAGCAGTTGAGAGCCAATGTCATAGCAAGGGCTTTGAGCTTTAGTGAGGGCAAGAAGCAGTCTGCTACGAAGGTAGCAACTCTGATGGGGGGCACCGAGCAGTATTTTTCACTGTATACTTGCTCTTCTAGAAAAAAAAAAGAAAGAAAAATGAACGATCTTATTGAAGTTTATAATTTTCCATCTCAGACCTGGTTGCCAAATATAAAATCGGAGAATTGGGCCGGATAAACCGCCAAATTATTGTAATGTAACGAAAGTGAGACGGCATTGTCTCTATTTTACTCTAGTAAGCTGTGAAACCTGCTGACAAAAAAAAAAAAACTCCATTCGGATGAACTAAAGACTCGATATCCATCAGTTTCGTGCGCCCACGTTCTTGACCAAGTATTTAAGAACTGCTTCCGATTGGTTACTTTTGAAATGTAATTTAACCAATTAGAAGTTCTACCCCCAAAGTGCAATCTGATCCATATAGACAGCTTTAGTCGTTGTTTTGTTTCAGGCTGTGCCTTAAAGATTGAAGTGAACAATTTCTTGGACGTTGCATGGACTCAGCGATAAATAATAAAGGTATGTGTAAGATAGTCAAGCATTCAGGTTCATGAATAGATAGCAGTGAATTCTGTCGGAAAGTCTAACAAATTGCGGCGACCAGCGAAGAGCTTACGTCCCACTGATTCAGGTCGCCAGGGGGTGGTAATGCTCTTAGACACTTGAAGAGTGTTGCCGGCGGAAACCGGGTCGGAGACTTCAAGTTGGAATCAGGCCCGCTGCCACTCCGCATGGTACGTGTGCTGATTTTGTTCCGGAACGAGGTAGGTGCGTAGAAAGATGGTGTTTACCATTTTGCCAAAATTTCCAAAACTTGCGGTTGGTAAGGTCAGTTTTCAGAAATTCCATCAGAAAATTTTTGGACTAGTTTCCGAGGAATTCCTTTTGCCGGTCGGGACAAACCGATCAAGAATTACCCTACCATTTGATCATTTTTCTCGGTTCAAGTCTTCCGCTGAAGGAAAGTGGCCGAAAATCCGACATGCGGGTTCTGGAAACGACATTGGGTAAATGGTAAGATCCATTCCATCCTGTTGGTCACGCAGAACGGTAATTTTCTTACCGTTATGCGTTCGAACAGCCCAAGCGGTTTTTTTTAGGTAAGTGGTAAGCATATCCCAGAACTTTTCACTTTTCAACACCAAGTTCTCTGTGGCAAAAGGCAAAGTTCATTCTCTTATTTCGCACAGTCCTTTTGGCAAGAGACAACATTTTAGCTGCCTGTCAAAAAAAATGTAACAAGTTTCAAAGTCCTGAATTTGAATTTCGTTCAGTAAACTCGGTCAAATCGTTTGAATTGGTCACGACGGTACACGGGTCTTTGCTCAGGCTTTTGATGACTCGTTCGATAAACAAGTGCTGGAAAATTGTTGTAAAACCGACAAAGGGCAACTTTCCATTTTGTAAGACATGACAGTGTGACATGATGCGTATCCTAAGGCAGTCGTTTTGCACAGTCTTAATGTAATGATGAATTTGTTTGGACTGGTCAGTCGGCCTTATTGTCTTTGCAATCTTTTGACAAATTCATGACGTCACACGAGGACTTCGGAAAAAATATTATCCTTAAACTGAACTCCACTATTTCTCCGAGTTGGGTTTGTTCGTAACAGATGTTTCGAGCGCACTTTCGAAAGCCATGGTTAAACCAAAGGCGGAGAATTTGGTTTGAGCTCCCAAGACTGCTAGGCTGTTTTCGTTTTCTATTTGACGTCACAATAGGATCTGTTCGTTCTCTGTTTTGGTGGACGTTTTCTATCAACCAAACACTCTTTTCGTTTGTTTAAAAAATGTTTGAAAATGTTGACCAACAAAGATTTCGTGAACTAAGATTCAGCGCGTCAGGGCCGATATTTATCATGATGCATAGAGGACTGGAGCCTTAACAGTAGATCCCTCAGGGCCCATTTCGTGGTAGCTAAGGTGCATGCAGGTGGCGTGTTGCTCCAATGAATCTAGTATCACTGAGGGAAAGAAACGCACAAAACCGATCCTTTTTATTATGTTCTAGAAATAAATAGTGACACCCTTAAAGTGTCTATTTCAACAAATAAACAACCTAGGAATTAAGTTGCGATTCAAGATGAAAGCGTCGGAATCTTTTGGTGAAACCGGTTCACAGTACAGAATTGACCAATATGACCTCGCCATGTGACTCTAACACATCTGCCACTCAAAAACAAACACACACACAAAAAAAAAACGTTTACACAATGCTCTCTTTACACGCTTTACAACAATTCTTGAAAAGTCGAGAAAACATTTGTAGCAACAATTTTTTTTTTCTGAGAGAAAGAAAAATGTCTCGGGAGACAAGTCCATCTCAGAATTCATTAATTTTTTATAATGCACTGTTATAGCTTCTTATGGTAACCGCGATGTCAAAGGTGTTTTTTTTTATGAAGCTTAGTGGAAATACTTAAGAATTTCAAGGAAAGCGAAATGCTTGGGTATTTTGCACGTTATTGAAATAACTAGAATCTGCTACAAAATAACTGAAATAAGATCCCAATTCTAATTTATTTTAAGGAGTTTTAGAAACTGGTGTTTATATTGTGTAAGGTTGTTTTAACTTTTGAATTATTGTGATTTGGAGCAACATTTCTGTTTACTCTGCTAATTGTTAACTTCTATTCATCAACTGCCGCCACGATAGTCTCTAGCTAGAGTATCGCATTATTTATTTATCGCTAACACCCGTGAAAGATGAAAACAGGTGTTTTACAAGTGAAACTCGATTTATTTGAAAGGTCTTCGGCGTCTTTTTCGCTTTTCAGAAAATAAAACTCCCTGGTGAATTGACTTCGATAAAATCCCTCGAATTTCTTTTACTCAAGGTTTGGTAACTGTCTATTTCCAAGCTATTTTGATGAACTTTGCGTGGAGCTACAGAATTAAAATCCAGCCATTTAATAATTTATGACTGTATTTATGTTTATCCTGCCTGCCGATATGAATAACATCACCCATATCACGGGCAGTTAAATAATAAAACAGCAGGGTTTAAGTTTTGCCACCAGCGATAATTGTTTTCCTTTTTCGAGTCACGTTGTTAAAAGATTCCACCTGAGAACTCCAAGGCAACCAAGTTATCGGGAACATCTCTAAGCGCTTTTAATTTCTGGATTAAAATTTCTCCCTTTTCGTAATGGGTGAAGAACAGCCTATATATACAGCTTACTATCGTGTATAACCGCATCTTAACAGACGTCAAAACAATTTCGATTTTAATGGATTTTCTTTTCAGCCTCGCTAAATATGTTTCCCAGCATGTGGTAGCGAAAATGATCTATCCAATTCCTTTTTTCTAAGGACAAATCTGCCGCCGTCTGTCTTTTGTATTTACAAGAACATCCCTCCTTTTTTCGGTCATCGCTACATGAATTTCACGCTCGTTTTCTGCTCAGCATGACATTGCGACAGTGCTATACATTGAAAGTGAATTCATTTCCTAAACGATCTTTTCAAGGAGGCGGTTTCGTGTTGGCTCATATCCGCACATCCAGGAAGCGTATTCCCAATTTCCGTTATTTTCCTCCATTTTATCAAGATACCCTTGGATAAGCTTATGCTACATACTAAAAAAATTAAGGTTATTTACAATGAGTTTTATGGTCCGAGAATCACCGCAATTGAAAGGTAGAATCGATTTATATCATTCTTTTCCTACAGGGGATACTTAGACTTTTTTAAAATCCTGTCTGCAAAGCTCGCTCTTTCTAGAATCAATTTTACAGACCAAAAATAAAATCAACAACAAAATGGTACGAAAAACCATTGTTTATTTTTGTTTCTTGGTTGGTTTGTTTTCGAAGAAAAAAAGTGTGAAACCCATTTGAAAGGTACTGAATTGAATGTTGGTGTTAATTCAGGACCTCAGGATTTTTCCTTTAAATTCGTTTAGATAGGCAGACTTTTGTCACGTTTGTAGTTGTCTTTGGGACAAATATGATGAAAGCCGGCCAAAACACACTCAAGAGCGTATTACACTCAGACAACACTCTGTAATTCCCCGTTATTACGTCACACCTAATACAGAGTCCATGTTTTCTAGAATAAACGCTTTTTCATCAATCTAACAATACGGCGGTATAATTTCACGCCGAAAAAATGAAGTCTGTTTATTTTTCTCCTTTTTACAATTTAATTCAATTAGGATGAGTTTCGCCGCGTTATTCCCGACAGTTTTTCAATAGTAAAAGTGTTTTAACAGCACTTTGCCGTTGTGAGTCAATAGTTTTTCGTGAGTGAGTAAATTTCTTTGTAAACGATTTAAACGAGAACATGTCTCTGTAAAAGCTAAATGTTTGAAATGTCATTCGCTCGCAGAGACAGCGTTTGACCATGCAGCAAAGAGCTCCCCGAGTAGAGATCTAGCCACTTTTTCATCAAAGGCTGCCGATTCCATGTCATTAATAGCTATATAAAGGGCATGCAAATTTAAATTTTCTGTAATTTTTTTTCGATTTAGTGTTTGTCCTCCTTTAAATAAACTGTTTGGTAAGCACCAGAAATCCCATCTTTAACTGCGTTCAGTGATTAATTTCTGTCTAATATTCAACTGCGATGACTTTTTTTCTGAAACATTCCACATATTTTTTTTAATGCAAAAAGAGATCGTCTTCGCCACCTGCCTGGGCGAACAGCCATATGTAAACCACACGGTGTAAATGTCGGGTATGTCTCCCAAGAAAATACTTCCATTTCTTTAGGTGGTCCACAACCAATGACAAAATACTCTTTGGAAAGCAAGGAAGACCGCAACATTTGAAAAATACGCCAGATTTTAATCGCAAGTCATCCTTCTTCGCATAGCAGCTGCTGAATGGAATAGAGCTTTTGTCATCGCTAGATAAAGCTAGAAATTGATAAGTTTGCAATTAGTGTCGAAATCGAAAGAAAATTTGCAATTTGACCGGTTAAATGGCCACTCTAGAATGAGCGGTCAATTTTCCTGTGCAACAGTCAAAATGCCGGAAAAAGGAAACTTTTCGTGGCTTGCTTCACAAAACAAACATTTACATTTTGGCTAAACGTAAGCAACGCGGACTAACACGTTGGGGGAGTTGAAAATGGCTTAAAACTGAATTACGAAACACTCCAATTTTTGTTTTAAAACTATATGTACACAAGAAGCGTGTACTCTAAAAACAGAATAATTATACAAATGACACTCGGTGTGTAGGCAGGGAAATATATACCCTTATAAATACAAATAGCTGCCGGATATTGTCTTCCAAAGTGAAATACGGGGAATAAATATTGCAGTAATTACTTACGACGATCTATGGTTTCCAGACTGTGGCTGTGTCTAACTAACTGTCTGTCTTTTTTTTTTATTCCGATAGAAAATCGTCAAGTTGAATTCAAAAGATTGAAATGAAAACTGCTTTGTGTGATAAGATCGACAGTTAAGATTAATACAGGGGTAAAAGACGATATTTTAGGTTCTGAGGCTCTGATTTTTTCCAAGATAAAGGGTCTTTTCATAAATAACGCACCCACTTAAATGGCAACAACGATTCTGTATTTTTTTTATAGTAGGTATAATGTAGTTTTACAGATACATTTTGTTCACTCGAGTACAATATTTTCCGTACAGTGTCATGGCGTCAAAAATAAACTCTGTACGATAATCATGCATTGTTTTGTGTTTATAACCAAAGAATAGACGATAAACACAGAGTAAGTAGATCAGAAGTGAATTACCAATTGGAAAAAAGAACGAGAGAATACAATGGTTTGGCGCTATCTAGTAAATTATATTTTCTTCACTAGCTGAACAAACTGTTTTTATCAGACCAAACAGCTGCACAAAGACCATGATCGACACGAACATTTTAACTGTTAAATCGTCAGTTATTCGTGCATTGTGTAATTTCGTTATAGAATTACAATCCCAGAAAGAATAGAATTGTGCTGAAAAACCACTCAAAGACGTAAAGCTGCAACATCAACTCTGCTAAAAGCATTGACAAGGGCGCGCGACTGACATAAAGGGCAATTTAGATTTAGAACAATTTCTTGACTTTGCAGACAGAAAATGGCAAGCTGTGTGTAGTTTTGGATTTAATTTATTTGAACAGAATCCTTCCCTTAGGTCGAACCCTTTGGTAGTGAATTAAAGGCTCGATCGTTTATGTTTTTCCAGCCATTTTCTTAAGAAAACAGTTCGTTGTTTGTAAGACCGAGTGCCTTTTTGCAGCTTCATTTTTGCCTGTGATATAGTTTTCCATCTATTGTTTCGCAATCAAATTTTTTATTACTGTAATCACAGTTTACAGCCTGAGAGTCATTTTTGAGCACTTTTTGATCTAAATTTTTCTCAAATATTTTTTCGGGCTGTCGAGTTATTTATATGGGATCCCTCGATATAAAACGCCTAGCCCCACAAGGACCACAAGTTTATTAAAATATAGGAAGTCATATCTGATTTTTTCCAAGCTCAATTCACCAGAGATCGGAAGAACAAAGCTGTGATAGCGGGAGTATTTTTGTCAACAATTTCCTTTTTCCGGCGTACGTAAGGCTTTACTTTGATCCATTTTTTCTCGTTAGTATGAATAAGAAAAGCAAAAAGACATATTGCTAAGACACGCTCAATTTCCGCTCGCTTCGTAAAGATCTATAGTTATTATTAAAATACAGGATGTTGCCATTAATCTAGTTTTGTTCCTAGAAATTATATTCGCAGTCTATTTACGATCCCCCACGGCAAAAAACTAAGTGATCTTATTTTAATTTTATTTTTTATCGTCTTCGTCCAGAAATTTTGCTTTCAAAAATAGCAACACCCATTCTGTGCTCGTCCAAAAAACAACTTGAGACTGAAAAAAAATTATCAGTCCTAAACCAAATTAAACTCTGCCGACGAAAGGAAAGGAAACCTTTAAAAAGATCAAAAGATTGGTGTTGTTCTGTCGACAATAATTTACCGCTTTTATTGTGCTTTCTACTTATATACGAAAACTGAAATTGGTCCGGATATCCTGTGTTAGGAGAATTGAAACAGCTGCTCTTAATACACGATGGTCTTATTTTTGTTTTGAAAAGCCTCAAGTAATTATATGTAATATTTAATTTATCTATTCTTCGCAACGTTAATAACGCTGTTTTTTATCCTCGCTGGCAGACTTTAATTGGAAAAAAGCTTTTGCGTTCGCGTGGCTCCTTTAAATTACAGAATTGACCCATGGTGGCGAACTTGGTCAGAACTGTTTGAGTGAGGTTAAACGTTTTATTTCTGCTGCGCTGAAGAAATGAATTGCCAGGGGTGACACGGTGTCATGTGACGAAGTCGCCTCAGAGCAGCTGCTTAAATTGGGAAGGTTTTATGGGAATCTGCACCTGCTATTTTGAAAAATAAATACTTCATCAATAACTTTATGAAAGACATCACGGGCGCCTCGAATAAAGTGCTTTGGGGCGGATATGTCCAACTTAAAACAAATAAGCTTCGTCTTAGCATTTATTGCGTAAATGTTAAAAAGCACGCTTTATTGGTGGGCCGATCTATTGGGTTTTTGTATAGATTGTGCGCGCACTTTTCAGTTGTCAAACACCGCTTTTTTCATTCTTGGAACCTTTGGCCGCTGAGAAACTAATGACGTTGTTTTTGAGATTATAACAACAGTGTTGTCAATCGCCAAAGTGCCTAACAGATATCGAAATTATCTACTCCGGAAGGCTTTTCTTATTCAGTCGGCGGCACGTGTACGAAAAGGAGGCATTTTCCCAAACAACTCGTAAACAATTGAGCAGATGTCTGCTGGAGTTGAGCTAGTCAAATTGATGGCCTTTAATGTCTGTCCAAATTTAAAAGCGCGCCACTGACATCATAGGAAATTGAAAGTGATTTACGAGAGACTTCGGAAGAGAGATGTTGTAAGAGAGGAATTGAAGACTTGCCCTTCTCTCCCAATATCAGTTGTGACGCTTTCAATTTTGCTAAACCAATATACAAATCAAACAGTAAAGCTTAAATTTGACAGAAAGATCTAGCGGATTGTGGGTTCAGCTGTCTTTGGCGTCGCACTGAAAACAGGAGTGTGCAAATCTAGCAAAGATGCGATAAGTTAGCCAAAAGGCAAAGCTTTTATACAAATTTAGTGCTTGTCGTTACAGGTGCAGGCCTTATTTATCATAACAATAGAGCCGATATCAATGTAAAACAAAAATTGATAGCGGGAAATTTTTCATAATTAATTGAAGCATGGCAGCGGAAACCAAGGTTCGGCAATGAAATTAGTCATTCAGTGATGCTCTTGCTCGCTGAATGCAGGTAAGTTTGCAAAGATCGAACGAAAATCTCCAATTGGAACTTATCGAGCGAGAGAAACTTTAAAAAAACAAAATAGGCGCCAGGGAAAACTCCGCATCTTTTGGAAAACTCGGATCTCGTTTGAACGTCATTGACGTAACACCAAGTCGAGGCTTAATCACAAATGCAATGGCTGGTGTTACGGAGGGACCGTGTGTTGTCGTCGAATGTCCCGTGTTTTACTTTGTCTGATCGCACCGCAGAATTTTCTTGTCTAGTGTGGGACACTAGTGAATGTGGGATGGAAGCATTGGAGACGAAATTGCTCTGAAAGAGCCTCACGGAATGGATGAATTCAACTTCACGATCGGAGACGTTGTGTTGGCTGAATGGGAAGACAAACTATTCTACGCGAAAATTCAGAAAATTGACCGTGTTTCTGGCAAATGCACTCTGATATTCGACGACGATTCTGTTGAGGAATGTCCGTTTGCCAAGATTCACAGTGGTTCGTCTTTAATTCTCACACTCTAATTTCTCTATTCAGTTCAGGAAATTTTAACTATAGATCGATAAAACCGTCGACCGGGTTTCTTCATGTATGACACATGGAGCGGGATTTGCGCCCTCTGTCTTCATGTGGGAAGCAATTAGCGACTTTTTATTTTTCCTCGATAAAACTTCCTTTGCGTAATATCGTAGGAAGAGTGTAATTGGATTTTTTTGTCTTCCCTAACGCTACTTTCTGTTTCCTCGCAGTGACAGAAACGACGGCAGAAATTGTGTGTATTATTTGCAAAGACGGAACTTCGCTGAGACCAAACGAGATCGTGTTATGTGACAAGTGTGGCATTGGTAAGTTCCGCATTTATATATTGTACTTTCCACTTTCAGTTAGTGCATCGCTGAGACGGAAGGAGGATGAAACTTTCGCAACACTGTAATCACTTTCTTGTCCATGTGTGTTGCGATAAAGAAAGGCCGTCCATTTAAGTTCGCGTCAATCCACCTGCTTCTAAGCAGCGCTGTTGTTGTGAAGGAAGAAGACAGGTCGCCCTGCAACGTGGAATCATTTAAACAATAAGTGCGTAAAAATCGAGCCACTCCACTTTCTAGTCTTTCTTTGCTTATAGCGCTTTCAGCAAAACAGATTTATCTCAGAGAGTAAATCACTAATCCTAACAGCGAGTAAACGATTTTTATTTCGCGGTAATGACTCGGTATATATTTAAATTCGCGGGAACATCTTTTTTAATACCAACAAAAAAGTTTGAATTCGGCTCTTGTGTCAAAGGCAGAGAAAAATTGAAGGAAAATGGCGATCTGATTTTGTGATAAATTTAAAATAGCAGATGAGATAAAAAATGATACAGGTCTTCTTTTATTTATGTGATTGTATTGATTTCAAAAATAAGAATATTGACGTAAATTTTCGAGTTGCATGGGCCAGACTTGTTCAAAAGAGGGCGTTATAAGTGACAATAGTTTCCAAGGCAAGCGTCTGAGCCAAGTACAGAATTCAGTCCACTACGGATACAGTTGCTTCGAAACCAAATGATTCACAGCCATTCTTGCTGAAGTACAGTGTTAAAGGCCCATTCATACTTGTCTATATTTTATATCATGGGTAATAATTTCGCAATGTTAAAAGTACTGAGCTTTTCATTAGCCGTGGAATTCATTATTCTGCTGAAACGGCTTCATTACTCGGATGTTGAGGAAATAGTTTTTGAGTGTACACTGACTAAAAAAGTTTTCGCAGACTATTTATTTTGCGTTTTCGGTAATGGGTGTTTTTGTTGTCATGTCAGCTGACAGTCTTCGCGCGCAAAATGGTAAACTACGTTGATTTCAGTTTTGATCGAACGTTCGGTGAAGTTTTCTTGCAGTGTACGTGATGGCTGCTACTCCCACTAATATGAACTTGACACAAATTTCAGCTGCACATTATTTAAAACCTGTCGAAGTCATTTTTCTTTGTTTGCCTTTTAATGTCTTTAAAAAAGAGAGAGAGAGAGAGAGAAAAAAACTTACCGGGACGTATTTGTTATCTCGTTCCCCGTAGTTTTTTTGCGACATATACGATTTTATGTGTTTGTCACAACACTTCTATATTTTATTAAACATGTATACATAAGTCCTGGTGTTAAGTTGATTAGTTTCTCAATTGAACAGTACGAAAAGCATCCCTACGAGGGCTATAAATCCCCGACCCGGTGTTCTTTCGAAAAGACCACGGTGCAATTCATCAGAAAAATTTTTCCTCCCTATGCCAGTAGATTGTTGTCCGAAGACTCTAAAAGGCCTTCCTCCACCTTGAAAGCAGTTTCATGTGCACATTTCACTGCAACTTGTCATTGTTACAATATTATTTCTGCATTCCCTTTTTTACCACCTACATTGTTACAGTTGTTGTACGACTGATCGAGTCAAAGATTTCACACCACCTGTCTGTGGTCAGCATTACAAGCAAGCACATTTATGCTGGATACTTTTTACCCCATGGCAACAGTAATGAACCCAACCAGCGCCTGCTCTCTTAGCTTCTCCATTTTACTTCAAACTCTCTTTGCAGATTATTTAGTCTGGTTTTGTGACCGTGCACTTAAAATAATAGCCCATTAAAAGTCAAATTGTGCTTGGTTATTTACCGAACAGAAAATTTTCACAGAGGGCAATTTATGTACCATTCATGACATACATTAGTTAAGTGACATCACGGGGTAAATAAAATAGGACATGCTTTGATCGGGACAGCTAAAAGCAATCTTCAACTATGATATCCCATGTCTGATTCCAGGTAATTTATTTTAGTGTTTTTCTAAGAATATTGTCAAAAAGGTTGCCCATCCACATCATTTTTTTTTCAATTGCATTGCTATTTTAATTAAGTTGTAACTTAGATCGTACAAAAATTTACCTTTGATGTAAAATCAGTAGGCTTTGTTAATAATTTATAGTATATCAAAACTCTTCTTTATCTTCTGGAAATTACATCAGAACTACCACAATGATTACTGACTCTTCAACTTTCCTTCATGTTGATGGCTGGCAAACTCACAATTTAGCTGAACTCAAATTACACGTTAAGCGTGGCACTAGATGTCACTCCTGGCTTTTCAAGTGGAATGTTTTATCCTCTTTTATGCTTCAACTAAGTATCAAGTTTCAGTAGGGAAAGTAATTTAAAGTAAATGGTTTTTAGGTGCTATGCTGATGTTACATGTAATATCAATCAATGGGTGAACAGATGTTAACAGACATTTTGGGAATGCTCTTTTGGTGACCTTATAAACTTGTTAGCTTATCACATGGCTTTTTCATCATCACAGTAATTATCATATAGATTTTATAAACATGTTAAATCTACGCTGTGAATGGAACACAGCTTGTACATGTAAGCATATTGGCTGTTAAAGTCAAGAGACTTGCTAGAGCTTTAATAGCACATGTACACTTAGAAAGTTGGAAATTTTACCATCTGCATGCCAGTGTCTATGACAGTACATACTGTCTGATCATGGCCCACCCATACATGTGATATGTTGTAAACATGTGACTTGAACATTAGTGCTTCTTCTAATCTTAAAGCAAAAGCAGATGTTCTCTATAAGAAGCATATTTATGGATATCCTGTTTTAAAAGTAATCCTTTTATTGATAAGTTAGAAATATGAATTCTCTAAATGTGTTTGCCATAATTCTTTTATTGTTTTGTGGAGAATTTCATCTTATATCAAGATAATTTCCCATTTATTCTTGTGAGTAGAATGTACTGATTGTAAGGAGAAGTTAGATGCATATCATCTGTAGGAATTATAGGATTAACTCAAAAGTACTGCTAAAGAGGTTCTCACTGATGATTTCCCTAACGCAATATTATTTCTTGATATCTTTAATATTTATGAAAAAGCTGAAACTGTAGAGCTAAAACTTGGCTTTTGGCAGCTGGTACCATATCAGCATTGTCATCTGCATGTAGCTCAAACAAGGTAAAGCAGTCGTCACATATTTCAGCACAATTATCATGGTAAGACTAGAAAAAAGAAGTGATTACTTGCAGCCATGTTGTGACACTGAATTAAGCATGTCACTGGTAAGTTGAAGCTTTGCAACGTAAGTTCATACCACTGCCTCCCACACAATTGCAATTTTTAGGGTGGTAAGGTGATACGATTCCTCTAGAAACAGCTGCATCGGCTGAGGCTATGTTGTGTATGTGTACCTGAAAGTGAAATTTTTATTTCAGACTTCTGTTTTAGTTTTCCTAGAAGCATAATATAGTCTCTGTTCTTCGATTCTCATCTCACAGTTTTTCTTGAAGATCAATCAATGAATGATTGCAGGGAATTATTTCAAATTCAAAACATTTTATATACAATTCTATTCAGTGTGTTCAATCCTAAACAGAAAAACCATCATGACACAAGCAGTAATACTTACATTTGATTGTGTTCATCTGCATGAATACTAGCTTTGCTGCCAGATTATGCCATTTAGCTTTGTTGTAAAATACAAAAAAGAACAGGTAAACACCTATGCAGATGTCAAAAAATTCCGAAATTCCTTGCAATGAATTTTTATGGGCACTGCATGATGCTGACTGAACATAAAGGCAGTAATTTTCTACAAGGAATCTTATGCTATGTCAGTGTGTACTCCCCCATTAGATACTTAAATGAATAGTGATCCCCTTGTAAGCAAAAGTTAATGATACAAGGATATTGAGCAAAATCAACAGTGGTTGGTACCAAACTCAAGTAATTTTTCTTCCTCATCCCCTGAATAGTAAGTAGACTTGAACAGCTATCATGTGGACCATTTTATCAGCCCTCGTTAAAATTCTCCTGTCTCAATACATCTGCTGAAATTCAACTTGGAAAAAGTTATGGTTCTAAATAATTTAGGCAAAAACTTCCGTATGTTGATCACATTGTCTAGACTCACTGTCTAAAATGCATTGAATTAATTTAAAACAGTAAGGGTAAGTGAAGAGTTAAATACTGTGAGATATTTGTAGCAAATTCTGCTTACTGCCAGAAAATACATTTGGTCCCAGCACATTCTCATTATTAATACGGTCAGACATACCATATACAGTTGTTCTTGGACCACATTGACCACATTCCGTTGTCCGGGTGGGAGGGGTGATGACTAATGGGAGGTTAAAAATGTAGCATGCAGGGGTGTATCTTCAACTGAGTGGCCCCTTTCCACTTACCCCACTCTACAGGAGGTGCCTGTTGGCAGGGGTTGGACATGGTAATACACCTTGAATCATCTGACTTTATGTTTGATATTTTTATGGAGAAACTAGATTTTGATCACCAATAGGCTCAAAGCTTTAAATCTTTAAGTATGTACATTAACATATAACCTCGTGCCTGGGGAATTGCTCTTTGCACCCACATACATGAAGATGCATGCCTTAACAGATGATCTTCCTTCTGAATGTCATCCGTAAGAAGACTACATCATGACAGATTTACCTAATAAAGATAGTACTCTTAGTGACAACTTAAAGTTGATTTCCAGTCTGTACTGTGCAGACTCAATGGTTTGTTTTGGTTTTTTGTTTTGAAAAACTACTTATGTCATGTGCGACTTTATGAAATGTACCAATTTGTGATGTCTTACATAAAGTGAAAAATACAATTTTTGTCTCCCGCCATCATGGAAATGACACAAGGTGCGTGTGTGAAAGATTCTTTCGAAAATGACGAGGTATTAAGGACTACTTTATTTTTCCCATGTGGAAAAATTTTCGTACAGCTCCAAACAAGACTCAAACATGCACTCTATTTCATAAATTATCTATGTTTTTTCGTTACATTCCGTCATGTGAGGCTCACAAACAATTCGGGGCCGAGCCTGCGCAGTACAGACTGGAAATCAACTTTAATGCTTTGTATTTTCATGTCACCTGTACCCACCATAATTAAATTTTCGTAGTTAGTTATGACTCCTTAGCAAGGAAAGCTTCACATCTGCTGAGATGGGTCCACCCCTTTGTAGGTTAAATATATAACATACTTATATTTAGAACTTAATGTGGCAAATTTACCATTTCAAAAAATGTTTGCTATTTTAAGTATTTGCCACATACAGAAGTTGTTTTTAATAGAATTAAAAGTGTTTAAAATTGCCAAGAAGGGAAAAAACCTTGCTTGATTTAAAAATAGTCCCAAATCTGGCTAGGAAGAAACACTTCTTAAACCTAGTAACCTCAGTACTTATAAATGGTTATATCTAATGTAAGATTTGACACGTCAAATTTTTTTTTAATTGTCTGGTTTAAAAGTATTCATTTTTTAGTTCAAAAATATTTGTGTCAGTTGAAGAAAAGATGACTTATTAATTCATTCGTGATCTGATTTCCCATTTGAATTGTTTGTGATTTTGTTTTATTGAGGACAGCGGTAAATTTTAACCGAAAATATCAACCACAATAGACTATTATCACATTGTAAGTATTGTACTGTATATATATATATATATATATATATGTTACTGAACTAGCTTGTTCGGTCCGTATTGGGAAAATATTGGTCGAGTTCCTTTTCACTTCCAAAAAAAGAACGAGACCAATATTTTCCCAATACGGACCGAACAAGCTAGTTCAACAAAAGATTTGATTATTGATAGCTCTTTACAAATTTGCGAACAGCAAAGCGTATTTCTATTAGTAAGCGCGCGCTACAAAGACGAAAGAAGGGAACAAATTTTCATAATGTCATTTTCGCAGAGGTTTTTGCAAAAATTATAAGCAAGAAAGCAAGAACAAGGTTTCGACTTCATACAAAACTGCTCTCTCTTCCAAAATTTTTCCAAAACACGATTTAGTGAGATCGTTTCTTGAGCGGTCCATCTTAGCGGTCCGTTTTAGAAAAATCAGAAAGCCCCTTTTCAGTGCGGACCGGTTTTATACTATTGTCAAAAAAGTATTTTGCACAATCTCCCTGAGAGAGAGGTGGAAGGGGCTGAGTCTCATATAAAAGTGACGTGGTCACGGATTGAATTCATTGTCTTCTCATAGAGGTACCATTTCTGGTGAAAAGTTACTTTTCCTGCTGGACTCTAATAATATAGTAATTAGATTGTCAAAATAACTTGTTTCTCTACTGGATGCATTCATCACGGGAGTATTGTGGCTTCCACCTTGTTGGTATCAGAATAATTCTAATGGTGGCTATTTTAGATTATAACACTCTCAGCGCGACTAAACCAAAAATTGTAACCCCTCAGGGGTACGACAAGCAACGTTGTTGCTTTTACCGGTGGGATTCTTTCTGCGCCTCCCTCCCCCCTAGCGAAAACCCAAAATTTCACGATCATTAATTTAACGTTTAGTTGAGAAGAATAAGCGAAATTTTTTTTAAGAACCATACGCAATCTGAAATGATCATCGGTGCGAGAGCGTATAGTATTTATCGCGAAAAGTTTCATGATTGAAAGATAGGTCCGTGAACCAGGGCGTATTTTACGGTGACGTTATTTGCAGGTTCTTTACTCAGCTGGCGTATGTGTCAGTATAGTGTTATTCCGGAAAAGTTCAGGACATTTCCTCTGTGTTTTGAGTCTTGTCTTTTTCCGAGAAATAATAAAAAATGACAGACTTGAACTTGAACTTGAAAATTATTGGTACCTGGTAAAACCGTCAGCACAACTTAAAAGAAACAAAATGTTGTGAAATAAGAATTGACTGTTTTGAATACATGTTTGCCGGGAGTCTGAAATGGACAGTAATCTCCACTTTAAATGTCCCGGTAAAATTTACGGCTTAACTTTGGGTGGAAGATTATTCCACAGGAAAGCTCCACTATAGCCAAAGCTGCTCGAGACTTCAAGCGAAGCTTTCCTACCCTCTTATAGTCCATTACAAAAATTACAAAACTACGCTTTAGATAATCAGTGCGAGGATTGGATGGAGATAGTTTATTTTCCTCATTTCTAAGGTCAAAATATGTGCGAAGAGGAATGAATATGGTTTGCAAATAGCTAGGGGCAAGTTTAACGATTTGAATACTATTGATACTTTTAGTTTCTTTCGTCTAGAAGCAAGGTTATCCCAGTCCAAAGATATGCGGAGAGTGCAACCACTTTCCCTGCTAGCAGAGGTCTTTTACGGCTCTCCTTCTCTTCCCCTCCTCTCCTTCATTTTCTCGCCGTGAGAGACTCCGCTAGCAGGGAAACAACCACTGAAATTATATCTTGATTTCGTTGTCGCCTTGGCGCGAGGTGCTGGATGCAATTTTTGTAATAGATTATAAGAGAGTTGGATCAAAAGTCACCTTAAATTTAAGGCTTTCAAGTGGAAACACCCGTTTCTGTGATATAAGGATCAATGAGTATCGCTTTTTAACTGCTCTACCTCGCTTTTCACGCAAAGCAGTCATTATCATGGCAAATTTGCCCGTGCTATAGTGACGGTTTGCTGTAAGTTTGCGAATCAGAGTTGGTCACGAATTGAGGCGT
Source organism: Siderastrea radians (assembly GCA_964017195.1). NCBI lineage: Eukaryota > Metazoa > Cnidaria > Anthozoa > Scleractinia > Rhizangiidae > Siderastrea > Siderastrea radians. Next base: position 2,378,156 of record OZ024897.1, read on the forward strand.
GTCGCGAAAAGTTGTTGCAAGTTCGCTTGTCTCTTTTCTTCTTCTTTTTAGAGGAGTTTGTGATAAAAGAGGATCTGCCTGCGGCGTTTGGCTGGCTTTCGTCACGTGGCTTGTAAATACGTCAATGTTCGTGTTATTTTCTCGGGTTCCCGGGCGTGTTGAATTCAAAGGCACAGAGAGGCCGATAATTAAGAATTGCTTCCACTAGGAAAAACTGTCTTCAGTGATGCGGCACCAGATTTTTAGCAGTTACCTTTAGAGAAATCTGTGGCAATGGTAAGAGAGAATTTGTTAATCGAACGTTAAAAACGCATTATCCGGAAAAGTTGTGTTATGACAAACAAACGAGAGTCTGTTTTTCTTTCGGTTCATTCAGCGTTGCTAAGTGGCTCTTTGTAGCTACTTCAGAAAGACTTAATAAGCTGTGTACTACACGTGTTTTCAACCTTGTGAATAACAATCGATAGTGCTTTATTTTGACATCGCTCTATTTCGGGGATAAAAGGATGAGGTCCCTATTTAGGAAAATGAACCGTTGTGTGAAATACCTTCCTGTAGAAAAGACTCCAAGGCTTTTGTAAAACTGAACTAAAAGAACTAAGTTCTTGTACTTTCGTAGTTTCGTGTTTGTTCTTGTGGTTAGAGTTGCTTGAATTCGTAGAGTTTTTAGGTATCGCGTAAATTTTGACTGGCTTTAACGTGAATAGTTTCAAGCAAAATATTTTTCAATCATTTCTCTCAGTCGTTATGAAACATTCACGCCCAAAATACATAAAAGGACCTCAAAACACGAGTCACACACTGAATTTGAAGGCATCAATTTTGTTCTGTTCTAAAGCACTCGATATGGAGGTTAAACTATCTTGAAATTTTTGTTTTGCTGTTTAGCCAAGTTTTTATGTTGTAAAGGTGCCTTGCATGTTTTTGTGGGGTGTTTTTCCTGAGGCTTGTTTTCTTGTTGTTTGAGACAACATTGGGGATTTTCGCCAGGTGTAAAACAGTCGTGTTCTTTTGTTTGAGAATTGCAAACATGACTCCCATTGAAATCGTCTCTTTGTACTTAGACAAAAGACCATAATACTACAAAGCGCTTTTACTATTCATCGTGTTTTCAAATGACCAGCGTCGCTCTAAACAAAAGCCTCCCCTTGTCAAAGAACGGAGATAACCGCAGCATAAACATTCAGCGGAATTAAAGTTCTTTCGTAGAAGTACCGTTGGCATGACGATTCACCCAGAAGGAGTGTTTTCACACACACAGAGTTCCGCTGCGTCTTCTGTTGGGAAGTTACTGTGATAAACAACATGCTTGATTTGATTCAACTATCGTCGGGCGCTGACATTTAAAAGGTTGGCTGTTTGATTGTCTTCTCACAATTTCGTTTTGAACGTTGGTTCGTAGCTATCTTGCGCGGACACATTTAACTGTTGTTAAGATACATTCGTTTCGAGATCTTTCTTTCGTATATTCAAGCTTCTCTGCTTGTGTTTGTCACTTGTATTGCCAGTAGGTTTATAACAGTCGGCAGGTGTGTAAGAAAGTTTTGACTTACTTCTTACTTGGATAGCAATTGTAGACCTTGTGTTGTCGAGATGAAATCCGCGGAGAAGCGATTCGGTAAAATTATTTCCGTTCAACCTGCGGAATTTGCATAAAAATTCGACCCGTGTGTCGCGGAAAAGGCAAGAAGAATTGAAATGCGTAGTACATCTGGCAGGTGAACGCTTCTGATGTATAAACAAACCGGAGTATTGTACCTTTGAACCATAACAAGCTTATATAAATTTCGTTACAACGTGCGCAGCCTTCAGTAGATCTTTACGCATTCCCAGTTGATCGGACCTGTGTAGCGTTTTCAGAGGTATCAAATACATGCATATGAATATCAGAAAGCCAGCAAACTTGGTTAACGCTCCTCTACGGAGATATTTTGAATCGGGTTGTTGGAAAATGCTTATGGAGAGGTATGTGGATATTTCTTGATATCGATGTCTTAAAAGTTCTTTCTCTTCGTAATCGTTACTATTCTCTTGTTCATAAAACAACTCTAGAGTTTGTCCGGAAAATACACGACTGGCAGTTACTCTGAAGAAATATGTAAGAAAAATTTCAATATAACTTTAAATAGTTCTTTATGTTATAACTTGCCAGAAACGTGCACACAATACCCTTACTGCTGCTTATCACACCTACGGTTAAATGGCGGGATTTTACGCATTTCTCCGTCTTCCTACCTACTGGAAACAGAAGGTCACTTCACCAGGTTTCTTCTTCCACAGGCTAAAGACAATTCTTAACTCTTTATAAATCGACGTCTTTTAACGAGGTGACATAACTGTTTTATGACTCGGTGAAAAACGTGAAACCCTTGGATTCCAGATCGAATTGGAGTTTTAAAATGTCGGTTTTTGAGGAGAGAGAAAAACCGGAGAAAAACACTGGGAGAAAGCCCGAAAATCAGCGACAAACTGAACGCTCATATGGCGTCCACTCCCGGCGGGATTCGAACCTGGGTCACATTGCTGCGAAGCGACAGTTATCACTGCTACGTCATTTGGTTTTGGTTAAGTAGTCTAACGTTTTTCGCTAACGAGAATAATTGTTGGTACGTCCATGTTGGTTTTAGATCAACAAAGCATTGGGCTTGTAGTGAGGTGTCGTCTCACTCAAAACTGATCTTAGCGGTTTTCTCTCAAGCATATGTATTGGCCGCTCTTATAGTTAAATCCGTGTGGATCTGACAGTAGTGAGTTCACCCACTCTTAGCTTGTTTTGTCCCCCTAGTTCCTTCACGGAGAACAAAGTGAGAACAAGATAATTTCGTTATCACTTAAACACATTGATCTGATTATCAGGTGGCCAAGGCGAATTGCATTCCACGCGAGTTCAATTTGTTGCTATCCAATTGTTGCTATCCATCGCTCCTAGGGACAGAGGGTCTTCTAGTCAAATTGCTAGGATACGTCAAGAGCTTAGATGTCTGTATAAAATGTTCTTTTGTTTGATTACAAATGCTGCTTTTGTTCTTGTTTTTTAAGATGTCTGCAACTGTGCGTTGGTTTTCAACCTGTCCTGAGATATAAAGCGAGATATAAAGAGAGTTGTTAAGTCCTGAGATCTGATGTGATATAGTATTGAATGTATAGAATTACCAGGATAGAAGACTCTACCCGCTTCAGAGTGTCAGTGTATAGAAATAACGCTGCACAAGTCAGTCAAAGAACGGTTAACAGCCAAATAACAGGAACACTCAAGTCGGTCTCTAAGCCATTTACTTTGAAACCTGTATAAGAGGTTCAATAACAGGACACAAAACGCCGGCTTACATGAAGTGGTAGCCGCTTACAGCCCCGATCAGCCATCCGATCAGCCATCTGATCGTGGCCAGTCATATCTCAGCCGAAAATTGCCCTTTAATTACGGTAACCTTGACTAGCGTTATCCAACACTTTTTCAATTCGTTTTAACACTACAAGGCTTAAACAGGGAGTACCCCCGACTCAGTTCACACAGGTGTGAAATGAAACGCAGACGTCACGGCATGGCCTGACTTCAACATTCTTTAAAATTAATATGCTTCTAAATCTCATAAAACTAAATTATCTCCACAGCAAAATACGATACATAGAGCTTCAAAATCATTTAAAAGATCAATTAAAAACTGTTTAACATAATTACAGCTTAAAAGCGCAAATTTTCTGTCATTCATTCTCGAAACAGTGTATTTTTATATTGAATTTTTTAAGTAAACTTACCCTCAACTGAATTTTTTTGAATTTCACCTATAGAAGTTCGAATTATATTACCATTATAAATGTCAGTGTGAAATTTAGCGAGCGGCAACAGTGAAATGCAGTCCTATGACGTCAGATTTTTCGCTGATTGTTGCCTGGTCATGGATTTGTGGCGAGTAACGTTTTCCTTATTGTCATGTGATCATAAACTAACCAATGAACGTGTGCGCTGTCTAACTAAAAGCACTCCATCTTTAATCTGGAACAAAAGAAATTGTGTCAAGTTATCGAAATACTCCCATCCGGAAAGTGTCGAAACCTAGACCGTGCATATCTGAACAGCTTTTTAAGGCGTTGCCTCAGATTCTTCCTTGGTTGCTCTTGAATCATGCTATGTATTCCATAATCTGTTTGATTCTGTTCCATTTTTCCCGTCTGTGCCTTTTTTGGTCACTTAGCATCTGTTTTTGTGTTTTTCTACAGTTTTAAACCATTTTAGCAAGGCATTTATTTAGTTTTCAGCTGAAGTTCCAATATGTACCGAATAGAATCGCCAAAAATAGAATTTGTGTCCGTCAGTGTCTCAGAATGGTGAAACTGTAATATCGTATTGGAATTTTCGCAATGTATGGCAAACGTACATTACGTAAAAGACGTTCGCACTATTTCAGTCACGTGATACTTTCGATGAGCAGTGACGTGAAACTCCGTTTGTGTAAATCTAAAACATTTTACTACAAACTAAGTTGCACTTCCTCTTTATCATAAACATGGAATTGGCCTTTGCTCTTTTCAGGAAGGACATAAGCCTTTAACTATACGGTGCTGAAGGTTCTACTAAATTTGTTTCTCTCTACTGTTTTTCTGCTTTAGTGGCTTTATTCCTGCATTCTCCCCGGTTAAAAGAAAAAGAAAAACAAATGAAGTAGAAAAAAAAAACGTGATGAGGAAAAAACATTGATCACTTTTTAGTGTAATTTATAATTTTTTTTTTGTAACTGTTCTTGTTTTAATCACTTCCCTTTTATCTGTAGACCTATGTAATCTCATCTTATATTTCCTCCTCTCTCATATTTCTTGCGGTTCCTTGAAAACGGATTATAAACTTTCCGGTTTTCGTGGCAGCTCAGTCGACAAATGAGCGCAAGTGGGAGTTCTTTTGAGCGTTTGTCGTCATAATGTTCTTCTAAATCTGCCTTTTCCTGTTTCTGATCCAATATTTACAGATGATCTTTGCTGGTTCATGTCATCTAGTTTTCCGTTTTTATTTCAGTTTTGTGTCAAAAGGAAAAAAGTGCTATTTAAAAAGTACACGGGGAAAAATCGTACAGTTCATCTTTTGTGATTTCGCTTTTTTTAGAGGACGTTTTTTTAAAGAGTTTAAATGCAAAACTGTAAACGTTTTACTCTCCTTTGTGTGCTTGAAAGTCTGTCTAGGGTGAAGTTGACTTAGTTGGTCGAACGAGGAAATATTTATTACTTCTGTCAAGTAGATGACAACCCGCGCGCTTCTTGGCGGAAATAAATGGCATTTCGAGGGCAGGTGAAACGTTTGTATGAAGTTTGTGTGAACAGACTCCCTGGCCGCGCACTGTTTACTCCTAATCAAGAAGAAGAGTTTTCAATTTCCCTTGTTCTTTGTGGAAAACAAAGAAAAGCGAAGAAGTTGTGAAGAAGTGAAGGCAGATGGCGGATAAACCATGCGCTGTGTTATTGTTAAGTGTGTTCCTATTGTTTTACTTATCGTTTGGCTTTCTCCGCTAAGGGACGCTCTGATCTGGCTAACAAAAACACAGTGGGAAACTTTTCTGAATTAACATTCTTTGATGAAGTTTCTTGTTACGTACGAGACTGTTGTCTTGGGATCGATAGTTTGTCCTTTTCCGGGAACGAAACGAAAAGTTCATTTCAGTATCAAGTCTTATACTCAACAGTCTGCCAAGTTATTTTCGTTACAGCTTAATGATTTTTTTAAAGAATTGTTTGGCTTTTTTGGCAACTATGATATTAATCGTTAACATATTTTGAGGCTTTTGTTGAAAGGTCATCCATCATAACAAAGATATCAACGGTATAACAGAGAGGAAGCAGTCGAACATGACCGAAGAATTGAGCTGTCAAACTTTTTTGTACTGGGAAGTATTTCACACTTGTTAGTTCAGCGAGCGGCCATTACGTTTGCTTTGTCTGTCTGTGATGGACAAGCACTTTAGCTTTTGAAGCTTGTGTCTTAAAATCGCAATCTTGCCAGTTTAAAAGCCAAACGGTAGTTGTACATCAGTACTGACAAATTGGACTACAACCCTCACTGTATAATGGTCTGGAAATCTCTCTAATGGTTGGATTACAGTTTGCACTCGTGTAGTTTCGGCTGACACACAACGGAAACGAATTTCGCGGCCAATTTCCTGCGTTTCAGTTGTTCTGTGAGTAGCGAGCGTGCACCTGACAAATGACACAAATACACACAAACACAGCTGAAAGCGATTGGTGCACTTGTGTGTGCTGACGTATTTTCAGCTTATTACAGAGAATTCCTCGCTTCCTTGACAGTTCATAAGCAGTCTACTTTCTTTCCCCTCATTTTATCTGTTTCTCTTGCAAACACTTCACTTTTCGAATAATTGCCGCTGTTTACTCAGATCGGGCTCCGCCATTGTTCTGCAAATGGCCATTAATTGAACGAAATTATGTTCAAGCGAAAGTTGCTCGGCTGTTTCTTCAGCTGCCAGCCGAGTTGCCTCTCCAGTGGTTGAGTTTGGTTGTCGTAGTCAAGACTTGTTCCAACCTTTGGGCAAGTGCTGTATAAACATCATCGATTTTTTTTCACGCGTTTTTGGAATGGAAGAGGAAATTTTTCACTCCTTTTGAAACTTTAAAGCTCGTGACACATTGAGCAAGTCAAGGTAAACGTATGTTTGCGCTGTCAAATTTTCCATGTTGTATGATGATGAATATTTTTAATTATTCCAGAAAGGATTGTCGTCAACGCTTTCTTCCATTTGCTTTCGTTTATTATTTGTGCGCGTCTTTTTTCGTAATTTTTGCCTTTTCCAAACGTTTCAGTATTCTTTCAACCATGGTTCGATACTTAATATCGCTGAAAACGTCGCCAAATAATACAAGAGAAATTTTGTTTATTATAAATTCCGTGTAGAACCTGTGAATATTGCACTTTCTTGCGCATGTGGTTTTACTCGTTTCCTTCTCGGATTTTTTCGGTCCTCTTTCAGAATGTAGATAAAATGGGATAAACTATTAAAGACGAACCTTTTTTTCCCTATCTTCTGGGTTACCCTGGGTAAATATGTCGAAGCGAAAGAGTAGCCTAACTGTGGCGTGAAACACTTCCATTTGAAAATTTGCTCAGTCAAGATGGCGGCGATGAATGTGTTTATGGTTACTGTCTGTAAAGCAGGTGCTTATGTGAGACAAATGGCACCATCTTACCATCTCTAAATGTTGACAATTTCGCTTCGCTAGCGCAACATAACGTGTTGGGATTATTTTAGCGTCCGCGCCTTGCTTGTTTTTATGTTACAATTTCAAGCCTGTAGGCCAGGAAAGTAATAATTTCACTGCATGGTTTCCATATTTTTCGTTGCCGTTTTTTTTTTTTTTAATGATCGATTTATCTTTCCGCAAAGCGCACATTCGCTCGACGCGTCTTTTTTGGAAATTATACCAACGCCAATTGAAAACGAAGATGAATTGTTTTGTCGCCATTTTGCGTCTGTACGAACTCGCACAATTATGTACCGGTGGACAAGCTTTTAGCGTGTATACCGAAATTTTACCGTCACTTGTCCATTAGATGGAAGGCTAAAACTAAATTACACCTTAGCTAATTGCAGGTCAAATTCAATTTAAGTGAATTCCACCTTTTTTGTTTTCAGGATATCATCAACTCTGTCACGACCCCGCAATCCCCGCCGAGGCCCTAGAGTTCGATGCACCTTGGATGTGCGTTTATTGTTCCATCGGTGCGTTTTGCCCTTATCTGGAAAATCCCTTCGAGAGTAAACCGACAAGAAAAGGAGTCCGAAAGACAAGAATTCACACGGTAAAGCTAAGTGTACTTGTTGTCTTGCATTATTTCAAATATTGCTGAAAAAAACTACCATTAACAGCTGTATCTCATTTGCTAGAGCAGTAGATTTAGACGGTATTTCTAAGTTTGCTTTTTTCGTGAATTTACATCAAATATTGCTGAAAATAATTACGGAACACAAATGCATTTAATTTGCTAGCGCAGTGGATTTAGTTTGCTTTAGAAACTGAGACTTTGCGTGCCGCCGGATATTACATATTTTACCGAATAAAGCATAAAATAAACAGTATGCCTTTGTTGTACTAAAAGAGAAGTAGTTTCTTAAACTCCATTTTCAACATGAAACGGTCCGCTCGGAATTTTAGTGAAACTGAGGCACTAGAATTTAAGTGAACTCTGGGTACTAAATTCTACACCTAGGATAAGTGTATTTGCTGGTGAGAATGGAGACAGAGCGTTGTTTGTTAATTTGACGTATCTTTGTGCACACTGCTGCACAGGCTTCCTGTCCGGCGAGGTTGTTAACTTGTGAGGTGTGAATTTGCAAACTGCTGTTTGCAGACCATATTGTCTAAGAACAATGAAGAGACTGTCGTTTATTTCCGGCTGTACTTTCATCAAAGTGTAACAAAGGCCTGCGATTAGAAAAATCTGAAATTTCCGTTGTTGGAAGCTGATCTTCGGCCGCCTTGTTTCTTTAACCTGCATGAGTTGGTGGTACTGTGACTCACAGTTTGACAAACGTTCCAAAAAATGTTCGGTAAAAACGTTCGCTCGTAGGAATAAGTTTCGTGTGGTGCTTGCAGTTGCAGGAAATGGTTAGATCTTCTCTGGGTGAAATATCCGACTATTATTTTGATTCCATATTTCTTATTTGGTCCTTTGAATGTTAGAGTTGAGTTTAACCAGCTGTGTATGTTAGTGCGTCAACATAACTCAATATGCCAATCAACAAAAATATGTCATCACGCAAATGGTTCCCGCGCAAATTACTCGCATGCGCACTCGAGTGCTAATGAACAGTGTACAAGAAAGTGTCAGTAATGAAAGTCTTCTACCTTCCCTTATCCGCTCGCTTCATATCACTGTATCATTGTAAGCTGATAATATAGTCAGCTTGTTGATGTAATTGCACATTCTCTTCACTAATTTTCTGCTTTATTTACACTTTGTCTTGGAGACCATTTCGATTTTTCGTAGTAAGAGTGCTTTTGGAGAAGTTAGTTGTTTATCTCCGTTCTTGCATGGCGAAGTCTTGAAGCTTCACAATTTTTCAATAAATATTTACAAAAGACTCTTGCTTGGTTTACACGTTGCTTCTTTAGCCAATATTTTTCCATTTTTGACACATTCCTGTTATTTGCCCTTATTCAGAAGGCCATGGCCTTATTAACCTCTCAAGTTTTGATGACCTTAATTTGCTCAATGAAAAATTTTGGTTCTAATATCTTCTCATAAGATTGAATCATCTTGACAAGAATCTTGAACTCCTCTTAGACCAATATGATGTTTCAAAGTGATCATTTTTAACAGTCCATTTGAGGATTTAGATCAATGTCGAGCCAAGCGAGAAAACGCCTTTTGTTTAAGAATCTAAAAACGCATGGCAGAAATGTTTGCGCTAGTTAAAAAGTTCCTGGTCGAATTGTTCAAAAGAGAAGCTATTCTTAGTGATATTGTCTCAGGCCAGTCCAGTATGTAGAAAAACTTAACAATATCTGGTTTTTCTGATAAAGTTGTCTCTGTTATTGATGATGAGTTTGTCTGTAATCATGCCGAATAAGACGCATACCTGTAGTTTACTTTAGCATAGAAATTGTAGTGAGAAAATCTCCCATGGTCGCTAATTGTGTACATTTGGTAAATTATTTGCAATAACTAGTTCGGTGTTTGGGTTTTGGATGGCCAGAAACGACAAATTCAAGTTTGATTATTGTCGTGGTGAAAACCTTCATGCACTAACAACAACAACCACAACGAAGTTGATCTTACCTGATGTGCAACGAAAGGGCGTGCAATTACACGGAGGGGGGGGGGGGTACTTGAAGGTGGCTTAATACAATCAAGAATAAAGAAAAATTAAGAAAATGCCACACACATTTTGACCAAGAGAAAGCAATTTAAGTGGATTGATCTCCTAGTCGTAGTCTTTCCCGCTATAGACCGCAGAACGAACTTGCAGTGCCGTGCGAGAATAGACGTTGAACGGTTATTAACTCGCGTGTGCCCTCGCGTGGATTCTAATACGCTCTTGAACTCTTTAGGCGTTACCTGGACTAACGGTTTTCATTTTGTTTATTCGATATTTTGCTTCAGTCCTTGTTTATAAGTTGATTGTTTATTTATCAATTTAGTTCTTTATTTTGCTTTCTTTTCTGTCGAGACAAACCCTTGCTTTATAAAATTTGTATGGTGCTGACTACAAGAAAAGGCAGTGTTAAGGAATAATGTCATGTCCAAGGACTAAATCAAAGCTAATACGACGATACCATGACATGATGTTGCGTCAGCGATGCTGTAGTTTTTGGACTTTACATTTTTCAGTTTTGTTTTGCCTGTTTAAACCTTCACTCAAGATCTAATGGCAACCACGGCAGGGTTTTCATTCCCGGTTATTTGCTGCGTTTAAAATGTTAAGGAGTCGTTAAGAAGCAGTTAAGACTGTCTTGGCGGGCGGTAGGGGTTATTAGATTATCAATCCCGCAGTGTCTGCGGAAAACCTGATTTGCTCTGTTCTCGAAAAAGGTTAATTGCAGTATACTTGTTATACATTTTGCTAGCAATTTGATTTGGGTATTTTAAAAGAAATTGAACACTAATCCTTAATTTATTTTTCTTACTAATGTGATGTACAAACGGTCCGCCACTTAAGAAGTTAATAGTAAGGCCTACTGAAGTCACGAAACAAGAATGAGGCACCAACAACGGCCTACCCCGCTCAGAATTCAAACAATTCGCAAAAATGGAGAAAAAAAATACGTTATGCATGACAGACGAGCCGAACGAAACCCTGATCCGGTTGCTACAAAACGTAAACTATTACAGCAGGGTGTTGGTTACGCCCTGGCCGAACCAGTAGAGAAGCAATACTGATACAGGATTACTTAGCACAGGAGATTATGGAAACTCTCGCTTAGCTTTATAAATACATGAGGTTTAGGGTGTTTTCCAACCGACCTAAGAAATTTATCATTAACCTGGCGTCTGAGGTTGTAAGATAAAACTTTAATCTCTAGTTGTGTTCAGAATTGCACTATAACCTGCAAACAATGAAAAGGGAAAAGGAAAGTCGGGTATTCGTGTGCGTGTGTCAGCGCGCCAAAGCATTTCACCTACAGGAAATCGACAAGAGGTATTTAAAAATAACATGAACTTGTGTAAGTGCTAAATTTAGCTTCAGTTCTACTGTGTGTTCAAATCAGCGTTAGCTTCCGTTCTTTACGCTCCTCAATTACGTAATACGGTGACCAGAAAACTGAGCGATTTACTTCCCTATTTTCTACTTCCTGCATCTCCCTACGGTGAAAACCAGGATAAATTCATAGTGAAGACGATTTAAATTTTTGAAAAAGTAGTTCACCTTTCACCCTTGTGATTTTATTTTTAACTTAAATTGTAATATCGGCTTAGAAGGCCCATACATTTCGGAAGAGGATCAATACTCGTCGGCGCGCCATCTATCTCCTGCTTCGCTGTAATTGTAGAAGTATTTAGAATATCCATGCACACAAGTTCAAGAATTCTTTTGACCCTGTACGTGATGTTGTTAAAATGTTGGAGGAGTGGTCTCAACTGTGATGGAATTAGTTGCAAGTTGCTCAATTGCTTTAGCTTGTTTTAAGCGCGACCGGTTCACGTTCGTTTTGACCCCAAGAACAAAAGACTTTTAGGTAAATAACGTGATAAACAAAGAGGGGTGTAAACTGTCTCTGTACAAGCCGGTCACAGCTGTATGCTTTGTGTAAATTTGTTCCTATCTCGCTGGAAAACAGTTAATTGCTGAAAGGTGATGGAATTAGTGTGCTCAACTGTGATGGAATTAGTTGCAAGTTGCTCAATTGCTTTAGCTTGTTTTAAGCGCGACCGGTTCACGTTCGTTTTGACCCCAAGAACAAAAGACTTTTAGGTAAATAACGTGATAAACAAAGAGGGGTGTAAACTGTCTCTGTACAAGCCGGTCACAGCTGTATGCTTTGTGTAAATTTGTTCCTATCTCGCTGGAAAACAGTTAATTGCTGAAAGGTGATGGAATTAGTGTGCTCAACTGTGATGGAATTAGTTGCAAGTTGCTCAATTGCTTTAGCTTGTTTTAAGCGCGACCGGTTCACGTTCGTTTTGACCCCAAGAACAAAAGACTTTGAGGTAAATAACGTGATAAACAAAGAGGGGTGTAAACTGTCTATGTACAAGCCGGTCACAGCTGTATGCTTTGTGCAAATTTTGTTCCTATCTCGCTGGAAAACAGTTAATTGCTGAAAGGTGTGACAGCGGGATCGCGTTCCTTTAAGGTGAAAAAGCACGTTTAGCCTTGACTCGCCATCCTGTTTCGTTATTTGGGCGGTCAAGAGAAAACAACGCTCATTTAGATGAGTATGACTCGACACAGCACGTTGAGCAAGATAAGTGATTTATCACCGAACTGAAGCATATCTGATCATATGCGGGGCCAGTATCAACCCGAACACGTTGCCGAATATTGCGGTATTGTTGATAAATAAGTCAAGTGGGTAATATCTCCTTATTGTACTTGTTCTCAGTCTGTATTGTTTCACTGGGCATGAACAATATCACGTGTTTCTAGTCAGCGTAAATAAACGCCAGTGACACCAAAACAACTCTTTTGGACTAAGTTAACTCAGTTTTTTTTACACAATATCGACTGAGCTGGATGATGTGATCTGTTCTGTTTACGTGGATAAAATGTGTTAGACCTCTTAAGTTACATAGGAAGAGGTAATGTCATCATCGAGGCTGTTGTTAACAAGCTTAATTGTGTTTGAAGTTTGGCTTCTCTATTTCATTTGGCGCCGGTAGAAAGATATCAGACAAAATACAAAATACTGATAATACAGGATTCAAGTAGCCCTTGAAAGAGTATTGCTTGAGGACACAACCATGTGCAGATATTGAAAGCTGCCATTACTGATAGAGGTAGTCGTGAGTTAAATAGTTTTGTTTCCAAAATACTTAATCTGAAAGTCGCTCTGTTGTGCCAGATCTCACATTAACTTGTGGGAAAAGCGGCTTAGTATTCTACTCTTTTAAACGAAGCTTTCCAAGGCTGGGAACTAAAAGTGACCCGTTTAGCCACTGAACATATAATGCTGGTCGTTCGGAAATTGAGTCATCACAATAACACATTAACCCAGGTATGACGGCCTATTTTTCAGATTCTGGTTTATGCAGTGTCGAGTGACTCAGCAGTAACTATGAGTTACGGGTAAATATTTCGTTTTAAGGAAAATACGTTGTTTAAGCCTTTTCTTTTCATTTCTTTTCAGCTCAAGTCCGGTGAATCTTGCTTGAGTTCAGGAAATTCAACAGAAGACGAGAAAGACATTCCAAGAGACACCAACAAATCAAGCGACGTATCCTCGCGAGATATGTCGAGTTTTTACTTTTCCTCGCACATGCATCAACGCGACGCATCTAAGCCGCGAGGGAGACCTGCGTTTGGGCACAAATCCAAATCGACAGCGGATAAACGTGTCCGCGGGACAGGAAAACTCTCGAGTCGCCCGGGTGTGCGGGATCGGGACCAGCATTCCGAGCGGAACAGCGAGATTGACGTAAATCAACAGCGCAAAGGCTCACACCATTATTATAGACATGGCAGCGAGATTTCACGACATCCGGGGCGTTATAGCTCCCCTGTACAGCGTCTGGGAGACGATTCTGAGGGGAGAAAATTATCCCCGGCGAGAGATTCGAGGAAGTACCAGCAAACAGATGAAAATAAAGCAGCTAAAGTTGTTTCACACAGGCGGGATGCGCCGCGGGAAAAACAAAGATTGACACAGGATTTAGCGCGCCAAAAACGATTACTGAGTGAAGACATCGCTCGAGCTGAACTGCTGCAACGCGAGCAGCTAAGCAAGAAATTTACGGATATGTTTGACAACAGAAAAGAAAGTCTTGGTGTGGACAGGGCGTTTGTAGACGTGGATGATGAAAACATCTCCAAGGATAATTTTCACGCGGAACTGCGTCGCGATCGGGAGAACAATTGTAGTCCGTCCATGTACGAGACATGTTATGGTGACTATTCGCCTGAGTACAGTAATGATCACACAAAGAAGCCCTCGATACACGAGGAGGACGCAGATATTGATTGTGAACTTCCAGTTGAGCGGGAATCCTTGTTTGATCGATTCTTACGCAAAGGACCTGTGGAAGAAATAAAAAACATTGAATTTGTCAACGAAAGTAAAGTTGAAGTGAAAGGAATGCGCTACAAGAATAATTCATTAGCAGATGGTTGTTCTGAAGGCGTGCGGAGCGAGACAGATGGTGTGACTGATGTTCGACCTGAACTTGAACCGCTCAAGTTCGAGAACGTCACGGATGATGAGCTTACCTTTAGCGATGGCGACAGAGAAGCAAATGTCTTGGAAAACTGCCAGCTTTCCGCGAATGAACTTAAAGCTAACGGGGGAAGCCCGACTTTTCCGAAAGCCTTTAGTCCGGTTAAAAATGGAACGGATTCTTCATCTGAAGCAAAGTGCAACGGTTTACTAGAAACTTGCGATTTGGTAGATTCCCCGGTGAAAAATGACGTGTACTCCGAAGAAAACTCGATTACTAATATGGAGTACGAATCTTGTGAGTGTCCCAGCGAGGACGGGATCCCAAACTGCGACGATAAAACAACTAAAAATGTGGAAAGGTGTAATGGGGAGGGCCTGGAACCAGATCACAGCAGTATCAAAAGCTCAAAGATAGCGAGGCTCATGGAGGAGCCCGACATGCAATGCGAGCATTCCAGTAAACACGGTGATGACTGTGAATCACAGGACAACCACGTTTTTTCCTGTGAAATGAAAGGTGAAAGTAGTAATGATCAGAAACTGAACGGTGTACAGCCAGTAGACGCAAGCGAAAAACAATGTATACCAAAGGAGGACAAAAGTAAACTTGCGTCTGGCATTGATTTGGAAAGAGCTGATATGAAAGATATTCGAAGTTCTGAACTTCAGGAGAAAGAAACTTCTCATTTTGCCGAACAAAACTCGGAGAATGTTGCCAACGAATCGGAACTGTCAAACATCGAAGGTATGTCGGATGCTGGAGAACTCAGTGAACCTGAAGTTGTATCGTTAGTGAGCCGCAGCAAGGTGAAGAAAAAGAAACGAAGAAAACAGGAAAGTAGCAAGAGTGTCCATCAGTCTGGCTTGACCAATGTGCGACGCAAAACAAAAGGAAGCAAAGGTCGCTTGCCTGTGAAAGACGCTAAGGCAACTAAACGAGTCAAACAACTTCATTCAGAAAGCGATGACGACACATTGCGTAATAAGAGCCAAGCGGCGGCAGACGGCAAAGGGCTCTTGAAACTTGTTGATAATCAAACCACGCCGGAGCCGTACGACTTAATGGCTTCAAAAGTCTCAAGTCTTCCCAGTCATTCAACAGCTGATAAACAGAAAAACAGCAGAGTTACTGGTGCAGATGACCAGGCTGAAACAAGTGAAGACCGACGCTCGCCGTCACCGAACGAAGAACAGTTTTGCGCAGACAGTGCTGAAGAGGTTGTTGCTCAAGGAACTGTGGGCTCAGATAACTGCGATAACAGTCAAGAGGCAAACACGCTTTCGAGCGCACAAAGGACTGCAGTGGAGGAAGATGAGAAAAGAGAGCAAGTCAAAAGAGAGAAGAAGATCGGCAAAACTAAGCGAAAGAGCGAAGAAAAGGAGAAGGAGAGAGACAGATCCACGCCTCCTCATTTGATCAGTCAGCACCGTTACGCGCGGGATCTCCCGCGACACAACTGGCTCGTGGAGCGGCTCCTACAGCAGAAGAAACTGTGCGCGGAGGACACGCTACAACACCCGAGAGATGCTAAAGACGAACAAGGCAAGGAGGAAAACCCCGCTGACGACGAACACGAACTTTCTCAGCCTGATGACAAAGAGAACCCGCTAGGAACCTTATGCAAGTCGCTAATTGAGCACACTACCGAGAAATCTGAAGCCAGCGATTCACTTTCTCCAAAACAACACAGCGATCACGAAGATCCAGGGAGTCCGCCAAGGGAAGGCATTCAGAATGAACTTCATCGGAGTTTCTTGCGGAGAAGTTTTCCACCAAATGTGCCAAAAACATTGCCGCGGCTAACACCTTCTGCAGCTGACTCAAGTGGTAGCACTGAAAGTAAACCTCCCCCGCCGCCATTAAAACATGCGTTGTCGTCAAAAGAACCGTGTGGTCTGGAGCCTCTTCCCAAGCTCAGAAAGATCGTTGATGACAAGGAAATCGCAAACGAAACACAAGAGAACGAAGAAAGCAAGTCAGAACCTCCAGAGAGTAGCCAGCCTGGTTCGAGAGAGCTGGAACAACCGCGTAAAGTTATGAGCCCAATTGAGATTCTAGATGATGAAGACGAGAAAAAGAAACGCGGTCAAGAAGATGCAACAACCACGGACAACGCATCGCCGGCGAATGATGAACATTCCAGCTCCACATTTGATGAAACAAGTCAGAAGGACGGAGAAAGATCGCCGGTTAAGTCTCTAAGTGCCTCTCCTCCTAACAAACATACACCTTTCACTTCTTCCAAGAAACCTTTCGGCACTGTGAATCCCACAGTTCCTAGCAGCATCAAGGATAAATTTGGTCGCCCGATGCACGTGCCACCTCACCGCGCCGCCATATTGATTCCTGTCGCACCGATGCATGATGGTACCGGTATACCCATCTCTCCGGGTCTCAGTCCTGCGTCCCCGCACATGAAGGGCTATTCTCCTAGGACATTCACTCCACACCTACTCACCCACAGCGCTGCAGTCCCGGGCCCAGGGATGTTTGGAAATCCCTTGTCCCAAGGAGGGAGATACTCTGCAACCAACTGTGGACACCATATGCACGGAAACATGAAGCCAGGTATGCCTTGCAAGCGGAACGTAAACTGCCCATTCCATGGCAACAACCCGAGGGGACTTCCACCAGGAATTTTGGATATCCCTGGGCATCACGGTCCTATCCATGGCTTTGGACCTCACAGTCACGATCACATGTCTGCAGTCTTGTCACGCGAGAGACGAGAGAGTGACAAAGGCTCGTGCCAGTCTCCACCCGGCAGAGATGCTCTCGGAGACAAACAGTCTCTCCAGACGCCGAAAGTTGTTAAACCTATTGCGCATGTACCAGGAAAGCGGCCCCCACTGATGCTGTCGCATCTTCAGCAGATTGGCAAGCAACCTGCCTCCTTGAGAGAACTGGAAGCTTTGCACGAGGAAAAAGCACGGCGATTTGGTGCAGATATCTTGCTTTCACCTCACCATTTGCAGAAGTCTCCTGAAAGATCCCCGAGGGAGCAGGTTGTACCTAACATGTCTCCCCTGCATGAGCGAAGGCCTCTTCATCAACCGTTGACATTGTCAGATTTAAACCGCAGAAGAGAGGAAGAAATGATGAAGGTTAAAGCCGAGGAAGGATTGAAGTCCTCCAGTCTCCCTTCACCTTCCCGCGGACCGGCCAAGCTTACAACTCCTCCACACCCTAAGGATCCAAATTTGCTTTCTCCTGGACGGGGTCACAGATCAACGTCAATGTCTCCTGTGGAAAAGAGAGAGCAGGTTCTTTCATTGCGACGCCTGGTAGAGGACAGGGAACCAGGGGCTATCATGAGCGAGTTCCTTAAGCCTGGGCCACCGCGTCTGAGACCATTAGATGAAGCAGATGTACGGGTGTCATCTGAGCCGCATCGGAGGGAGGAAATTTTGCTGAGTAGAGGACATACGTCACCATTCTTAAGGGTGCAGTCAGCAAAGGATGTTGGGGTGCAGCCTGGAAAGGTGTCAGAAGGTGTGGAAATTGTCGGCCCTCGAGGGATAGAACTGTTAGGACAAGCAGGCCGCGTAGAACGAGAACGAGATACCGAGGGAGAAGTGCGTCCGAAATCGTCTCATGGAAATTCCGGTATCGTGAACCCAGGGCTTCGGCTGCTTGAAGATAAAAGGAAGCAAGGTGAAGAAGGGAGAAAAGCCGGTAGCAGAGGCGAACAACGCGGCAGAGAACGTGCCAGTCCAGAAATGGAACACAGGCATCGTGTAGAGCAACCTGGGGAGCACAAGACGAGAAGCCGGAGTTTGGAACTTGTTGAAATCAAAGAGAAAGATCCAAGAATAGAACTGAGAGACAAGGACGGCGTAAGGATAGCTGTGTCTGAAAGGGAGCGGTCGAATGACCTCCTAAGGCTTCGTGTCGGAGAGGGAAGCAGCAGATCAAGGTTGCCGCTGGAGCTGTCACCTCCACTGCGACATAAAATGTATGCTGATAGGGCCTTCCTCCCCACAGGAGCACCCGGTAGAATAGATCCCCGAGTGGACCCCCGGATGATTGCTCTCCATGAGCTCGAGATGCACAGACGCGGGGAAGCAATTCGAGCCTCGGAGCCTTCGCATCGCGAGCTACTGAGTCGGATGGCTTCATCCTTGCCTATCAGCAAGGGTGGCTCACCTATCGGAAAATCGCTGTTTGTCCGGCCGGATGGTTCGTTGGAACGACGGGGTCCCGATTCCAGTCGATTGTCGTCCGAGGGTCATGTGTATTCTCCGCCGACTTCACTTTCTTCCCGAGAATATGGGCTGATGATGAATTCTCGACAAGCCATGGAACGACTGGCTGCTGCAGCTGGAAAACCAGGGAGTCTATTGGCAGAAGTGAGCAAGGACATACCACCACATATCAGACAGGTTAGTACAACTACCGTTTAACCACCTACTTTTTATCTGCGAAAATAACCACATAAAGGCACTTCTAAACAGCTTCCGCTTTAGTGGTGTCAATGTTGTCAATAGTCGTAGTCATTTGAACCAAATTTATCTTGAACCGGATTTTACTCTGTGCGAGCAGGATGTTGTAACACTGATAACATATCTTTCATTGGTTTGTTCGTTAGTATCTGGGTTGATAGTAAAAATTAGCACATGGGTGTGTTGAAAGCCTTATTGAACGACTAATTATTTCTTGAAGATATAATTAACTGAACATCTTCTCCACCTTTAAACTCGTGTTTAAACCGTGCAGGTGAATCAAAGGTCTGTGTTGCAGTTGAGTAACTGTTGCATTTGTTTATCACTCTTTACAGGATATTGAACGTGAGCGTGAGAGAGAAAGACAGCGGCTGAGCCTAGAACAGATAGAGGCCAACAGAAGACTGCTTCACGCAGAACTCAAAGACAAAGTGAACCCGCTTGTATTCAGCAAAGAACATCAGCTTAGAATGGAACAAAAGCGAGAGCACATTGATGCATTAAGAGCAAGAGAAAAGCGACTAGCCGACCGCGAACGACTGCTGTTCATGGAAAGAATCTCCGAAGAAAGAAAAAGGCGATTCAGTGAACTGGAAGGGCATGGCGGAATTCTAATGCGTCATTCATCGCCACCTCAATTTGGTCATTTCGCAGACCGAGACGAGTATGAAAGAGTGAAAAGACTTAAACTTAGCGAGCCTTCGGTTTCCTTGCCTGGTTCTGTTCAACACTCTAAGCTACTGGGTTCAATTGCCTTGCACTCTGAAAGAAAAGATCGACAAATACCGAGTCCCAAGGATCATGTAATGAACCCCTCGCATGTTAGAGACAAAGCCAGCGAGGCAGCTGATGCCAGAATCAATCGTCCGAAGGAGAGCGAGCATGTTCGAAACACGGCAAACAGCGCCATATTTGAACGAGACTCTATCTGGCATCGTAATCGCGAGCAAGTTCCCCGTGCACCAGGGGTTGTTGACCACAAAAGGTCCAGACTACACCCTGGGGCTTCAATTCATGGGTACCTACCCCCTAAGGTCGGGCCACTGATATCCCAGCGGGAGGAGAGCAAAGGCTCCGGCAAGCCAGATGGTGATGGAGTTAACCGCTGTTCGGTGTGCAAACGTGATGCCTCGTTTCTGTGTTCTGGATGCCAGGCGGCCTGGTACTGCAGCACGGAGTGTCAGGTGAGGAAATAACCTGAGAAAGGCAATAACAAGTATAACCAGTATTGAAATGATCTTTCGTAGATTCAGGTGTGGTCGGGTGCGGTTTGTCTTCCATTCAACTAACCTAAGAATGGTTCCAGTGATTGGTACAAGTAGAAATGTTTGTTTGTTTTCTTGGACTTAAATTGGACAAAGGTAATCGAGGGACTGGTTATGAAATCTTGCAAGTTTCGAAGGCCATAACTACAACCGTGCACAATCTGTTGTTGTGCGTTCACACATCATGACTGAGTAACTTCACAGTGACACTTCTATTGGTTAGCTGCTCATACAAAATTCAAAACCTATTGTTGTTCGTGCACGGTCAACGCTAAAAACCGTACTAGAAACATACAACAAAGGACTTTTCTGAGCTTCAAAACCAGTTTCTTCTATTAACTGAGAATTGGATTAAAAAGTCTTGTAAAATCGAGTTAACTAATGAAAGTCAAGAAAGCTGAATTTTTCAACGAGGAACAAAGCTCGACTTTGTTACGCGGAATTTGCTCGTCGAGTTCTTTCTGAATTGTTTTGTTTCTTTATTTATGTCTGTTGTGGTTGTTCAGGAATGATTTCTTTGATTTCGGAGATTTAAGTGGAAACCGCCCTTAGACTTAGAGAATCTTGGATATTTAAAAAATGCGTTAAGATTGTCCTGGTGAGAAAAATGGGATTGCACTGTTCTGCTAAAACGGACCCGCCGCGCCCCCGATAAAACGTGATTAGGAAAAAGTTTCTTTACTCTACACTAACATGGAATCTTCTTTTCTACTTGCAGCTGTCAGCTTGGGGAACACACAACAGAGAATGCAGTCAAAATAAGCGGCAATAGATAGGTTTTATTACTTCTTTGGGCCCAGTTGTTCGAAAGAGGATTGACGTTAATCCGGTGCTATATGTTGACAAAGATTTCTGTTTCCTTTGCAGTATTTCCACTGCTAATTGTAAGTTTAAAAAGTGGTGTAAGTCAAAATGGAAAAATACATCGTTGAGTAAAAAAATGAAAGAAAATTGACGCTAACCCCATGTTAGCTTATCCCTGTTTTGAGCAACTGAGTCCTCTAAGAGCACTTCAAAACATGGCGTCCGTTCGTGATTCAGGGCATCATACAAATTGTTAAGCACAATAAATTGATCTAATGTTAATTAGATTACTTAAAATCAAACATCCTCCTCTTCCACATTGGAATGGGAATACTCTTTAAGCCGAATCCCCTTCGACCTCGAAATGTCGATTTCTCTTCGACGATTCAAGGGGATTCTGCTTGTAAGGTTAATTAAATGGATAGAGTAATGGTAGTGATATTCTTCCCCTACGGCGATTTGTTGTTTGGAAGATGTTAAAATACGACTAATAGTGGACTGCAAAATTGGCTGTAGAATGTTATAGTAGTCTTGAACAATTATAGGCTATCCACAATATAGTTCAGTTCTTCTTTAGTTTTATTACAAAAATCTCATTCAGGATAGCTAAGCAAAAAAATTTCATTTTACTTTCGTATAGTGGGTAAACGTAGTGTCTAATAAGTGTAAAAAAACATGCCCATTTCGTTAGATAGGAGTGACATGTTTTGCACGGTTTTCTCGAACATTCTCTTAAAATCCGCATTTGTACATAAAATTTCCAAAAATTGATCGAATTAAATCTTTCTTTTCACTATTCATGGTGTTAAAGATAAAGTGGGAAATTTTGCTCGGAAGAAAAGACATTCAGCTTTTCTTTCGAGCCAATGATTTAACAAACGTAAAGAAATCCTCCAAGGAGACCAATTTCATAAAGTTTTATATGAGAAAAATACAAGAGGAAATAAATTTTTTAGAGAATTTTAGTCCTTAAACTACGCGTTCACTGATAGCATATAGCGGACCCTTCTTTTTGTTATCACTTTCTTACACGCGTCGTTCGAGTCATCCACGCGCGAGCGTCACGCTCTTACGATCTTTCGTGTTGTAGCCCCGCAAGAAAAAACCGTAGTGGTGGATTAAGAATCACTCTAAAGTCACAGACATTCCTTGTGTGCTGCTTTTAACTTAATGCAAATTAAATATTAAACGAACATTTAATTTATGTCAGATGTTTCTATTTATGTAAATCTTAAATTATGTTGGATTAGAGTGTAAAGTTTTTAGGAAAGAAATGTATTTATTTCTGGATACGAATTTCCTCGTGGCGGTTATAATGTATAAAGGAAAAAGTCAACGCCCTTTTGACAAATAAATGCTTTGCATTGAAAAACCTTTGTTTGTCGAGGTGTTTTCTTCTTTTGCTTTTCATTCCCTGAATACACCAGCAAACGACTGAGGTGTGAGAAACGTCCACTATTTAACGACCAAACACCAGGATTATCCCATGTTGTATCACGTTTTCATTATAGAAAAATGAAAAACAAAACAAAACAAACCAGAAGGGTCGTCTGGTTACGCGAGAACGAGAGCTGACGAGGAAACTTGTTCTCTCTCGTTTAATTAATACTCTCGAAAGTTAGAACTTCAAAAATTGCAGCAGATAAATTCATACGAAACAAAGTTCAAACGTTTATCGACGGGTGTTTCAGGTCTTTTAGCTGCTGATCACATCACGTACTTTACGAGATTCGGTTTCCTCCCTATCCTTTCATATCCGCGATCTCTCCCCCCCACCTCCCCCATCCCCCGGGGGAGGCGTCGGGGAGGCAATAAAGTGGTAGGAAAATGAGGTCCCCTATTTTCCACCTACTTTCTTCCCCCCCCCCCCCCAGCCCCTCACTGCTACGCCTGCTACGTAGGCTATCTGTAATTGTAAAATCACTCCACGACTTGAATCACACGGATAAGCACTATTCCCCGGGGGACGTACACCCATATATATCCTAGATAGGTATGTGCCGCTGCGAAGGGTATGATTTTCAAGCTGTTTGGTTCTGAGATAGGGCATAGAAATCAGCGAGTTTTGGGCCCCTAGAACAGGGTCTCAATTAATGGGAAACTGATAAGTGGTGGGAGAAATTTAGACCAAAACAGGGTTTGAAAAACTCGGAAATAAATGTAAATTCAATCACGGCAAATTGAACAAGTGTAAATAAAACTTTGAGATATTATTATCATAATATTAGACTGAAGATTACTAAAAGATAGCTAGTCTGGGGTAGGGTAGGGATTTTTGGCGTCTAGTCTAGGATAGGAAGGGGAAGGGCCCCAACGGAACACCCCCACCAAATATTTTCCGAGTACCCCCGGGCATTTCTCTTCGGTCGTTACTTTTGCAAGCAAACGATGTCGCTGTAGCTTGCTAATTGTCATAAACGACATTCATTTTGTAGCTTTTATTTTTTAAATTTATTGCACAAAGTAGGGTATTTTATATTACACTGCACAATTAATGTAACTTGTGGAAGGAAGACGTGAATCTGGCAGGATGTAGTTGTGTACTTGTAAAATCACTCCACGATCCGAATCACACGGATAAGCTGTATAAGCACTATTCTTAGGTCATTACATTTTGCACCTAAACGATGTTTTTATTTCTTATTTTTGTTAGCACTGCACGCACACACGCATGAGTTTTTTTCACTGTACAATGTAACTTGCGGAACGGTCCTACCCAGGACTTAGCAAATGTGTAGGTGTACGATTACTCTGTAATAGTGAACCACTACGATATGAGCAACACGGAAGCAATATTCTGAGCCGTCGTTACTCTTGGCCAGTAAAAGTACATTTACTTACTTACGGCAAGATCTGGGACGAACAGTTATAAAAAGAATTCCTAAATACTCGGAGAGTAAGATCCCATAATATCTTCACGCTTTTACCGTGGAACGACCACACTGCCTCGGTACACAAGCTGAGTATCCGAACGTACTAAAACAAGCTCTCGACGTTAGGGGGTGATCCTGATCTGGCTTAAAGAGGCGCTACAGATGAAAAACTCGTGAAAATATGTTGAATAGAGCCCATCAAGAGGACGAAAAGCGATGAGCCACTCTGGCAGCTCTTGTAAGTTTGTCGTCTAGCGCCACTTCTCATCTATTAAAGTACATTTAATGGCGCGTTCGTCCGCCATGTTGGAAGTGACTTCAAGGAAAGTCGACATGCAGTATAAAATTGAACGTTTTTTGATACGTGCATTTTAAAGTTCCAAAAAAACCCAGACGTTTCGAGGCTGCTACGTCTTCCTCAGTGGTCACTACTGTGAAAGCTCTATTACGGCCTCCGGCCAGGGAGGGGGCTCATTTAGTTTCAGCCCTCATGAAGCGGGGAGGGGTGGGGGGGGGGGGCTTAAAAGGCGGGTGGGGGCGTTGAGTTCCAACTGGGGATGAAGTGGGTAAGATTAGGAGGGTCTAATTACAAAATCTGATGTCCCAAAGGGTGGAGAGTCGAGGGAGTGGAGGACTTCCAGAGGGGGGCTTATTAGAGAGGGGTTAATAGAGGAGGGGGGTTAATAGTCCTTTTAGGGTATAACAACTTTTGACGCAGTATGTAGCACTTTCGCAGTTACCGCTAGATTTTTGCCATCCACGCTGGCCTTGTGGTCTCCGTTGGACAGTGGCAAACACTGCAGACCAATGACTGGCAGCCCAGGGTGCATTCCGTGTACGTCCCACGCCGAAGATACGCCAAGAGTTTCGAAGTTGTACGTCAAGCGGCCGCCGAGGCGCCGACGCCAGCAACCTCGTCTCCAGTCTCTAAGCTAGGCTCTCTCCTCTTCCCGCCGCGAATGCGAAAGAGAGGCGAAGTAACGAGGACAAGAAAGTTGATGGCCTAAAAACGTATGGTTCGGTTTATTTGTTCATGTTTATAATTACTAGTACAACTTTCTAACATCACTACAAATCTGCAGACAGTGACAAGGCATTCAGTACTGGACTAATGCAACGAGGCAATCTTCAGAGCTCTCAAGTTGATTTGTCGCCAAAGAGTGAGATTTTTGACGGCGTAGCCGTCTCTTGTGACGGTAAAGGCGTCACCTTTCTAGGGGGGTTTGGGGGCATGCTGCCCCAGAAAATTTTGAAAAATTGAAGTAGCTAAGACGTGTTTCCTTTATTATGAGCGGAAATGTGACCCTTCGAAAGTAACTATTTAGATCCCAGATTTTTCTTTTAAATGGACTAATTTCAACTCCTTCTTAACATTCCGACTTATCCAGAAGTCAAATTAACATGTCATATCTCTGAAAAACAGGAGTTTCTTCTACATGCTGTCACTCTGATGCTCTTTGTTGTAGTTGTAGTTCCAAGTAGCTTTCTTGGCACTGACCAACTAATCTGCAGTTGCTTCAAAAGATGACTCCTTGCTGGCCGTTTTGATAGTAAGCAGAAAGGCCAGTGTACCATCCATCTGGAGAAAGGGCCGAAATGTTGTTTTGTTTTTCCTCATTAGAGAAAAAACTCTCTCTTCACCGGCATTTCAATGTGGTAGAACACGAACTGCACGAGAATTTCCATTGTTAGAAAGCGTTGGAAGCCAGTACAAAGGGAACATGGAATGAATTATTCCCAGAATGATGGTTCATTAGGCAGTCACTTAACTTAAGCAGCAATTTTCTGCCTCAAAATGAACTGTTTAAATCAAAAACCTTAAATGCGTATACTTCTAGCGTGAGGGCGTTAGATTGCATTCGTTTGCGTGAGTCTCACACTCAATGCGTGAGACTTGAGAGCTCTGAATCTTTAAGTACCAAGCTGTCGTATCAACGAGACGCAAAGTGACTCAAGTCGGATTTTACTCTGACTTACTTGCCATTTGCTTGAAAGGCTATCATACTCGTGTATTCTTTTATTCTTTATTGGTTGAGGACTCTGGCTACGAGTGGTCGACAAGCGCTGACCGAGGAGCCCGTGGACTCTAAATCCTGAGCCAGGGATGGTGAAATCCCGGATGTTATTCGGTGTCCACAAGTTTATTATTTAAACGTAAAAATTTTCACACGCCAAGGTGGTTACCTCGGCTACGCGCCAACGTACAATATCGTTAGAGGTAGGCTTACACCCTCCTAAGCCGCGCTGGCTTGGTCTTACGCCGCTTCACGCCAAAGACCACGATGGTACGCCAGTACGTCGAGCGATTTAGAAACCCACGCCGAAGATCTTCCGGAAAACGTACGCAAAATGCAGCCTGGCTGGCAGCGCAAGAGTCCATGACGTTCCAGATTTTGGACTGGAGCATTATAAAAAGTCACAATCCAGAAATGAGACAGAAATAAGTGACGCGAAAAGCGTGACCGCTTCACCAAGCAACCAGAAGACCCATGGTCCTTTGCGTATCTGCGAACAACTCAACAGTCAGAGTTCACGAGTACTTTGCTTTACGTCTATCGGTGTGATATTTGTAAAGTGAGTCGTATGGCGCTCTTTATCACATTAGGTAAGACTACCAATGCTGTGAATCTCTGTCCACCATGAGTGTTCATATCACAGAGGAGGAAAAGCGGGAGGCTTTAGATTTCTTGCGGCGATTTGTCGCGGATCGACCTAACGCGTTTGGAGAAGGTGAAGTCTTGCCGATTCGTGTAAATCAGCCTCCCATCACTGTAAGCGAATTAGAAGGAGAATGTATCGACTGGTGTATGCAGTTCCTCAACAAAAGGTTAGCTTTGGTGTTAAATGCAGCCGTTTTAGCGTGAGATAGCTCAATGTTTACTTACCCAACCGGTGGTTGAGTTTGCGTGTGTTTACATTGCAGGTTGAAATGAACGCTGCGAACAAAATGGAATTTAACGTGGTGTTCTGTTTAAAAAATTACTGCGATCTCCGTAGTGTTAAAAAATAATAAAAACTGTTTCATCCTCAAAATTGTTACCGTGACTTAGACCAAATGATCTGTTATTTACAAATGTGTTGACTTCAATCGTTCGGTAGCTATAGGTGCTTCAACTAGGGGTTTAGGTTAATGAATTATACGCTACAATAGAAAAGGTGTTTGGATGTCGCAGCTTTTCCTTTGTGTAGAATACCAAATGGTATAACAGGCGTAATTTAATCAACCTTGTGCTGCACCATTTGTATTAAAATTTAACTCTATGAACCGAGGGGGAAATAATGTCAGAAGTTTGGGGTGTATCGTTACATGTAGAAGCATTGCATGTCTGCGGCGACAATATTTTGGTCGTCAAAGAAAGTTCTCTGTTCTTCAGAAGTTCAATATCGACTCGCTTTCTTTTACTTAACGAGAAAAAGACGATATTTACACCGCACGGATTTTCAACATATTTTATTTTATACTACTCGAGTATTTAGGCTAGGGCACTTGCAATGTCAGGAATTTTTTATTGCAGAGTTCGAATGACAGTCAGTTGAAACAGTAACTCATCGACGAGGTTAAATAATAACATTTCACGTGAACTGGGAAGCTATGGAATTTGATAATATACATTTACTCATAAATTAATCTGTAATACTTTGACTGATCATTAGTATTGTTCCTGTATAATCCATATAATCCATAAATCCTTAAAAAACAAGGTATATAGACAACAATTTCACGAGATTTGTATTAATAATTATTTTTCCCTAGAAGGACTCTTACTATTAGAATGGAGTTTTTGGCTCACTCAGATACTTTGGTCGTAAGGTTTGTGCCATGTTGAAATCAAGGCATACACATTTTGTACACAGTCGAAGTTCTCGCAAGCGACCACCTTGGGAATTCAGACAAGTGGTCACAAGTAGAGCTGGTCACTTATGAGAATGGGCTCTTGTAAGCAACCACATGATAAAACATTAGAGGGTGGTTGTTTAGGAAAGCTTTTAGCATAAAGCTTGGTGATTACTAATAGTACTATCACTCAGGTAGTAACAATATTAAATGACTTTATTGCTTATACCAGAAGAGGTTCATGTATGAGCAAGTGAACAAACTATCAGCACTTATGTTTGTATAACTCTAAATTTGGTCGAGAAGTGCGTGCTTTTAAGTGTTGACTGACCTGTGGCTTACAAGAACTAAGAAACAAAGGAAAAAGCCAGTGGGTAATTCACAAAAGTGGTTGCGGTCGCTTACGGGATTAGTCGCTTACGCAAGCTTTTAATTACAGAGTTTAAGTGACAATTCAATCACGGTTTTACAGTGTTTGTCGTAACTAGAGCTGTGGTAGCTTAAGGGAGTGGGTGCAGGGAGAACTTTGACTGCATAATCGAATGCTGAATTCCCATTTTTCTTTGCTGAATAGCCTCATCCCCATGTAGAGCCTCATCCCCATGTAGAGCCTCATCCCCATGTATAGCCTCATCCCCATGTAGAGCCTTTGACCTACGTGAGGCTACCCTAATAGTCTTTGCTTTCAGTTTAGGTGAAAAAAAAAGATAATTTGATTATTTCCGATGACTTGAAATCTTTCCCTCCCTGAAGATAGGGATGATAAGCTTGTTTGTCCCAGGATCACCGGATAACAACATGACACTCGCCTACATTAAAAGCTCCTGAAATCTCAAGACAGCTTGCTCTGAAACATGATCTTGATCCCCTTATACCTTCTTCAATTCTCACACATCTTTGGAAATGCCCAGAATTTCTTGCTTTTGAATGATATCAATACTGTGCTTAATCACATCCATAATAAGTAATTTTGTACTTGAAAGTATATGGACATCAAATTATTTCTAGGTGCTAACTGCACTTGTGTTAGCATTAGATTGGTGAATTCAGTGGCCAGTCAGTACAAAACATTGGCATTTTTTTAAATACAGCTGTACTACTCTTCTTGGCATATTTGTTAGTCTTCCTTTCTTATCAAACTTGTCATTGTTACTCACAACCTTTTGCTGTTACCTTGTTGTTAGTTGAATATGTCTAGATATTGGATTACTTTCCTGATTTTTCTTCGTTATTTTGCAGTCAAGCTCCTGAAATAACTGCAGGACTTGTTGCTCATGCTGCTGTCAGTCAAATCATTGACAGTGATATTTCTGTTTATAGACAAGATGAATCTGAGGATGCCTGTAAGTAGACCTGTCCAATACTTGCAGTACAGGGGTTTCATTATTTTAACCCTTTGACCCTTAATTTTCCAAGAAAAAGTTTCAGAGAACCATCTGTGTCCAGACGAATGCTCTACTTATGAGCTGTTACTTTAATGTTAGAAATACTCATACATTTTTGAAAAGTTGAATGATAAAGGAACTCATTCTGTTCACACTTGTTTCAATTTGGGCATACATGTTTCAGAAGTTTACAGGTTTGGTTATCAGTTGACAGTGTTTGATTTTCAGCAGAATTACCTGCAAAATCCTGTTCTTGGCTATCTTTGGTTTCGGATGGGTGAAACATTTTAGTTTCAAACTCACCTTTTTCAGCTCTCAAGTCATCTTGAGGAGCGTTGGCACAAATATGCCAGATTTCTTCAATATCTGTATTAAATTTTGCCATTGTATAAACAAATAGTACCTCAGTGAGGAAGACTTGCTGATACTACTAAGTTCTATTTTTGCTCACTTGGCCATAAAAATAGCATCCTGCTTTAGGCCTTAATTCTGAAATTGTCGATACTAAGAAAGTATCACATCCCAAAAAAACTATAAGGGACTTTCCCATTAAACTCATCAACAATAGATGAGCTTGGGGAAGGTGCCTGAAAGAATGGTGGAGCCAGACGCAATTGAGCCGAGCAAGTCGGGTAACCATGACAACCCTGTGAGCGGCAACCACCAGGCACCGTCACACTGAGAACAGTGGAACAACCATACTTACCACATACTTACCATAACAAGAAAAAGAAAGGCCTCAAAGGCCGAACTGTAAAATACAAAAAGGCCCCTGCGACAACCCCCCGACCACTCCGCAAGCCCGCCACATGGAGAACTGCTGACCAGCATTGTTTCGAATTTAACTTAGCCTAAATTACATTTAGCCACATTTATGTTCACCTGATGATACAGCTCCTCATTATTATGTTCATTTTATTTACATATTAGCTCACTCAGATATTTTCTTATGTAAATCCCTTGTTTAAAATACAGTTAGGTTAACCAACCAGGTTCCTGGCAATTGGTGGCTTGATTAACGGTTTTCCACTTACTTCTGTTTTGGTCATGTGGGTGGGGTTGGGAGACTAAGTAGAGGGAGGGAGCTTACAAGTTATGTTCTTGGTGTTGTTTTTATTCTTAACTAGCTTTGGCTTTTTAATCAATTGTAATTAGTTTTTAGTTTTTTGCAGTTAGTTTTTTTAATTAATTTTAATTAATGTTATGTACAGGGCCCCACTGAAGAGCACCTATTGGTGAAGTGGGCTCCCTGCTAAAATATTATTATTATTATTATTATTATTATTATTATTATTATTATTATTGTTATTATTAATGCATATTTGAAATGCATGATTTGAAACTTACACATATTCCTCATATAAAAATATTTTTAATTAATTGGAAAAATGCTTTTAAGTATCAGGGTGCATACTGTCTAGGAATTGGCTTAGGAGGGGTTCAAACCTTGATGCATTGCTAAAATTATGTTTTTTTTTCAGTACTTAACTCCTCGCAAATTGCCAAAGATGTTGTTAACAAAGTTGTGGAAGTTTGTAAACAGTGGGAACAAGAGCCTCCATTGTTGTACAAATCAAGGATGAAATATGAATCCTATGTGCATGCCATCAAGAACACAAGAAGGAAGATGGAAGATAGACACGTCACCTTGCCTCACTTTAATAATCTTTTTGGATTTTCAGAGGTAAACATTTTTTTTAAATCTGAAGACTGTGTGAATTTGAATTGAGTTACCTAACAAAATGTGAATTAAGTTACTCAGGAACTAAAAATTTATTTGAACACGCAAGCTTTTGATACCATCAGAGAAACTTTAAATTTTCAAGTGATTGAATTAACTTTAAACTAATAACTTATAACAAACAAATAAACAAAATAAAAATCATCTTAAACTCTTTCAGCCCCAATATCAATTCATATATGGCACTAGTTAGGGAGACTTGATTTAATGTCAAGACATTTTAGCTTTTGTTATCATTTCCTCAATTCTCATGACCTGTACGATGAATATGTAAGTAGTGACACTGTGAGGAGAAATTAGAGGCTTGTAACTATGGGCTTAAATGGTAAACAAGGACACCTCATTACCCAGGGGTGCTTTTTGTGAGGCCCTCGGGAGAAAGAGGAAACACCATAGTTCACTTAACTTGAAAAAGATTCAGCAATGGATGGAGAGCTTGTTTGTTTAGATGGATCTTTTTTACTCTGAGAATTGATAATACTCCATTCAAATTCATACAATGCGAAAGGATCAAGAAACAATATTTCATTTCCACTAGTGCAAGACTGTGTTGTTTATAAAGATCCTTATGTTTCAACATCCCAGCTTACTTGATTTTTTTTTTTGCCAAAAAAGAACAAATTATCACACTGAAAATATTCTGTTGAGCCCCGTCGAGGCTTATTTATTTCAGGCATGTTTCAGGGGGGTGGGCCATTTGTGAATTAGTGTCTGGCTCAGTAAATTGTTTTACTGTTTTGGTTCTGAGCAGCAATGAGGGCTTAAGGACGTTAGCACAAAAAACTTCTACAACACAGATTTTTTTCATACTTTGGCTACAGTCAGATAATGAGTTACCTATGTCATAAATGCCAAAAAATTGGGGAGTCACCCACTTCTTTTTCAAAATAAAGCGCGTAGAAAACTCCCCCACTTTTGACACATTGATCCTCGTAACTCGACATGGCCTCAGTGCTTGTTACTTGAGAAGTATTAAAAATGATTCACTGAAGACCCACTTTCTTAGTCAAATTTTATTAAAGTGGGTCTGTCAAGTAAATAATTTGAACCTGTGTCATCCTTGTTAGTTAAACTCATCCTCTAAGATGGACTTTTGCAAACACCTTGCAGCTACAATGATAGCAGAATTGGATGATCCAAGGGTAGAAAAGTTGAAAAAAATCAAACTTCCACAACACCGATTTTCTTTAGTTTTTCACAAAACGTAGATATTCGACAAATAAAGTGATCTATCAAAAGAAATGTGGGGTTACCGAACATTTAAGATATTAAAGATATAGATATTAAAGTGCCCACTAGCGCTGTATGTGTCCACATTTCTTCAACAGCGCACATGCTCAATGCATGACGTGGCAGTGAATTGCGTACGCAGTAAGGATGCGCAGAAACAATTAGCGCAAACGTCCTTAATAAATTTTTGGCTCCAAAGGAGGTGGGGTGCCTTTTTAGAAGGGAGGCCTTATTAGAAGGGGAAAGCTTACTGCAGCCAGTACTGGGCATTTTACATGAACAACTGTACATAGACATACATAAAGAAATGTTATCACAAGACTGTAAAAATGGCCCAGAAGCTTGAACATGTGTTATCATTCCAGCTGAATTGTTAAAACCCACTTTGCAGGATATCTGAAGAGAATGTTTGTCTGAATTAGAATTTATGAATTTATCTCTTCTGAAAGGATTGCGCCAATCAAGCATTCTTTGCTGTTTATGACGGCCACAGTGGGGTCGACGCTTCCAGTTATGCCGCCACACACCTTCACTGCCACCTTGCAAGAAACAAGAACATCCTTACAGATCCAACACAAGCCTTGAAAGAAGCTTTTGAAAAAACAGATGAATGCTTTATAGCAAGGGCAAAAAGAGAGGTCAGGAAAACTCATCGTGTTGTGAGCTACACTGGGTGCTTTATACACAGTTTGAGACAAACAAAGACACCAAATTTATTGACTCAATAATAAATTATTATTAAATTATTGTTAGTTTTAGGTTATAGTAAATTTGTGAATACATATTTAATTTATTAATTTTGTGATCTAACAGATATTATATACAGCTGTAATATAGAATAGAAGCTTTATCAGCAGATAGGCATGTTTAACTGTTTTTTTAGGTGTCTTCCATGGGACAAAACTGAAATCATTATGTCAATTGGAAGAATTGAGTGTTTTTGCCATACAAATTTCTGCAGAATCTTTGATAGAATACCTAAGAACATAGATGTAAAGTGGTCTTGAACAAAAAGAAGAGAAAATTTGTTACTGAGTAAAGAAATAAACTTTGAAAACTTTTTTAGTTTTCCCTTTAGCTTATAATGGTCAGCTTCTAATTACTGGAGCAGAAGTTCTTGTAAATTTTCAACATGTAACGTGTAAGCCTGATCTGATATCTGTAAAATTTAATAAGCCTCTGATTGGAAGCAAATGTACCCATTTACATGTACTTGACTCATAGTGGACCAAAATCAGGATAACTTTATTCAATGGATAAGTCTCTACCCACAAGATAAAATGCATTAATTACTCTTCAAACATGTGTACTTAATTTGGCCAATTTACTTGAGTAAAGTTATCCACCAGTTTTTAAGGACAGTGTAGCTGGTCTGGGTGGAGAGCTAATTAGTGCTGAATTTATCAAGGCAGTCAGCGACCAGCTGAACTTTAATTAGGCATACCCTTTCCCCAAGAAGGAGGGTGCTGCTATGTGTAGGCTAAGGCCAGCTTACCTTCTTTGGATCATGCACTAAATCTCTGTTCACGTTCTTTCATTGTTTCTATCAGGGTCTTAAGAGTGGTTCCACAGGTGTAGCTGTCCTAATAAGTGGTGAATCACTTTGTGTTGCTTGGTTAGGAGACTCGCAGGTTGTACTCGGCAAAGCAGGGCAGGCCGCTCAACTTATGAGTCCTCACAAGCCAGATAGAGAGGTACTTGAAAATAATCTTTATTCAGCCCAGTGTGGCTAAACAAGCTAACTTGGTTCCAAGTTATTTTGTGTAATCTTGGTTTGTTGAAGAAAACCACTGACTTTACCCCTACCAGTATTCTCCTAACAGCATCAAAACATTAAGTAATAATATTTTTAGCATAGTACAAGAATAATAAAAGCGGGGGTGCAGTGATGTAGCAGTTAGCACGTTGGACTTCAGATCTGAAGGTCGGTGGTTCGAAGCCCAGTCCCTGCCATCATGTTGTTCCCTCAGACAAGAAACTATACCCCACATTGTTTCTCTCCACCCAGGTGTATAAAATGGGTACCGGCGACATACTACTGCAGGGTTTTCCATAGGAATCTGAGTAGGTGGCAAAATTTTAGGAGTTGGTGGAGAATGAACTATTCGCGCCAAAGACGCGAGATTGTAGTGGGGTCCGGGGGTGTGCTACCCCGGAAAATTTTGAAAATTTGGGCTTCTCAGAATGATATTCCTGCATTCTGGAGCAAGAATTAGGGTATTTGAACAGAACAGGAAACACAAATCGCCACTGAAATTACTCAGAATTCAAGCAAGCTTCTTTTGTTTGTCATGACTAAATCTTGACCAATCCAATTCTCGTGTTTTGTAGCGAATGTTTCTGATGTTAGTCGTAAAATGTTGATGAGGTAATTTCTCGATCAAATAGACGGTGAGATCATGTGAAATAGCTGGTGAGTTTTGCCGGCTGCCCGCCCTTATTGAATACCCTGCTACTAGGGGTAACCCTGCAATGAGCTAGCATCCCATCCAGGGGGGAGTAGCAATACTCTCAGTTGCTTCATGCTGCAGAAACCGGGTTAAGCACCACCCACGTGGACCTCCTTGGCTCATGTGCAACTTCACTTCATCTACCTACCTACCTACCTACAGGAATAATGAGAGCACAAAAACCACAAGAAGACAGTGTATTCTTATAAATTATTAAGTATTCATTTGGTGTGGATGGAATTATCATACTTTATTTACAGAAAATTCAACCATTTTGAACAGAAAATCTGTTCATAAATAAGCAGGTATTGTTATGATTGTACAGTGGAAAATCCAGCTCTTGTAAGTGACAAAGATCACTTCTAGGGCCGACAGTTTTTAGTAACCACTTGACCCATGATTTCAACACTGGCCCAAACTGGATCATGCAATGCTGAACAGCCCTGAAGTGACAATGAATTTGTTTCCTTACACTAGAAGGTACATGTGTACAGTGGAATCCCGATTTTTCGAATACTCGATTATTCCAAACTCCTGATATTTCAAACTAATTCTTTCTTCCTTTCACAAACTTACGTTTGATTTCTCGAACTTTGAAAACTCAGGAACCAACAGAAACCGGTTTTAGCCACATACACACCTGCATGCAATTAACAAGTTCCGGAGAAGGTGTTTTCATGCATTTTTTTTTTACAAATAAGCAATTGACAAATCTGACATTGAAGTCATAAGAAACTACAATGCCATTGTTACATAATCGAGGGTCTTGAATTAACATACATGATCAAAGTTTCTTCGTTTAGTTGCATTTAAGAGTCCACGCAAAATTACAGATACATGTATCAGTACAGTACTGGTTTTTGTTCTGCCAAAATTGGCTCAAGTCCTTAAATTTTCGATTTGTTTTAAATGCACACTTTGTTGGTAAATAAAGATGGTTCACGCATTAACAAGAGTGATATACCGTTGTTGCCTGCCTTCTTGGATCTTATAAAACCAGTCCGCAGTAAAACAGGTCTGATTTGATGCCACCTTCGATTTTTCGAACCCCCCGATTTTTCGAACCAATTTCCATTTCCCTTGGACGTTCAACAAATCGGAATTCCACTGTATTACTAAAATCTGATGTTTCACTGCACAGTCCACACAACTATTAGGAATTATCCACACTTAAATCTCTCAGTCAAACCACCAGACGTGTTCCCCAATAATTATGAGCTAAAAAGGACTGATAGCTATTGTAACTATCATGAAATTGTCCCATTCCATGTACATGTATCACAGGTGGTTCACAAGGCAAGCTGTTGTCAGTTTGGTAACAGTCCTAAAAATTATTTGGCATTATAATGATAGAAAGCTTGGAAAATTTTTGGTACTGTTATAATAGATTAATTATACCACATGTTGCTTTAATGTTGATTTGCAAACGTATACCCCTGTGCTTTGAGGTTCAGTTGTATCTGAGTTTGTTTTTCCCATAAAACATTTTTGTTGAAGTCTTCAGAAATGGCTGGAACCAAAAGGTTTGTTTATCATAGCTGGATGTTTATTATATTCCGGTTCATCCAGATTTGCACTGTGCATTGCGTGCTAATCATATTCTTCTGTTATCTAAGAAAAGAAATATCCCTGTTTAAGATGATGTTGGGTTTGATTCAGTGATGTGATTCATTGAAGGCCTGGTTATTTTGATAGGATGAAAGACAACGGATAGAGGCGCTTGGAGGGTGTGTTGTGTATTTTGGTGCTTGGCGGGTCAATGGAAGTCTGTCTGTATCACGGGCAATTGGCGATGCAGAGCACAAGCCATACATTAGTGGAGAGCCAGATGTAGAGGAATTTATTCTTGAAGGTAACATGACCAAGTTGCAAATAAAAGTGGTGTGATAAATGGCGTAACCACTGTGGTGGTGGACTAGTAAAAAAATTAGGATTGGAGGTCTATCTCTGAACCTACAGTCTAGAGACACTCCCGGGTGTGGCATGCACCACATTTGTTGGCTCATCTGTTACCTTGCAGATTGTGTCACTGCCACCATCACTGCATTACACACTATTGTCAGCATGTGTCGCTGCCACCCTTACTGCATTATACATTATTGTCCGGGTTGTGTCCGTTGCCATCCCCATTGTAGTCACGTGCGGGTGTGTTGGTGCCACCCCTGTTATATTTATGTTGCAGGATGTGTTGCTGCCACCCCATTTTGTGCTAGTGTGCACCCAGCAAGACTGTGTAGTTTTCTTGGGTACACTACTAAGCTGTGCAGCTTAGAGCTTATGCATTTTACAACTTAAAGTTGGCATGGTTAAAGTCAACTAGTTACTGGTCTTTGGCTGTCTCATTTCTAAAGTGTCTGGACAGTTTTGTCTGAGATTGTAGCGTGTATTAATGTATGTGATGTATTTTGTTTACACCAGGTAATGAAGACTTCCTCATATTAGCATGTGACGGCCTGTGGGATGTTGTCAAACCCTACGAAGCTGTTGAATTTGTGTATCAGTACTTAGCAGAAGGAGGAGATCGATCATCTGTTGGTAAACTTCTTGTGGATAGTGCTAAAAGCAGTGGCTCTAACGACAACATATCAGTGGTAGTTGTTTTCTTGGATGCTCATAAGAACAGTCTTCCCGTGGAGGCCATATCTGACAATGTCGCTAATGTAGTGTTGACTGATGTTGAGCAGGGTGTTTCATTTGAAGAAAATGTTGTAAACGTAGCAGAAAATGGTACCAATGGCAACAGCAACTCTGAAAATAAAGAGAAAAAGTCACCAGTACCATCTCCTGAACTCTCATCTAAAACTTCCAAAAAGTCACCAAGTCAGGAAGTGGATGGAAATACACTTGGAGTGCGGAGCTCACCCAAGACACGCTGCAAGTCAGCACCACCTTCTGTTTAGCATTTAAACTTGAAAAAACTTGTTAAGTGAGATTTTTAGTCACTGGGTGCTTAAAAACATTCATATACAAATATACTAGAGATTAAAAAGGTGACTCTTTTGAATGTCATATTTTAAAATAATATAATTTTTTAATATCATGTTTCACACTCTATGTGGTGGAAATGGGAGAAAATTCTCTTACCTTGATATCAACATTCTTATTTTAATAAACACTTATTTATCAATAAGTTATCTTTTTAATTCCTCATACAGCAACTGCATTCAGGCCCAATTTTAGCAGTGTTCAACCTTCTTAAAATGTGCAGGCAAATGGAAATTTTGGTGCCTAGAGACAATTATTTGCCACTCTACACTTCACGCTGTACAGTTTTTTTCTACTTCTAGCAAGCGATGGCATCTGACCTTTTCTTCCTACCACTCCTGTGATCATTCCTAAAACCACAAAGCAACTTAAAAAGTGCTTTACTGAAGCCCTTGTTTATTTTGGTGTAGGTAGGTTGCTTGTTTATGGTTGACAGTAGAGCTAGGCTTTATTTCTGCCACTCTCTCGAGTCTGGTCTTTGAGCTTGATCACATGTTACCCATACAGATGTTTGTGTAGACAGTATGCGTGTGATGTTATCGCGGCCATGTTGATGTACCACTTACAAAAGTTTCTTGTCAGCGCCTTTTGTTATGGTACACCAACGTAGCTTCCATGCTATTGTCATTTAAATCCCTAGGGATTGATTGTGTGCCCTGCACCCCATTATCTCAAATAATCCCCCTCCCCTTAACCCCCAGAATAATCACTGTACTTTGGAGTAACTTGACACAACAATTGCCCTATTGCTAAAGGCATTGTTAAAGTTACCTCAGATAACGGTCTTAACATATAAAAATAATATTACCCTCTCTTGAAGTACATACAGAGGCTTATCGCCCCAGGCTATTATTTGGGGAAATATGTTGACGTGCATATCTTATTTTTAATTCTTCCTGGGGATTACAAATATCAGAAACAATCAACAAGGTCAGTGATGATTATGGAACTCTCTCACAAAAGGCTAAGAGAATGTCCACCAGAGAGAAAGGCTTAGTAACTAATGAATTTTTAATGAATACTTCATTAACCATCCAAAACGTATCATATATTGCAACAGTTATTTTGTTGCATTCTGTTTGACTTGGTTTGAGAGACTTTCGTATTTTATGATAAAAATATTTACACTATTTTTAAAACAACTATACATGTAAACAAGCTTTGTCTGTTGGGAGAGAATTTATCATAATGGTAACTTTTTTAACTGGAAACTGTCTATTCTAGACAGGTTGTATGTGTATGTGTATGCTCACTGATATGCAAAGGTAACATAATAAAAACTATTTCTACATGAAAGATGTGATAAGTAACTTATTCATAATACTTTATAGATCTACATTATCTGTATTTCGTACATATACCAGTATATAATGACAAATAACATCACAATGGCATAAGGACAAGACCATGTTTATTTAGGTGATTCAAATACTACATGCCCATAATTTTTATTATTATTACACAAATAAGCATGAGATCTCCAGAGCAGGGAGAACAGTTTGCTTCATTTTCAATTATAATCTCCTCAGTCATTTAAGTGGAAATTATATCTCAGTACAGGGCTTCATATGACGTTCTACATTTTAACAGCCATCTCGTTTCTTGGTATTGAAATGTAACCAGTCACTATATCAATTGAATGAAAGTACCAGTACAATATGTATATTTTTTACAAGGTCTCAAAGGTTATATATAGCACTTGCACAAAAGAGACAAACGTAAGTGCCCACTTGATAGAGATGTTGCCTCATAACCAGGTGTTTGTTTTGATTTACAAAAATGTTTTAATTGTGAAATAAACAAGGTAATACAAACTTTTCGATTTGTGAAACCATTTACTTTAAGGAAACAGGAGCTGGAAACAGCGGTGCAAATGTCAACCTTAGGCTTGTGTTAGAACGAATGTCCTTTATATGTGAATGGAAAACCTTGGAGCACTTGAGGTTTGTGGTTTGATAGAGTGTGAAATTCTAAAATGACAGACCTGTTAGGGTTGAAACTCAATTTGAGCCAAGGCTATAAAATGGGATTATGGTCTCTTTTCATGGTTCCTTTCAAGCTTTCTGGCAAGCACCCCAGTCATTTATAATTAGGGTTCCCCCCCCCCCCTCCTCCTGCCCCCACCATTTCCCTCCCTGTAATAAGAACAGGGACAACGATTTCTGGTTCTTGAATGGACCTTCAGTAGCCTATTGCTTGCCCCAGTCATTTTCAGAGGAGTCATATTACCCTTCACCCTAGGAAGGGAAATGTGCCCTCTGCAGAAGAGGGCTAAAACTGGCACCTTACTCAGTCTCTGTGGCATGAGGCAGCTGGGATCATTGCTACCACTTTGGGTGTGAATCTAGGTGAATCTGGTAATCCCAGCCTTTTTAAGAAATTTATTTATTTTTGTTGATTTTTTTGTGCATGTGTGTGTGTGGGGGGGGGGAGGGGGGCACTCTCCCAGAGGTTTCACTGGTATTCTTTGATTCGGCTCGGATGAAAAGAACCAACGTGCGAAGCCTTAGCTTTTCTTTCAAATTCAGGTTAATCAGTACTTCTTTTACCCAGGTATAAAACTACTATCACCTTGGAGTGAAAGGTGCAAACAGTGAACAGTGAAGTCGAAAGTGTCGGAATATTCTTACTAGTTTAATTAGGTACCAATGAAGGGTCAGCCAGGGTTTTAAAAAATAATGTTAATTGAAAAGACAAAAGATTGTTACCATAAAATTAATATTTGAAAACAAGAAACAAAGCAAGAATAAAGCAATTTTATTTTACAAATACATAATTTTGCACAGATGAGCGAAATGAGAGTCGAGGAGCGGTGTTTTCCTCCTTAGCTAATAATTATTTATTAAATGCAGCTGCGTTTAAAGTCCGAAATAAACTAGTATTTGAAGCACTTTTTCATAAACACATTTAGCAATACTCTTTGAAACGCACGGTCAGGAGTTTCAGATGTTGTTCATTCGCCTAGCCTGATATTACTACACTGCTCACAACACTCTGCGTGTTGCACAAATAAACTGAAAGCACAATTCAGCTGATGCAGTTGTCTCTCGACTTCTTCAATCTGTTCCTGAAGTCGTTTGTTTGCGTGCTCCAAGCTTTGAAAGCGTTCTCTTCTGTTGACAACAAAGAAACAAGAAAACGTGTTTTCAGTGTTTTTGTTTCTCTTCAACATTTAGTTTTAAGCCTGACATCAAATATGTGCCTATTGTTTAAGTTTATTTTGTAATTTATTCGATTATTTTTGTAATTTGTCATTTAACAGTAAAAAGAGATGACAACGTTTGTTTCTGCTTATTTTAAATCGTGGTAATCTTTAAAATTTACAGCTAGCGCCATTACCTTCGTTTGCGGTACTTTCGACTGCTTTCAACATTTCGGGCTCTTCTCTTGCCATCCGTTTTGAAAAGTCTTCCTTCGTTCTGAGGTGCCTTTATTGTAGCCCAGGTTGTCAAAGGAAGCGGTGCATGGATGTTTGAAGAGGCGGTGGTGACAACACCCTGTCGGCCATTAATATGAAAACAACAAGTCTCACTTAAGTCTTATTTCTTGACGAAACCTTTTTCAACAATAGATAGTTTAAATAAATGCCATAAACTGGTAATACCTCATGATGTTCGGGAAGCTTCAGGCAGACTGTAGAGGGAACGGGGTCCGTATAAACTGTGAAATTCATGCTCAGCAACAGTGTATACTTCCAGTCAGGAGAAAGGCGACAAGTCGACAACTTTTTTAAAACTTTGAAACTTCTCGTGCCAGTCCCCTGCAAACGCGATGCATGTTAGGTCATGTTACAACTTTATTATCGTTTTATTTTAATAAAATTATTTATTACTTTTTGTAGGTGGGCAGTATTCTTTCTAGGTGAGTATTTTTTTCTAAAACGTTTAAATGCCAACCGGCTAAGTAAAATGCTGCTCTCTAAAAAGGTTATAAATAATTGATTGTTTGAATCATTTATCAGAATTTTGACATTTTGTGTAAGACCTTACATGGACGAAATATTGAAACGAAGTGTTAAAAAACCTTAAAAAAAGCATTGCGACCTCTATTTTAGGTGATAAATGTCAGCAAAGAGTGTTTTTTTGGCAGAATTCTTCTATGAAAGTGTAAATAAAAGTTCAAAACCGGCGTCGTTTCCCTCTATTTTCCCTGCAGCCAATGACGTTGCGGTATTCAGTCACGTGGTGTTCCAACCCAAACAAGAGGAGCGTTGGGAACAAGCTATAAATTTGTAATGATTTTTGTAGCGCTAAACAACTCCATCGTAGGTTAGAGTATGTGTTGGTTTTCGGATCTTTTTGTCATAGAAAATCTGACTGGAAGGCGACACAGATAATCTAACACAAAGTTGACAAAATGGAAGAAGGATCAGTCGAGGTAAAGTGTGTTTTTGGCTCCTCGTTGAAGTAAAATTTAATCCAAATTATGACAAGCAAATCAAAATGTCCATGTTGTTTTTGTAAGAAGCACAGCTTTAACTTAGAAATGCTACATTGTATTTTTGAGAACCTCTTATCAAAAGTTTTAAACAAGATTTTTCGCGATAGGTTAAATGAAACACAAAATTATGACTGTTTTACCAAAACCGTCAACGAGTTCACAGGGTGACAAATGTGTATCTTTGACCCGACAGTGAAACCCTGTTTTTGGATTAGTAGTTTATTAATCGATCGTCCGATCCAAACATGTAGCACAGTTTCTAGTGTTCCACATAGTCAAGTGAACGCACAACAGACATAATTTTTAGTAACAGAGTTAACACAACAACATGTCTCACACCAATCGGTTTACTTCTGGTTGAACCTCGTCTCTATCTGACTCAAGTTATCTTCATACCTCTTGCCTGGTTAACGTTGGGCTAGGATTTGATTACGATTTAGGATTAGTATTTACTAGGACATTTGTGTGGGTCATCAATCTTAGTTTGTATTTCTCTTCACGCAAGTTTACTGAAAGCAACGAAAGCAAGTTTATCATGTATTAGAAATATATTGGAAATACTTGTACATGACTCTGGGGAGGGGAGGGGGATTTCCTTGACTTAGGCCGTGTTCTGTTGGGATCAACCGTTGGTTGGTTGGGTTGGTTAGCATTTTTCATGATCTATTGGCAAAAAACCGTTTTCAGTTGGTTTGGTTGATCAACTTTACAACCAGCTTAGAGCTTGGTTGAAATGGTTGAAAATGATGGGTAGCATCCGCTGACATGTTCGCAAGCATCAGTTTTGACACTTTGTGTCATTATTTTTGCACTTTAACTGCGACAAAGACCTATGGGTTCTAATTTTTTTTAACTTACTGCCTGATAAATTAGGGAGGATAATCTTAAAATAACCTCTAAAATACATGTATGAGTAACAGGTGTTCTTTCTGTTACCAACAACGTTGCTAGATATTCTAATTCTTGGTCTGATTCACAACTTGGTGGAACCACATCTTCTAACAGTAATTCAAGGACAACCAAAGCAAAGAGACTGGCTTTTGCCATCTAGGCAACCTTGCCAGGAGAGGTTGAGGAAGTCTGGAAATGACTATGCCCAGTCACAGCCATGTGCCAACCATGAACGGTTGAAAAAGTGTTCTATTTGGGAACCTTAACTCTTTCAACCAAAACTGGTTTTCGTTGAAACGGTTGAATTATTTCCTGATACCATGTGAACTTTTGAGTGACGTGGTGCTGTCACTAGTAAACAGCAGCCAGTTATGAAGGTTGGCAATTACAGTGAAGATGGCTGGCAGCTCAGAGTTTAAAGTGACTAAACAACAACAGTCAGGGCATAATTTTGTTAGTTTGTCATGGCTTATGGCCAGCTACTTTCTTTGAGAAACAGTTACTTTCTTTTAAAAAGGCTTAATTACAGCTCTTGTGGTGATAGAATGAACTTATAATAATAATAATAATAATAATAATAATAATAATAATAATAATAATAATAATAATAATAATTATAATTATAATTATGAACTTAGTGAGTTGTTAAGAGTGGTTTTTATACCCTTTGATATACTGCAACCTTAAAAAGACACCCCTTTCAGGCAGATCCTCCCTGTATAGCCCATTATAGGGAGTAGCCCATCCCCTGGGGTCATTTACTTGTATTTGCTTGAAGTTCTGATTGCCCAAGGTGGTATTCCCTTACAGTATGGGACTGGCAGCCTGATAGGGTATGGGTTTCAGGGGGCTTTGTCTGAATAGGGTATCAATTTCAGTACAGGAAAATCATCATCATCATCATCATCATCATCATCATGATAATAATTATAATTATATCAATAATAACTACAGCCTACTACCACATGTGAAGAAAAGAAATTTCCCCCAGAAGATCCTTTTAACGATCTGGATGATGCTTAGATCTGCAAAAACTATTGAACAAGCAAAGGACTGATTGTCTTTAGCATGATGTAAAAGTTCCTGTCTGTTTGAAATAATTGCTTTGTATGGTATATGCTGATAATTTATTATCTTTCAAAAGTTTTAAATTTTGCTGACACATTTTCACGAAATTTAATGCTCTTTTTTCCATTTTGTCTTCTTGAAATTGCAAATTTAAAGCCTCCAAAAATATTGGCCTGCCAAAATCACAAAATCAAGTATGAATAAGGTACTCTTTGTGAACAATCCTTTGTACCTTGAAATGAATAAGTTTTGAGTACATTTATTACATGGGAAGTGACTAGATTACATTGGATTTGACTTCCAGTGTACACTGGTTGGTTAAATTCTGACAGTTGATGAGCAAATCTGTTTATGGGTTCTTATGGGGCTTCCCTTTCCATTTTTCCTGCTGACCGAGCACGCCCTATGAAACCTGTGCATGTCCCCAGGCTAATTCAGTATTTGAAAATTTTTCTTGGTTGATTTGTTTGCAGAGTTTGGCTGAGGTTTTCAGATGTTTCATCTGTATGGAAAAACTAAGAGATGCAAGACTCTGTCCTCACTGCTCCAAAATGTGCTGTTTTCTGTGTATAAGGGTAAGTTGAAAATTACTTAATATTGTCCTATTGTGGCATTAAGGACGTTGCCTCCTGATAACAAATGTATTTTTGCATAGGTTATGACTGTGGGAAAAAAGTAGATCTTAGCAAGGGTGATTGGAATCCAAAAAGAAAAATGTCGGTAACCACGCATTTTTCAGAGTTAATTAAGCAACCATAATTCCAAAAAAGTGCTAAAATACAAAGAATGTATGGCAATTTCTTTCTAAATTTAAGCTCAATTATCTCTGAAAAATGTGTGGTTACCCCCAGTTTTCTTTTTGGATTCTGATATCCCTTGCTAAGATCTGCTTTTTCCATATAGTCATAAACCACGCAAAAATATTTTTGTATTAGTGGGCAATTTCCATAGAAACTTGAATAACCCGAGATGCGCAGAATGTATGTGCAGTAACAAAAGGAGGCACCGTCCTTAAATAGTCTCACAGGGAGTATTATTACATGACTTTCAGGGATGCATTTAATCAGTGCTATGTCCGGATTTTCCTCAACTACAACCATTATAAGCTCTGGGTTCTTTGATATACAGCA
This sequence comes from Siderastrea radians, assembly GCA_964017195.1. Classification (NCBI taxonomy): domain Eukaryota; kingdom Metazoa; phylum Cnidaria; class Anthozoa; order Scleractinia; family Rhizangiidae; genus Siderastrea; species Siderastrea radians. The sequence continues at coordinate 2,423,009 of OZ024897.1, forward strand.
AGCTGTACAATAAAGACATTGATTGTACAGTGTTTTTCCTCAGCTGCTGCTTTTTCCATTTCCCTCTGCCACTTTCAAAATAAGTGACAGCTTTTTGACTTTACATATGTATTCTACTCTCTATCTTTTGCTTGAAGGCTTCTTAATAGTTAATTAAAAGCAAAATCCAACCATTGGCAAATTTAGATATGGGTCTTTTTCACTTTTACTTATGAAAAAAAAAAAACACTACTGCCGGTATTCAAATTTTGAATAAAGGCTTTTATGAGCCTTGTTTTTTTCTCCTTGATTGTATGGAATTTAATTTTGAGTTTTGAAACAATGCTTTGAACTAAGGAAAAGTAAGTAGAATATTCTGTTGCTAAGTTATGCAAATTTCCAATATTTTTCAATAGATAAAACTTAGTCCAGGTGCTTTTACAGATGTTGATGGCATATTGTAGTTGAAAAAACACTTTTAATTAATTTTCATTTAAAAATTCCCGGAACCATCATTCTAACAAAATTTGAAAGTTCTTGAAGCAATACTGCTTGAACATCACAATTTACAGTGTCTAAAAGGTGAAAACTTTCAATTAATTAGCTTGCAAATGAACGTGCCATCTGTGGGTCTCTACTGAAAATACAGCCGTGCACATGCGAAGTGCAGTGCTTAGTACTTTCAAGGGAATGGTTTGTAGATTTTGATTCAAATTATAGTCAGTGCAAGCTGGATGGTGTGCATTTTCCAGTCATTTAAAGACATGAATTCAGGATGGTAATGAAACGTTTAACTGTAAGTGCCTGCTAGGGGTTTAACACCTTCTAGTATCCAGTTAGTACTGTCCTGTAACACTGACAATATTGTCATTATTTGGCCAGATCATAACTAGAAAATAGTGATGTTTGAACTTTGTAAGCAGTTGTCAATAGTATGAGCTCTGAAATTTCAATAATTTACGTTATTTTGATTCCCAAGAAATAAGAAGGATAGCTATTTGATCAGAAACTCATCTCAATTTTTTTAACATGATACCCTGAGTCTTGACAGTTTCTGGCTAGAAATTCAGAAAATTATTTTTGAATATTTAATTCAGGCATTGCTATATTTATAATTATTAGTACTTAGTTTAAATACTATCAATTAAAATAATTATATAAAATAAAATATATTTTGCAAAGAGTCCAAGACTGTACACCTTAAATCAAGAATAGCTTACAAGATTTATTAATTATTTTTTCTAGTACTTTTTTTGTATCACACAATCATGCTATTTCTTTATCAGATGATGTGAATATTTTGATTTTCATGTTTTGATCAGTTTTCAACTGAAGGCTTTTCTTTTCCTTAGCATTTTATAAAATTCATTAAAGTTGTTGTGATCAATGCAGAGATTTTTTTTGAACAATTCTAAAATTTTTAAATTTTAGTTACATGTACTTATTGCACAAAACAAATGAATACTACTGATGAAAGTTGACTGTTCATCTAATACTATGTTCTTAAGGTTCCTTTTATTATAAGTAAAAGTCTTTACTAGTTAAATTTGGTTTGCATCTGTTCCCCTATTTTTGCATGGACATGATCGTTATGCCACTCATAACTTTTTTGTTTTGTCTCCAGCGATGGCTCACAGAACAAAGACCACAGTGTCCCCACTGCAGGTGTGCTTGCTACTAACTTAAAGAGTTTCCTTTTTGAAATGTGTACAATGTACATACTGTCCAAATTATGGATTTTTTTTGGCTTTGGATGAAGGCAGGACAAGGAAGATGATTTTGAAGTTAAAACTTGTCATGGTGTAGAGTGTTTTCAGTGTACGATCACACAAGGTTCCTCAAAGGCAATGATCTTAGCAGGATCCTGCACAACATACAGGATCCTTTATAGGATCTTATTACGATCTCATGTGGGATTTCTACCAGGGTGTCCATAAGATGGGGTTTGACAGTGTATTATTAAACAAATATACAATCAAACCTCTATTTTAAAAAGCTTGTTTATTGTTTGTTTGTAGAGCATCTCTACACCTTCACGAACTTGTCCATTGCCGATGGGTTGAAGAAGTGACACAGGTTTGACTAAGCCATTTGTCTTATCATTTTAAAGAATAATGCTTATAATAAAACCTTTAACTTTGTAGCTAAGAGATTGTGAAAATGTGGACATGATAAAAAAGAACAGTTTGCTGAGCTGAAGAACTTCTCATGAGCAGTAATCTTTCAGCAAAGGGTGTTTTTTTAACACTGGGAGATGTAGGATTTATGTACCTGTTTCCAATCATGATATTAACCTGACATTATTTTGTCTACTGAAAATGATTATTTTCAGGTATGTACTTTGTGGAAGCATGGGTTAAATGTCATTTAGAACAAGGTTTCTATAGACTAAACTATTTGGGTTTAAAAGTACAAAATATAGCTGAATACATTGTTGTATTGTTGCTATGTGTAGATTTTATTATCTTAGTTTTTTCAGACATTGCATTTAGTGTGGGAGAAAGACGTCATATCCTTATTACTTAATTTTTATCACTAAGAGCAAACGTCACTGGAGTGCCTATAAAAAGCGTTACACTTATTAAGAAGTGTGTGGGTTTTAGAACTGTCACTAAATTGTCTGTTGGTTAATTGAAGTTTTTTATCATTTTTTTTTTCACAGACTTCCACATTCTATTTCTTAATTTGCATGTGATCTTACTCAAAATTGAATTGGAGTCATGACTCATAGCATGTCTTGTTATAAATACCAAGTACATTCAATTTAATAAGAGTTCTTTTAAATTTTCTCGTCTCTTTTTACGTTTTATTTAAAGCAACTGGATTCGCTTCAGTTAACTGGACCTCCTAAAACTAAAGATGAAGCAGAAAAAGACAGGTGGGATTGTGTTCTGTCTGGCATTCCTTGAAGTGTTTTTAAAGCTGTGAGAGAGCAGCAAATTTGCATAGGTTTAATTTATGAGGAGAAATGTCTTTTTATAAATTTGAATATGACTTAGAATGAACGTTGGAGTACCAGGTGTAGCCTAAAGCTCAAGCTTGCTTTATGTGGGCTCATTTTAACATCCCACACAACAAGCTAGCCATTGTTTGAATTAAGTGGCTTTTTTATAGACAAACTCAGATCGTGTGCAGATGATAGAATCCATAGATAAGAGCAGCCAGATTCAAAGTTTTTTAAATGACTGGGAATTTTTGTTATCAAAATGTGAAATAATACAAAACATGTAGTATGTGCAAGCTCTGGGTTAAACTTAACAGTGCAAGTAAGTGGAGAGTTATCAAAAACATTTCTCAATTTGGTGATTGTTTGATTTTAAGAAATGTTTTTTCTGCTATAAACTAGTGGACTTAGTAAATCAGTCAGTACGAATATATATATGGACATTCCTGCTGAAGAAGACTACTTCTGTGGATAGGTACAATGGATTTTGTCTGTTTGAAATTAATATTTAATTCAACAATGCCATTTTAACATCCACGTTAATTTTCAATTTTTTTAAAGTAATGTTTTTGTTATTCAGTACAGTTACATGTACATTTAACAGAATTTATCATGCAGTAAATGTATTTCAATTACTACCAAAGTAATGTTTTTCCTAACCTACCTTGAGTAGAGTTTTACTGTGAAACATTAGATTGAGGTAGTCCTGTTTTTCTTTTTAAGAATTACTTTTTACATTGGCATGATTATTGTATTGTTGCTAATCAAGGAAATGGAGGAAACGTTTTTGTTGTGTCCATAAAGCTGTGGTAATGCAAGTGAAACTTGAAAAATGAGAAAAGGTTTGGAATCTGGGGCTCACAGCTTGTGATTTTCACAACTATTGCTACCACAGACAATGTTATATGGGATAAAAACAAGCCCTTCCTGGTTTTCTTTCATAAAATAAAGGATTAAAAATAACCTTTTTTTGTGTTTCTGGAGAGCTAAGGGTATGCATTACAGCTTCCAACTAAATATAGTGCCAACCCTAAATTTTAGAAGTGCTGTTAGTAGCTCTTTATACTTATCGTTGATCTATTAAGTTATGAAACTACAAGGGAGATTTGATAAGTAAATGTAGCTTGTCTGTGTAAGCACTATAAACCTGCCTTGAATAGCATCAGGTACCTACGAGTTACTGGAAATGTAATTCAGTCAAATTTGTGTTAAATCAAATTTGTTGTTGATGATGGTGTTGTTTATTTGTTTGCCAATGCGTTTTTGTTTGTTTGTTTGTTGTTTGTGTGGAGACCAGAGTTCTGTGACCCTCTCACCCTCTCCACACTTCCCAAGTGCATCGCAAGAGACTAAGTCCACTCCAATGCAACAGACTATTTTGGCAAACATTGACAGAAATTCTCAGAACTCAAAGCAGATTCTTTCTCCATAGTCTCTGGAGGTTCTTCTTACAAGCTTTCTTTTTATCCCAACAAAAATAGTTTCTCTGAGTCTGAAGCGACACCAGGTTTTCTCATGTCAGAGTTTCTTAACAATCTTAAAGAGCAATAACTTAATGTATTGAACTTGATTGCATAGCTTTGCTTGTTGTTATGGTACCGTAATAATTCAAAGGACATGCAGTATCGTGGCTGATCTGAAGTATGGCTAGGAGCACGCTAAAAGTTGCTTTATTATTATCTTGAAATACGATCAAGAAAAATTGCCAAAAGTATAAACTAAATGTCTGTAAAACTTGAGAGACAAAATAATGGCCTTAAAACTAAATGTCCCATCAGAACTCAGGTCTATTGGTGGGGCTTTTTCCTTCATGTAGCGATGAACTATTATAGACGTGTCTGATTACCTATGTTACACAGAACTTGCTTTTTCGATGTCTTGAGCAGCTTCACTGCTACAGTAATGTTTGTGTTTTCTGTTTATTCTAGAGAACATTTTTGGTACTGCAGCTCTTGTTTTCATTTACAGAACGTTACATAAGCTTGTTTACCGAATTATGATAAGCTTGTTTGTTAACATGTAAGACTTAGAACTTATGAGAAGTGGTTAACCTTTGATTGTTTTGCAGATGTGATATTCACCATGAGAAACTCAGTGTGTTCTGTAGTACCTGTAAGCAGTGTATCTGCCATCAGTGCGCCTTGTGGGGTGGGACGGTAAGTACAAGCAAACAACCCAATCTACTTGCTGCTTGCTAAGTACTGACATACTGGTATTTCTTTTTTACCAGTAAAAATTTTCTTCATTTTAAATAGATTCAGAAAAATTCTTAAAAACTCGTTACAGCTGTAATTATTATCCATGATGTTAACCAATGATAACTGACCAGAACACCACAAATGCATGTGGTGAATGTTTCTTGATCAACATTGTTTTGTCAGCGAAAGACTTTAAGACACTTCAATAAAAGTTGCCTGTTAAATTGAACTTTTGGAAATCATTTTTGCCACAGTGACCTCCCCCCACCCCAAACAATGTTGAGCAACAGGTACATGTAAACTAGTTTTGGTTGGGAAAATCAACATTGTGATGCGGGCGGGGGGTATGTTATTTTGACAATAACTATTACGGAATTTTAAAGGTGACTCAAAAATAATGACAAAGATTATTAATAGTATGTTTGTGAACCAATACAGCAAAATCAAAAGCAATTCATCCTGCAGCCTTGAGCTTTCATTTAATTCTTTTCTCATGTTGATTTGTTTTTGAAATACATTATACATGTGTACTTCCATATATTTGTATGTTACTTTTATGTTTTTCAAAATTTTATTTGGAGACCCCCTGTAATTTGCATGTTGACCAATGTAAACTGTAAATCCGTGCTGTATCCCAGTTGACACACTATGTATGCAATTTTTCAAAATAATTCTCTTTTACATGTTCATCAAAGACCTGCCTTCATGCTTTTTGCAACTGCTTAAGTTGTATACAAAACTGTGATGGTCTTCCATCTAATAAATAATTCACCCACAGTTCACATTTATGTGATTTTTTATGTATTCTTTTATATACAATACACCATTTCACAATTGATAAAGATGTTAATCATGGATGTGATTTGACAGAGCCAAAAACATTCTTTCTTGAATCAACTGTTCACTTAATGCTCGCTTGATTTTGCTTTTAGTTTTCCAACACCTCTCCACACTTTTCAAAGAACAAACTGTGATCACATGGAGGGCATTAATAACACAGAGTTAACCATTAATGCAGTATAATTTCGTACAGTGTTTTAAAATAGTAATTACCTGCAAATAAATAAAATTATATTGTCTTGTTTCACTTCAGCACTCTGGCCACACATTCAAGCCCCTGGATGAAGTGTATGACCAACACGTGTCTTCCATTACTGATGAGGTATAGCTGCTTCTAGTAAATAAATATGTCTACTTAGACGGTTTAGTGTGTAGTATCGTGGGATATTTTTATGAGCCGCACCGTATTTTGGCGAACCCGTAGGGCGAGTCAAAATACAAGAGATGAGTAAAAATATCCCATGATACTACACACTCAACCGTCTAATAAGGGATTTATTATTCAACTTAGCTACAAAATGGAAAAGTGGTTTATAAACTGTCTGAGTTGCGTGACAAACTAACGTGACTTCTAGATCTGAGCAGTGAGTGAGCGCGCCAGCGGGGTCAGGTTTTGCGTGCTTGACGTGAGGTTGTTGTTGATTGGTCAAAAACGAAAACTTGTCAAACCTGTCAATCGAGCAAAGCGTCGTGATTTTATTTCAAACTTGCAAGGAAAACAAGGATGGAACAAGGAAAAACTGAATTATTTTCGGGTTTACAGTTATATGAACAACTTGAAAGTCAAGTCAAACAAAGTTAAACAGCACTTCAAGCTCAATCATCTTCGTCCGAACCAATAACCACGTGTAGTTTTGGAAGAGATAGCGGTGGAGATTTCTGACCGACAACAATTTTGCATTTGTTGAAGACAGCTCCTGAGAAAAGATGAGTTCCATTTCCTGACGTTGACAAACAAATGACATAAAAGATTGTTAAGTTCCTTGGCGGGAATTTTTTTCAATGGCCCTTGTTTCTTTAACAGACTTAAGGTCAGTTTTTGTCCCTCCTGTTGTACAAACGTTTCGATTTTCTTCAATAAATAAAGAAATTTCACTGTCGTCTAGGTCATTGCTTGTCTCTAGGATCTCGTTTTTGTTAAAAACCTCAAAATCTGGTAAGCATTCATTGTTTTCTGCGGGAAAAACGAGCGTTTCGGCCATTTTTTCATCGTTCACCTTGTAAGCCTAATGCCTGATGTGGCATTTGTAGAAAACCTGTCAAACCAGTCTTCTGGAGTACAAATACCATGGGACATTTGTACTCGTTTTGGGTGTTATTTGTACTCTACTGAATGCAGTTGAATAATAAACAACATTACACGTAGTGTTGCGTGGACGATTCTTCCAGCTTTCATGCTTCTTTCGTACCTGTTGTTAACTCAAACTCCTAACACTTGTATAGTTAGTAGAAACATCTCATTATTGTTTTGGTAGGTTGCGGCCTTAAGGCGAAGACTAATGGAACTTATTAGTCTTGTTCAAGAAGTGGTATGTTTATATTTTAATTTTTTTCATTATTTGGTGAAACTGTTGATGTAATGTTCAGTTAAATATTATTGGTAGTAAATTCCAGCGGAAAATTCTAAAATACAGTTGTGCATCCCATCTGACCACCTCCCACGAGTGACCACTTCTCCAAAATACCAAAATTTTCTCAATCAAATCGCTGTTAGTTGAAACCTGTCATTCACTGGTCATCACCTGTTGTGCACAACTGTGGCTACTTTCTGGACTCACAGTTTGAAATTTTCAGTCAATAAATTGTTTTCAACCTAACCACTTGACACATGGACCCATCTCACCAGGTTCAATTTCTAAAGGGTGGCACCATACAATCCTAACAAGTCTTATTTGTAGTGTCGTGTATGTTAATGTAATCCGTGTACACGTACTTGAACCGTCCATTCATGGCTACTAAAAGATTTCATACATGTGTATGTGTCTATTTGTGTATGGATTAAAGAAAGCAAACCTCTGAAACTACAACTGAAGTCACATTAGTTGGAACACTAGCGCCCTCTTCCCTCCCCCAATGTTGTGTTTCGGTGGGTCGAACTGTGCTCAAATTCAAATGCAACATTTCATCTACTGTTCCAACACAACGTGACCAAAATTGTAGCTAGATTAAGGAATCAAAATTTAGATCCCCCTGGTCTGACCTTTCATGACCAACCACCTCCCATAAGCAACCACTTAGGCTTGACATTTTGAGTGGTCACTTTATTATGGAAAGCTCAACTGTATTAAGAAAGTTCTTGATTGTTAGACGGAGAACATTTTTGTTTTTGGGAAAGGCAAATCATTTGTAATTGATGTTGTTAAGTGAAATTATTTGTGTTCTTTTCTTTTCTTGTTTTTGTTTTGTTTTCGTTTTAATTCAGAATAGTTATCTAAAACAATCACTCTCTTTTAGGAACGCAATGTGGAAAGTTTACGAGAAGCGAAGGAGGAGGTATTCAGCCACTTTCTTGCTTGTTGTAATAATTAAAACTAAATTATTTTTATCCTTACCTACATTTTCTTATTATCCAATGTCATTCTTTTGTTCACTTTTGTAGCGAGTGCGTGAGATTCGCAATGCAGTTGAATTGATGATAGCTCGTTTGGACACCCAGCTTAAGAGTAAACTGCTCACTCTTATGGGTAGGTTGGTGTAATATAAGGTAGTAAAGTGATCCATCAAAAAACATACCATCAGTCACTCATTTAGTCAGTCAAAGTCTCAAATTTTATTGTTCCCAACCATTCTGAAAAATCTATGGTTAATGTAGCACACAAAGCGCTATGAAAATTTAAAGTGAAATCTGTGAAATTATTTGAAGTGTATACAAATACAATTTAAGAGTTAATTAGCTTCCCCAAGAGGATCTTCATACCTAATGTACAAACCATTAAAACATATAAATATATAATATAACAATAAGGGTGCAGCCACTTAAAAACTATCTCACTGCATCTATAAATATACACAATAGAGTTTATTAGCTTCCCTGAGAGGATCTTCATACCTAATTTACGCTTAACCATAAAAAATATTTAATTAATATAAATATATAATATTACAGTAAGGGTGCAACTACTTAAAAACTATCTCACTGCATCTATAAATATACAAATACAATAGAGTTTATTAGCTTCCCTGAGAGGATCTTCATACCTAATTTACACTTAACCATAAAAAATATTTAATATAAATATATAATATTACAGTAAGGGTGCAACTACTTAAAAACTATCTCACTGCATCTACTAACTGCTGAAGACATTATTTCTAATGACTGCTATAATACTTAATTAGATAACCATTACTAAAAGTACTAAAACTAATTACTAAGCCACTTGCCAGTAAAACATGAAACATGCAATGGCTGTGATTATTATTTCAACATTTTTCATACAACAGGACAAAAAAACTCACTGACTCAGGAGACAGAGTTATTGGAGTCTTTGTTACAGGAAGTCGAACACCAGGTTTGTTTTATTTTTACAGTGTAACAATGTAACATGGCTTATTTTGTCATGAATAGCATAAAATGTTTTAATAACAAAATTATAACAACAAATTATTTATATAGTGCTCACCTATACAGGTTTAAGCTTTAGGTGCTTGGCAGTGACTAATTAACTAAAAGAATGAACAAAAAAATAACAAAGATCATTAATTAGATAATTAATTAATTAGATATAAATTTTGAGCACATTTAGTGTATAATCCAATGACAGTTAGACCCTGCCTTATGACTACCCATGAAATGACCCCCTCCCCCCATCACGAACATTGTATCATGTTTTACTATCAGTCACCTTTTGAAGTCCCAAACTGTTATAATTCTCTTTTGTAATTTACCCTATCACTCCATTAAACACAAAATTTTGGATTTATCAACTGAGTTGATAAGGTAGATTGGCCACCGTAAAGAGATTGAAGGCTGACGTTTCGAGCATTAGCCCTTCGTCAGAGTGAATCAAGGAATTGTGGGACGCACTTCGTTTATATGGGGAGTGGTGGAGCTACGCTATTGGTAGGGACATGGCAACGTGAAAAACAAGAATAAATTAGTTCAATGAAAAGTGTTCATTTGATACCTTGGGGATTAAGTGTGCCAATTAGAAAAATGAATTTTTGTTCTAGATTTTTACAGCTTTCCGTGTTACCCTGGTGTAGGGAAAGGCTGCATATCGTCATTTGTTGGCTAGAATGATTAGGGAGATTGAAATGTCAGGCAGAAATTTTTTCAACTAATTTAATGGCACCAAACCTGAACTTTACGGCCGCTACATCGACGATTGTATTGGCACTACTTCATCTACCCGGTTGATCATCAGATTTAAGTACACTTCTAACTAGAAAGTTCCCTATGTTTTTGTCACGTTTGAATGAAATAAATGGTTGCTATGAAAAGATTTTTCCTGTTTCATTCTCATTTTGGAGTAACTTAAAGTTCTTTAAAATGATGTTTTTGGCTGCAAGGTTATGTGGATGGTAAGTGAGTGTTAATGGAATGTTCTCGTTCTTTTCCCTCCGTGACGTTTGCAGTGCTGACTGTCGATCAATCTGTTGAGCACGATGTTGAGCCTAGGCTCAGTCTCCAGCCGTGACTGTCTCGATGTGCCCGCGATTCTCACCACTTTCACGGCTGGGCGCACGGGTCATCATTTCCTCTGATTTGTTGGAAAAATCGGAGTCATCAAGTGCTACATAAATGTCGAAGTCTAAGAAATTTAGAGAATGGGATAGAGTTTTTGACGTGGGAAGGATGAGAGGATGAATGCAACAAATAACTGTGGGAATCTGTTTGTTAATTTTAAAATACAACCACCCTCATGTTAGCCCATCATACACATACGTTTCTCCACTGCATATTTTTAGCCGTATAAAGTACTCCAAAACAGCTGACCTCAAAATACCTACACCCTTCTTAGCAATGCCTCCAGAACTGTATTTAAGATTGAGCTGTATTTAAGATTGAGTATTTGGGTGGATACAACTACATGTAGCACTGCAGTAACAAACCACTGTCAACAGGAAAACTAAGTTTATTTGTTACTTTTTTTCTTGTTTCTAGCTGCACTCGTGTTCCAGAAGTGAACTCATTGCCAAAAGTGGTGAACTTTTACAGATGTTTAATCAGGTTTGCGAGTAAAATGAGCCCTCACCCTTTTTTCATATTATACTAAAATGTTTATTAATTTACAACAAAAACAAACAATAATTTAATGATTATCAATGTGTCATTAGGTTCATCGGAAGCCAATGGCATCTTTTGTGAGCCCACCAATACCAGCTGATTTTTCAAGGTAAGTGTTAAATAGAAATGCTAAAATTCACCATAGTACAACTTAAACAACAAAATCTTTCATGAAAATTTATACACCTTATAAAAATGTCAACTTTGTTTTTCTGTGTTACTGACAATATTGACACTCTTACTAGAATTTAGTCAGAAATTGTAATATTTGCTATCATTCTCTGTTTCAGTGAAATTGTGCCAGGATATGACACAAGCACTTTTTGTATTACAAATTTTAGGTACGTCTATGCTAAAATTGGTGTGGTCATACTTCATAGCACACCAATGATGTTACAATCAGACAATGTACAAGTTTCGATGAGACTTGTGGGGTTCTTGAACACTGTTTTAATTCACTCTGAGTGAGTTGCGGGTTGGATGCATGCAGGTTATGAAAAATCTATGTATTCCTGAGCTTTTGAGCCCCTGGGGTGGAGAATTGGCAACAAAACTTTGAAGAGGATTTATAAAAGTGGAGAGTTCCCTCTCACTGTTCACTCTCACTGTCAAGAGACAACTTTGCTCCTATTAAAATATAAGTTGGCCCCCATTGTTTGAAACAGTTGATTAGTTGTAGCATGTTAAATTTGACATTAAAATGTCACCCACAAATCGTCATTGCATAAACCTGGTTAACCGAGAATTAAGCATATTAATAATTTTGACTGTTGGAATATGGAAAACATTGACTGTTTGGTATTGATTTCATCACACAGTATCTTTTTATGTAATTTCATGTAACCTGACCGTATTGGTTGAAGTGAGATTTGCTTTAATTTTTGTCTAGTTTGTTGCGACGGAAAGCAGATCCTGTGTACAGTGAACCATTAAATGTCAGTGGACTCAGTTGGAGACTCAAAGTTTATCCTGTATGTATCTGGGTTCATAGCCTGTGTTGCAGGCACTTGCTTACTCAAGCAAGCACCTGCCCAAACTGTATAAGCCTCGTTTTTTTTTTGGGCTTCCTTGGCATTTTCCTTTATGTAGTTCTTGTTGGTTTTTGAGGAGGGAGGAAAAAACCGGAGGACCCGCAGAAAAACACCCTTGGAGCAAAGACGAGAATCAGCAACAAACTCAACCCACGTATGACACCGGTTCCTGGAATCGAACCTGGGCCACATTGTTGGGAGGCGAGTGCTCTCACCACTGCGCCATCCCCGCTCCCCCATTTTATTTATTTGATGGCAAATAATTTTAAAAAAGGCTGTTAGGTTCATTAACTCTGCATGTCTTCAGTTGGGTGCCAGCATTTTGTTTGAGATCTGCTGATATCTGGGGTCACAGTTTTTTACACCACAAGTCTGGTGGCAAACAAGTTAGAATTCACTGTTTTGTGAAGGACAGTCAGCTGGTCAGACAGACAGACAAACAGAGGGCTACTTGTAGTTTTCTCAGGCAATGTTGGCCATTTTCCCGCGCTTGACCAGTTACATGTTTTTTTTCTCTCTACGAGTTCTGATTGGCTTGTTTTTTGTTTTTGTTTTTTTGCGTTTTTTGTGATTGGTCCAAGTAATTACTTTGGTTTTGGTTTTACAACACTCAATTGAAAACTGCTCTGTTGTTATGCCAACATACTGATGGCGGGTTTCAATATTTTTAAAGTACATGTAAGAGTGAGAACCAACCTAAGAAGGGTGTGTTTTAAACTTCCCGTTGAATATTAAAGGTGGTTCTGAAAGAATCATTAACGCTCTGGTTCCCAAACTAAGACTTGTTTACCTAAATGTGTGAGCACATTTTGAAGTCATTGTTGTTGTTTGTAGGATGGTAATGGTGTTGTCAGAGGTAACTACCTTTCAGTGTTCTTGGAGCTTTCCGCAGGACTGCCAGAGACATCCAAGTAATTACACAAGCATGTCGTTCGTTTTTTGTATAAGCTAACTGAACTACAACCAGTTGATGTTTTATTTTATGTTTGTTTGTTTTTCTACAGATATGAATACCGAGTTGAAATGATACACCATGCTTCTCCTGATTCAAGCAAGAATATAGTCCGAGAATTTGGTGAGTTCTAGAGAATCTGTGTTGTTTTATGCAAAAAAAATGCCTTCTGTTTGTCCAAAACTCAGTGAAATGAAAATGACGGTACTGTGGTGCTTCGTTTAAAACAAATTTGTATGTCAGCGCTGTGCCACTGTTCACTTAACAGATAGAAGACATACCACTGAAAGAAGGTTTTTAGTGAAGGCCAGTCTAAATATTTGGGGCTGAATTCGGATTAATATTCTATCCATCTTAGCATCATGAAGTAAGAGATTGTAAGCCGTTTCTGTTTTATGTTCTTTACAGCATCGGACTTTGAAGTCGGTGAATGCTGGGGTTACAACAGATTTTTCCGGTTGGATCTTTTGGTAGGTTTTTAATCTTCTAAACAGTTGTTTTTGTGTATTCTTTGACTCAAAAGAAAACTGTGTTCAACACGTCACAAGCTTGGGACAAAGAAAAAATGTGTGTCCCCAGTGGGATTTCATCCCATTACCTTGTTCACAACAATCGGATGCTCTAATCACTGAGCTAATATAATGCTGCAGTAACATTGTACATTGTACCTTCTTCAGGCAAATGAAGGCTACCTGAACACAGCCAATGATACACTGATTCTGAGATTTCAAGTCAGACCTCCAACTTTCTACCAAAAATGCAGAGACCAACAGTGGTAGGCAGCTTCTTTTGTGTTAAGTCAGCATCACTCTAGAGGAATAACACTCATTATTAAAATTATTCATTTGGAGTTTTTTGTTAGGATTTCTTTGAGGGTTGGTTAGCATTTTTTGTAATACACGGGTTGGGTTCGAGTGATACGCCTTGTAAGGGACTTAATGTTCTATTGTATTATCACTTGTCATGGACAAATTGTTTAATAAATAAATTAATTAATAAATATTGGCAATTTTTGCTTAATTGCCAGTGAACTCAATTGCCGATATCAGACGTGCCAGATATCAGCAATTTAGATTGCTAATCGTGGCAATCAGAGTCATTGGAATAAGTTGCAGTAGTGGGCACACCTTGCAATTTTCGCTAATCTCTGCCACGAGCGTATAAAATCACTGACAGTGGAACCGAATATAATTTAGTCCACGGTATAATGAACGATATCGCTCAGCCCAGCCAAAGTTTCAGTAAAATGTACGGAACAGTACCCTGACATAACAAATCCCGGTAAAATGAAATACCTATTATGAAGACCACAACACAAAAGCTGAATCTTAAAATTTACCACGATATAAAGAATGTTATCAAATAACTTAGGTTAAAAGCAAAAGAGATGCAAGGAGGCCTAAGTCGCCAATTTTATTTTGTCGTTCACATCCAGATAGCAATTGCACCATTAAACCAAATTCCTGAGTAGCGCAAGGGAAAAGAATTCATATCCAAACTCCGACAGATCGAAGATTTGGTTTGTTTTCCCACAAATAAAGAGGTTCTTTTACAGCAAACTGCCATTATAATCAGATAAAGGTTTTCTCCCTGTCCCTTGGTACTTCGTTTTATCAGAATTCCACTCTATTTTGTCACTTCTAAATGTAAATCTCCTCATTGAACAAATTACAATGGGGAGTGGTCATGTGTTATGAACTAGCTCCCCTCCAGTGGGAGTAGAGTAGGAATGCCCGCTGACTTAAATGTACTTGTATTTCTAATATATAGATTTAGCCAAGCCTAAAAGTGGAGTCCCCCTTTTGTTTTTGTTTTGTTTTGTTTGTTTGTTTTTTTTTTCTTTTTTTTTTTTGCTGGCACTTATTAATTTGTGACTTATTAATGCTCTCATTCTAGTCGTTAAAAAAAAAAAGATAGTGTCCTTGCAGAGAGCCGAACTCTGCTGGACGGCGTCATAAGCCAGCGATGTTAATTTTACTACTTCTTTCTTTTTTCGTGACAGGCTGCTGCTTTATCGTTATCGTCGGATGTTAATTTTACTACTTATTTCTTTTTTCGTGACAAGCTGCATATCGACATGAAAATGCTGGTGTTTTTCCTGGCAAAATGTGTTCGGACCGCCACAAAAACCATGGTTGTGGACAGAAAAACCAAAGAGCACTAGCTCTGCTATATTTGGCGTCGAAACCGCTGCGAAATGCTGCGAACTTAAGCGGTGTGTCGACCGAGTTCGCAACAGAACCGACAAGGCAAATTTGAACATTTCGCCTGAACTTTATCGCCTAATTTTTTTCGCCTAAATTGAACTTTTCGCCTTCCACCAAAAAGACAACTGAGTATTCTTTGAAACTTTTTTTTTCCATTAACAAATTTGTTTTTGACTTTTTTTGTCTTTGCTTGTTTTGCTACAACGCGGGTCACCATGCGATTTCGCGCCAAAAACACGGGATTCAGCACAGGGTTATATCCAGTGTATGCCACTTCATATTGGTAGCCCTGTGGTGCGGACGGACGAATGGACGAACGGACGGTCACGTGACTATTACGTAATTACCAAAATTTCTTGGCTTGACAGGTTACCAAATTTGCTTAGCAATGGTGCTCCGCTGACGCGCTAGCGCGCGGGCTCCGCTAATTTCTATGAACTTTTGTTTTGTTTTCTACAACAGGTATATCAGTCAACTTGAGACTGGCCAAACTCAGTATGTACAGCAGATAAATGACTTAAAAGAGGTAAGACACAGCCACCAGCTTTCCATTCGTTGTACAAACCCTTCAACAGTTTCTGAAGATAACAAGTGTTACCCTCCATGCGAAAACACATCCTACCAAGAAAGGGTTTTAAAACAAATGATCTGTATTATTTAGCTAAAGGCTTTTTTTCTTGAGATGAAACAAGACACAAGATCATTGTGATTTGCTGGTATTACCGGAGTTTTGCAGCCTCACACTAACTTGTTGAGCATGTAATTGGGGTGATTTCTCTGCACCCAATAATGAACACTTGTTTTCTTATCAACGCAGCGACTCGCCATTGAACTGTCAAGGAATCACCCACCTACTGCAGCAGCGGCGACAGCAGCAGCAGCTGCAACTGGGAATGTTACAGACATGAGCCATGTGTCACTTCTGGAGCAGTCCTTGGACAGTATGGAGGATGAAAATGATCATGTGGTAACTAAGCAACAAGGTGACACCCAGGCATTGACACGACAGGCGCATTCCATCAGACCCCGTGTTACAGTGCACACCGCCCTGGATGTAGAAGCTGCTTCAGGTATTGTTAACCTTGGCCAGGATTTAAGGTTTAATTGTTTTTAAACACCTACTCTTGTATGATTTTAAACCCCGCCGGGGGGGGGGGGGGGGTTGCTCCCTATAATGGCCTTTACGGGGAGGCTCCGGGGTACCTTTTTAAACTCAACTCTTATGAATTCAAATTTAAGAAGTTTTCATTTAAGCATATACTACATGTCTACAATGCTACAGCAAGTAGATGTCACTACCATCAATGGCAAAGGAAGCTGAAGTTATGGTCTTGTATTAGTGTGCTGGGGCGAATCTGTAGTAGGTAGTCTGCACGTAGCCTGCGTAGAAAACGTTTCCTGAGGTTTTTCCGTCCGTTCGTGGCATTGCCATTTTTAGCTTTTTGGCGGCGCGAAAATTGGGGCGAGCGCAACTTTTTTGGGCTCGCCCTAATTTTCGCGCGGCCAAAAAGCGAAGAATGCTTCAAACCTGCAGAAAGCCCTACGGAAACGCTTACTACGCAGGCTAGTCCTGCACTCAAGATGGTCAAGGCACTCTACTTTGTATTGACAAATTAAACTGACATGTTAAAAAACAGCTCTTCCTTTTTTTTTTTGGTAATATTTTCCACCACTAATTATGAGCTCTAAAATTAGAACCCTTTCATTCGGTTATGCCGAGACCTAAACTAGCAGGGTTTTGGAGCATCGTAAGCATCTCTTCATGTATTAAAGGCGAGCAAGTCATTATTTTTCCATTTTGTTTCACTTCGTTCTAGGTTTGACCATTTGCACTTCTTAAAGACTTGCAATCATTTAAATAATGTCTTTCCTACATGTTGAAAACTTCTTGTGATACTGAGAGCACGTCTTATTTTCACAAGGGCTGATTTAGACAGTACGACTTTTGCTTACGACCGGTCGTAACGTTTGTAGCGCGCGTTGATTGCGCGCGACGTTTGTATCGCACTTTGATCACGCCATGCAATATCGCAAACATCTCTGGTCAGTTAACACTGTCTGTGGCTATGACTGTCCGACTCGTGTCGTAGGCTTATTGTAGGCGTGTCACCTGCGACAAAGTTGTACCGTCTAAATTGACCCGAAAAGATGTGGTTATGCTCATCGTATCTCGTCAGGAGGGAAGTGTTTAGATTTAAGTGTCTTTTATGAATATCGACAGGTCCCAGTCTACCCGCATCAGAGGAAGGTGAGGAGGTTGTGGATGGAGACACAAATGAAGAGGATGATAATTGTGATGACGAGGAAGAGAACGAGGAGGAGAGTGGTGTAGACAGCGGTGAAGAAGAAGTACAGGGGAGGGGTGAGGCTGAAGAGGACGTATCTGAACCAGAAGGCATTGAGGAGGAATCCTTAAGAGGTATTAAGTCTTGATTTGTCTACCTTGATAAGCTTCCCTCTAAAGTGATCTCAACATGTTTAAACAGAATATTCTTAACTAAACTCCAAACTCTTCCATGCGGGATTGTATCAATTGATATTTCATTTGGTTTGTTTCAGATGAGAATCTAGAAGAGGAACCTCTTGCCCTGTTCTGAGATCCTATGGGATTTGTAGACAATATATTGATGTTTTCCTTGGGTTTGTTTTAGACGAGACTCTAGAGCAGGAACCTCTGTACGAACTCTTGCCCTGCCTTGAGATCAGGCATCCTTATGTGATTTGTAGACAATATATTGATGTTTTCCTTGGGTTTGCTTCAGACAAGAATCTAGAGGAGGAACCTCTGTATGAACTTTTGCCCTGCTCTGAGATCCCTATGTGATTTGTAGACAATGTATTGATGTTGTCTTTGGGTGTGTTTCAGATGATCCCCTGCCCTGCCCTGAGATCCCAATGTGATTTGCATGAAATGTTTTGATGTTTTGCTTGGGTTTGTTTCAGATGAGACTCTGGAGGAGGAGACGCTGCACGACCTGTTGCCCTGCTCTGAAGCACCCCAGGAGGAGCAGCCAGCCCAGCATGAGCAGGACGCCTGGAGTGTTGAAGATGTTCAACTTGAGTTTTTTGACATCAACTGCGCGCCCGAGCAGCGAGAAGAAGGGGAACGAAAACCAGAGGTGCCACCATCTCAGACAAGCTGTGCTGACTGTCTTCCCACCAACCAAGGCCCTGTTATAGATGCTGAAGAGAGGGCGCTACTCAATCTGCTCAAGTTTGACAACAGGGGTCCGCGAGGGTCTCGCTGGAATGGGTCAGGGGTGTCTAGGAGATATGTTACACTTGTGGAGTGGCCCAAGCGTGGAGATGAAGAGAAGGACAAACACAAAGAGAGGATTAAGAAGAGAGCGCGTATGGAGAAGACAAGCAGTATGCTGGAGAGACTACAGAGCTGTTTAAGCCGTGCAGAGGCTCAGAAGACAGCCACAGTATCTCTTGACAGAACCAAGGCCTTGGAAGGTAAAGTACATTTTCTTGACTTTCTTTAGTTAATCCTCTTGCGGCGGGATTACACGTAAATCCAGAATCAAAGTTTTGGTATTCAGGTTTTTGGGGTGTAACTCAGGGTCCGAAAATAACTTTTTTATGCGAGCGCCAAGTGGCGACTGAAATTTTTTTTTCAGTCGCCAGGTGGAAAATTCTGGTCGCCAAAAAGTGTCCGTAAAATTGTTGCTTCACAGCGAAACACGAAGCTTTTAAAGACATTTCTTCGCTCAAAACATAATCTTACTCGTGAACGATCGCAAGAGTCAGACTGCCATGAAAAAAAGGCGATCGTGTAGCTTACATTGTAGTTGAAAAGGAGTTTTTGTTAAATAGATAGCTCTCTTAGTTTGAAGACTGAACATGACGCCACTTCTTCTGACTGTAAAGCGTTATCGAAAATTTGTAGAGCGTTTCGTTGAATATTTAATGGCGAAAGGAAAGCCTGTGTTTATGCGATGCGCCCACGGTATGGTTGTCAGATGAAACTGCTGAAAACATGGCGGCCGCTAAATGTCGATTACATTGCGTGGATTACAACTGTTGTGGAGGTCATTTAACAGGAATCTTACCTTCGTTTTTGATCTAAATTATTTTCTATGGAGATTAAAAACTTCGAAAAGACAAGGGGTAAGTTTCTGCTGGAAATCAAACGCGAATTTTTCCATTTAAAACGAAATTAATTCCTTGAGCGGCGGCTCAAAATATTAACAAGGCGCTGAAAGTTAGTCGCCTCCTGGCGACTAGCCTTGAAATTCTGGTCGCCAACACTCAATTTTCAGTCGCATTGGCGACCAGCTGGTCGCAATTTCGGACCCTGGTGTTGTTTCTGACTTGCCGGGTAACCAATTCTTTGAGAAGTACTACTAGCACATTTCGTTTTCTTTTCTTTGTTTTAACAAAACACTTTATTTGCAAACAAACAAATTGTTTTAGTAAAAATGTTGCAGACAATACATACAACTTCACTTCAAAAAACTCTGGTAAAGAAATTACATACCCCAGATAGAATACTAGTCTAAGGTACAATTTCATACTTACAGTCCTCGGCAAACTCCAAATTATATGTTAAGTCTTTATAGCCATATCCTACAAGATGCATTTTTTTTTTTGCAGGATTCTTTTCTCCATTTTCTCTGTCTCTTAAATTCCGCCAATCATTGTTAAAATAATTTTATTTATGACTGTGTCCTGCATCTGCGGTATTCAGAATCTGTTTAAGTCTCTTTTGCAAGAATTTTACTGTTACAAAATGGACAGAGAAGCTAAGCTCACTCTCTCTCACTCACTCTCTCTTTTTTTTCTGTTACCATTTATTTTCCTTATCTTAACTTATAGTATTTCATAACTTAATTTTTTGGTGTATATAGTTAATATTTTAGATGCTATCTAATATTTTGTGTTGTAGGGAGAGCCGCGAAGTTATCAGTGTTTTTTACTACCCTCTATAAATAAGCCCTAAAAAAATGTTTCAGAGAGATCGCTTGCGTTTTTCCTTTGTGTAATACCTTTCAATCTCCTTCCTAAACCTAAACACATGAAACATGCTATAGCTGCTGAAATAACTGCTTATTTGTGTGTTTGATTAATGTTGTTTTCTACATAGAATCACTGTCTAATGGCGGCCAAACCAAAATGTCAAGATCAGGGAACGTCAGGCCTTATCGCAGAGGAGCCTCGCTTCCAAGCCTGGATACCAGTGATGCTGGGAAAAATCGCACTTCTCCGAAGAAACCAGGTACTTCTTGTTCTTTGTGAGCGGGTTCTTTGATGTGCTCGTTTGTTTTAGTTGGCCTGAAGTAAGAAAGGTTACACAATTCAAGGATTGTTTATCACTAATAATGAACTTTGTTTCAGATATACAGTCGAAGCTCTCCTAGCGACCACTCTCGTAAGCGACCAGCTCTAGTTACGACCGGAATTGTGAAACGCCGTTTGAATTGTCACTTAAACTTTGTAATTAAAAGCTCTCCTAAGCGACCGCTCCCGTAAGCGACGGCGACCACTTTTGTGAATTACCGACTGGTCTTTTCCTTTGTTTTTAAGTTCTCGTAAGCGACCACTCATTCAACACTTTAAAGGGGCATAGTCACGAGGATTTCGCAGATTTCTGGTCAAAGCTGTACTAAAATTATCGGTAGCTAACTTTATGCATGCCTAACATTATGTTTGAACATTTAATGGAACATATTAACTTAATTATAAATAGAAAACAAACCATGGCCATTTCGTATCGATTAAATGTCAGCACGCTGAAAGAATTTGAAAAGTTTAGTCTAATTTTTTCAAATTGCAATCCATTTCCATCCGTGCCATCCGGAGCAGCAGACAACAGAAAATAGTTACAGTGAAGTAGTATAGTCTTTGGTAACAAAACTAGACCATTATTTGTGGGCGTTCATTCATGTGAGGACATATTTTATATTTTTAAAGTGAACTTAAATAGCGTGACTATGCCCCTTTAATAAAAGCATTCACTTCTTGATCAATTATAGAGTAATACATAACATAAGCGCTAATCGTTCGTTGACTTGTAGATACGCGAACGTCTTCTGTGATAGGCAAAAAAAAACTATTCAATATTATCACTACAGTGCCATAAGTAACCATCAACATATGCCAAGCTTTCTGCTTTATCACTTAGTCGTTTACGAGAGCCCATTCCTATAAGCGACCAGCTCTAGCTGTGACCACTTTTCAGAATTCCCGAAGTGGTCGGATACGCGAGCTTCGACTGTATTTCAAACTGCCAGTGCACTGGTCCAAAACATGGATCACACCATAGCTAAAAGCGTAACAATAACGTACCACAAACTGTCAACAAATTACGTCCATTATGACACAACTCGCTGTCAAATGCTTAATCAAAAATTGTTTCTCTTGGATTTTACCGCCAATCCTCAAACACGCAAACAAAGGCTATTTGCTTTTAATTTTACCTAAAAAAAAATTAGGTATATTGTTGTTGTTGTTTTCAGTGAGCAGTGCAGCATCTAGCATCCCTCCTGATCATGATTCTGGGCGTGGCAGTCCTGAGCCAGACCTGTCAGTTCCTCATCACTTACCAGAAATGGATACAGATGCTCCACGGTAAAACAAACGTTTAGCTTGAGTTTGAACTCTGGTAACAGAGAAGATGTTAACGCTTTCACTCCCAAAGCCAAACCTGAGTCCTATGATGTGAACATATTTTTTTATTTGTAGATAAAATCATTTGGTGTGAACACTCAAGCAAACAAAGTGAAATTTATGGATTGTTCCTAACTTTAAAAAAAATTGATTTTGATTTGACTCATCCTCGGAGACCATGGGGCAGATAGTTGGGGCGAGAAAGGTCGAAAGGAACAAACAGAATTCCCTTAATGTCGCTGTTCCGTATTTATCCGCAAGAGTCACTTCAAGAAAACTGAACAAATTTGTTACAAAGTGTACTCGCACGTTCGAGACTTCAACAATAATGACTTACACTATCGTGTTGCTGCTTTTATAGCAAGGCAGTGTCTCTGAGTTCATCCAGTGAGCAAACATATACTATGAAGTAAGTAGACACGACGTGGAAAACTAATAGCCATGAATAAGGCTTTTAAATAGTAAAAGCCAATGCACGTATAGTCTCTTACGCAGCCGGTTTTGGTGGCGTCACGCAACGCTCCCAAAAAGTTTAGATACATTTCTAGACTACGTTGAAACATATCGGAAGGGATTCTAGACACGAAAGGCAATTCTTATGAACTTATGCACACGGACCATTGATTTGTGAATAGAGGCATTTATTATTGAATGTTGTTGAGCAAAGCTTGACCGTCCTACCACCCCAGGGGCGTCCATTAACCGCATTTTACCGATTTCCGGTGAAAGCCGTATTGACGTTTCCTTCCGATTTCTTTCACCTGTGTTGACTTTCTATTCCCCCACTCCCGCCCACTATCTGCCGCTGAGTCTCCGAGGACAGATTTGACTGTTCTTGAATTTTGATCTCGAATTTGATTTTCATTTTGCTCTTTGGGACGAAACATTTTTTGGTTTTACTGCACAATTCAGTAGCATGTGAACTCTAAAGTTCATAACTATATTAACAGTTGCGTTTTCACTTCCTTCGTTCATCAATTTGAAGTCTCAAAAACCAAAGGAATTTTCTTTAACGGGTTTCATGAGTTCAGTTGAGGCCTGATTTTCATTCCCTCTTGTCATTACTGATAATTTGGTGTTGCTGTGTTTAAAGTGTAGCTCCCTTTTGTTTCACGCAGTAATCAGTTGTTGTCCGTTTTCAGCTCTCGACCAAAGGACACCAAACGAAAGGTGCACAGAACCAACACCAGTCCCTCCTCGGTTGGAAGTGAAGGTAATTTCTATTATTCCTGTGTTGCTTTTTTCGTTTCTGCATCCGATATCAATAGGCAACCGTTTCAAGGTCACAGAAGTGAGTGGAGTACAATTACAGTAAACGTAAAGTAATTCGGTAACTTCCAAATTCGCCAGGGTGTAGTACGAGGCTAATTTTAAGCCACTCAGGCTCCAGATTTGAGTTTAAGTCGCAGCCAAATAAAACATCGTCCTAAGAACAATCTTTGATTCTTTCAGCCCTTGAGTGTTGGAAAATTTGAGACAACAAACATTTTAAAAGTTTTGTTCTGGAGTTTGGAAAACAATGTTAAATTTGTTTGGCTAATTTGTAAGACGTCGTGCACTATGTTCAGTTCGTTTGGTCGAGACTTGTTGCTGAATGTTATGAAAAGTAATATCTTTCTTCAGTTACTCGAGTTTATTATTGGGCAAATTCCGAAACATGGAGGCTAAAAAAATTGTTAGTGTTAAATGTTGGTGTTAAACATGGAGGCTAAAAATGTTAGTGTTAAATCTTTTTATCTTTTTATGTATCCATACTATGCTCGTCTTGCAGGTCTTCAATTAAGCTCTCAATTGCTGTCTGATCTGAAGCGTGCCTCTGCCATTAATAAAACCTACAAAATGAGATACTCGGCAACTGAAGAAGAACTTCTACAGTCACTGAGCAATGGGTCTCCTGTGGTGCCTGCACAAGGTACTTTTGATTGAGCTACTGTCCCTGTGTATTAACAACCCAGTTAACTTATGACGAAGTGCCCAGTGTTCAGTAAGCTCTGGTCTTTTGACTGTCATTCATGGTTAGGCTTTCACAGCCGTCAAAGGCAAAACGCTACGTCAATTCCGGTCTTTCAGAGCCTTGAAGTTTGAATCAGTTCAAACATTTACGAGCGTGAAGGTCGATGCAGAAAATGTCGTGACAAAGCGAATTTCCCGCCAACAAAACTTGTGGATGCCAGTTACCTCATTTTACACACATACTCAACGTAGGTTAAGTTTCGCGGTTTAAGTGAAGCTTTACACTTTTGTCTTTATATTTCTTTCCAAAATTATGGCAGTAACTGCGCACCCGTTGTACGTTTGACCGACGTTAGGGTTAGGGTGTGTAGTATGAAATCACAAGTCACTGAGATCACTGACAGCAGCTGTTATAGTCACCCTTACAGCCAATGTCTGACCTCACCCCTCAGTTGCAAAAAGCGAATTTGTACTTATGTTTATGAACAAGGAAAGCCCTCGGGTTATTAAACATGGTCGTCTTGTTCCATCCGAACCTTCAGGCTAAAAAGTTATAGCCTCACTTACGAAACGAACCTACGTGACTTTTTAAAATTTACATTAAGTTGGCGACTCATTGTCCCCTTGTTGCCTTCTCTGTCATTCTTCGCTACATCTTCTACCCTCCCTTCTCCTCGTTATAATGCAATTCTCCGATCCCCTTTCCCCATTCCCGGTTTACTCCCGGTTCCCACTTTCGTGACTTCGTTACGCAAAATTTTGACCACAGCGTGACTCAGTTACGTCGTGTTTAAGAAGCGACAAGTCAGCATTATTGATCATTTTTAAATAATTAAAAATCAAAATTATAATTTTGCAGTACGTATGGGAACAGAGAAACGAAAAGTTAAGTACATTTCTCGAAAAAGACAGGAAATTCCAAAAGAAACCCAAATAGTAACTCAATTTTATCAGGAAGCTGGCAAAATAAATTATACGATCATCACTAGGCGAGTTAATTTTTTCAATACAAAGACCGCAAGACGTGAGGTGAAATATGTGGAAATTCGATGTCTTTTTTCCTATCACTTTTCAGAGTTTCACAGTCTGTATTGTAATTGTTTCATTTCAGTCAACTGCAAAGTGGATTGCGGGACAGATGATGACGTGATCCCCACATTCAGCACGTTACCTGGTTCAACAGGGGACGAGTATCACTTGGTGCACATAAGTGCTGACGAGCTCAGCGACAACTCAAGCACTACCCCTCCTCCCACGGTGATGACCAGAAAAAGAAGCTCGCCTACGGGGAGCAACAACAGTAGGGAATCTGAGAACTCCCCCACAGGAAGCCCAGGTTAGACCCTGACATAGCACTTGTTAACTGTGGAGCACATAACAATTCAGTCATCTTTCTTGAATAATAGCTCAAGACTGCGTAAAGTGAGTGAAATATTCCAAAGATGTGTAGATTACTGTCGAGTCTTCTTTTTCGGCCACGTACCAACGCTGTCCGTAATAATAGGTTCAAGTAATAAATGAACTAAAATGTGTATATAAAAAAAGCAATTTGAGGGAGTCCCTGCAGATAGGAGATTATTACAAACTAGTTTATAGAGTCAAGAGTTCAAAGATCGTGGCCCGCAGCATAGTGTGAACTGCTGCCAAGTAGCACACCTCGCCTCGCTTCCCCCTTCTCGCTTCGCCCTCTCGGCTAAACGCTTGGAATCTCATCTGTCTGTTTTTGTTTGTAGGAAGCTCCAGTCCTCAGCTAAACGACAGTGACACAGAGCAGGAAAGAGGAGTTGCTGATAACTAATGTAACTCCTACCAACACTCAACGTCTTGGATAATTTATGAAGATAATTATTGTACATTACCGTGATTAATAATGAACAGATTGATAATTTATTTATTAGTGATATATATATATAGATGCGTTCCTAGACTACGAGCAGTCGCTCTTTCCGCTCAGGGATGGTTGAGGGAAACGAACATGCGAGCGGGATGCGAAAATCGTCCGCGTCGTAGCGAGTCTCTTTTCGGCTCACTACACTAGCGGCTCGACACGCACGTCACGTTTCAACGCGGCAGGCGGTTTCGCACTCGCTCGCTTGCTCGTTTTCCTCGACTACCCCTGAGAGGAAAGAGAGACTGCTCGTAGTCTATTGCGTTCCAGTAAAGTATCGATAATTCTAATCGCCGTTGTTAAACAGTGACATGACGTGAGTTTGGACCTTTGTCCCATTCCCCGCACGGGTTCTACCCTAAGATCCAAAGTTAGACCTATCAAGAATAGTCCAACATCTAACAAGGTGTTAATTGTATTATTGGAACTTGAACGAGCCGCAGACAACAAAAGCCATGTCTATACGGAGCCTAACTAATCGCACTGGCAAGCTTGAAATTGGTTTTGACCACAGCTTTCTAAGCCCTCTGTAAAATCCGTTCAAACAGTCCACCCAAAACATTTAGGGAAAGCTCATCTGTTCACGTGAAAAACTGACTTTAGATGGCATGTTAGGCAACATGTTTTTCTCTTCCATGTTTGCTGCCATTATCAGCCTAACAAAGGCACTTGTTTCTCTAAACTTGAAAGGCCGATTATTTGAACGAAGTTTAGACGGGGCTTAACTGTGAGAAAGTTGCGGTCTGGACCAGTTTTAAGTAGGGTCTGTACAATCTGTCTTATTTGCTTGATTGAGTTTAGATTTGGTTTGTCTGCACCTTGTTCAAGCCGTTTAGACTTTCTTTAATTTAGATATTCGGCCCAGAAGGGTTAAGACTCAACTGGCTAGCTACAAGCAAGCACCAAAATTGTAAATGACACATTTGTCGAAATCTAAGCTACAGAATACATTTAAATTTTTGACTTCCCGCCCAACACTTCGTTTGGAACCTGGCTGTATCTCCTTCTTCTGTCGCCAAGATGCCCGTGTGTACCCGTCGTCCCTGCTGTTTCAAGCCCTTAATTAGAGCAGGGTTCATAAAGAGGCAAACTAATCCAAGTAGCTGATGTCAAGGCCAATGTAGCAGAATATCATTTTGTTTTTTTTCAAGCACCAGTCACCGCCAAGTTTGGTGTTCCTGGCGTTATCTCAATCTGGAAAAAGAAAATTAAGATAATTAAGGTATGAAAAAGTACCCCAAAGAAACTAAATGAACCATCGAAGCTGATGAAACGACTTTGTTCGAATATTGAATTGTACATATCTTGTTATATTATGGAGTAATTTTACGTAACCCGTGAAGCTATTACGCACTTTACACCCTGATTCAAGAGTTTTCTTTTGTTCAGCTTTGACTGATAGACACTGATTGTTAGATACAGTTTCACTGGTTAAGTAAAATCACTCTATGTTTACATAGATGGTCTATATCTATATAGCTTGATATCGGTATGTCACTGTTAATACTGCAAATCGTAAGAATATATTTTGAGAGTTGATATTGATTCCCGCTTGTCCGGAACATCGATAAATGTTAAATGACGTTCAGCTGTATTCTTGTTCTCTGCTACACAGTACCCACTAGAGTTAGAAGAAAAAGAACCATTTTGCGAATTTTCACTGAAAGCATTCAAATTTTGCGCTCCAAAAAAGCTTTCAAATCTCGCATGCGCTCGTTTCAAAGTGCGTGCTGTTCTAGGGACATGGGAGTGAGGTTGATGAGGAACCAATCACATAGCTTGCAGCCTGCACTGCTTGGGATGTTACTTAGTCCACCCCCACTAGCCACTAGCAACCGTGAGCTTGATCCCCTGCCAAAACATTTGTCTGTGAACGAGCATACAGAGGCTCCGGATTTTCAAACAGCGGATAACTACACCCATGTCTAAATACCTTTCCAGTCGTTCAACTTTTTTGTACTTTGAATACTGTTAGTCCATTGGTAAATTGAGTGACTGAAAAAAATCGTGATTTCTCAAACTATTGCTCAACCCACCTATAGAGCAGTGGCGATGGACACAGCTTGCAGAAAAATTACCCGGGAGCCGCATAACTTGATAGTTAGAATGGACTTTAAAAACGAGAACTTCGACACGTCGTTGATGTTACAGACGGCAACCGCTGTTTTACCCCTGATCTCTCTGTAATGTAACATTCTTGTTTGCTCTCTAAAATGTCAGTTTGCCCCCACAGCTTAGCATCTTAAAAAAAACCGGAAGTCTAGTGTTGCCAGTTTCCTGCGCACTTCGGCCTCAAGCCACGAATAGGAAAGCTTTTCTGATGACTGCAGTTTGACAAGTTGAAAATATCTGCAGTGGAACTTCGCCTTACGACCATCTCCTTATTTCCACTCAGGAAAAGCTTAACCACCCAGCCTCGTCCCCAGGCCTTTACATGCTATCGAGTTACAGTGGAAGGCTTGGGACCCAACACGATGGGTAACCTCTAAGGTGACGCCACATTTGATTACGTGCCAAGGACCACTTGGAACGATGCTGGTGTCCCCTCCCTTCCCCCCCCCCTCCCCCCTCTCCCCCTCACGCCCAGGCTGTGCAACGATCTCTCGAAATTGCAAAATGTATGGTGGCTTAAATTGAATGACAAAAGCGAACAAAATTTGAGAAAGAAAAGGTCAAAAAGTCACTGATACTATCTTTTCTTATCAGTATTTCGTGGTTTGTTCTACGGACATTTGTGCCTTCTCGATTATGCTGCCTTTCTTTGAATTTCTTGTTTCGTCTCATTCCTGCAAATAGGTTATCATAAAACAACTATCTAGAAAAGAAAAAACGTAGGCAGTGGACAGGAACAGATCATAAAAAGTTGGCAATTTTCAAGTACGGCATCTGAAGAGGAAGCGTCGCTGTTATGAACAGCTCAGTGCTGTACAAACATAGGTTATCCAAAATCTTTCTGTGGTCGCGATTTAGTCAAACTTTCTATATTCATGGTTGTAACGACTCTCATCTGAAAAAGTTTGATTTTGCATGATCCCCTCTAAAGAACGATTGAAAACACTATCAGAAAAGGTAAAGTCTGTAAAGTTTCCTCGACAGTAACCACCATTATTGGTCACGTAGTTTATCTTGTTTTGATGATATTTTCAGAGTCAAGCCGAATATCTCTTGAAAAAATGTTGCTTTCGTTTATCCGGATGATCGAGGTTTCACTGTATTGAGACTCTCTTACGACGTCTCGAGAAACTCTGTAAATACCAAATGTGCATCCCAGTGAACTCTGGGGGCCTTTAATGGTAGGGTTAAAATCTGTCAATTACCCACTAAATTTAACAAAAAAGCCTCAAATTTAACAATTTAAGGCTTGCAACACAAAAGAAAAGCAAAGCAACGTGGTGGCAATTTTAATTTCATTTACATCAGTGTTCAATCCTTAAATTTCGCCTTTAGTTTTCCCAGTTTGATAACCTATAGAGCCACCGTAAATGCACAGCACACCGCACAGAGGATGGTAAGCCTGTGGTACAATTTGACAATCAGGCAGACATGAGTTTTCGTCGAGGTGAAATGGAAATTTACGCACCAATTTAGGTTGTGGAAATTGACATTCCGAGCAACACATGATTTAAAATACATTCCGCAACTGTAAAACAACTTTCTATCCGACGAACACATTGTTATTTAACGATATTAAAACAACTTCCCTTACGAAATTGTTGGCAGATCAAATTTAGCAAAGTCGTAGGGCCGGTTATTTAAACGAGGTCTAAGACAGTGAATGGACCTCCAAACATTTTATCAAAGGATCACTGTAATTAGATAATAGTCCCTCTAGTCTGTGCTATATGCCTTCTTGACACTGTTTAAACGTTGCAACGTTTGAACATTATGTGTCCAGATTTAAATTGGTTTAGAACGCGGTTTTGTTAAACGCCACCTAAACGTCTTTTAAATGACCGGCCCTATATAAATTTTGGGGCAGTTGCTTGAATGCGAAAAAGTTGCTAAGATAAGTATTTGCTGAAAAGTGATGGAAATTGTTAAAAACTATCCAATCGCGACTAATTAACTGAAATTGTCAATAGCTATATCTTCAAGAAAAGAAAACAGAAAGTTTCAGCTAAATTAATCAACAGTCAATTACAAACAATGTTCTTTATTTTTATTTCCAAAACTGATCAACATTTTATTTCTCTCGGCTCACTTCATAAAAGTTATCAACAAGATTGGAGATGTGAATAAAGAGGTCAATCAAGTTTGAGAAACGGAAAACAAAAGTTCAAGATAATAGTTTATTACTGTACAACGGCACCTAAGGAAAACGGGTTTCTGATTAAAGGTACAGTATCGAGGGTAGCTAGCCACTTTGCTCCAGTCAATTTCCCCCGTGAAATATTGCCCCAGCCAAAAAAGCCCATCATATTAACCTATGCTAAACTG
Source organism: Siderastrea radians (assembly GCA_964017195.1). Taxonomy (NCBI): domain Eukaryota; kingdom Metazoa; phylum Cnidaria; class Anthozoa; order Scleractinia; family Rhizangiidae; genus Siderastrea; species Siderastrea radians. The sequence continues at coordinate 2,453,280 of OZ024897.1, forward strand.
GTAATGTCTAAAAGGTCTCGAGTTTCATCAAAACAAAGCTGCTTTCCATAATTTTTAACCATTAATCACGTTTTTTTTTCATAAATTCACTTGAAAGAATGACTGCTAAAATTTTAAGGTGCACCTAACCCCAAAATATTTTTCCCGCTAATATAAAACTTTGCACCTACTTAAAAAACATTTAGCCATTATCTGCAGTTTTTGACTTTTTGGTTTGAGGTCACAAAACTGCTTTACATGCCTGTTTACAAAGACCAAACGCGATGCAAATCAGTTTGTGATGTCACCTCAGGAATAGACCCACGCCCCTCACTAGCTCGGTCGTGTCACAAATGATGGCTAGATTTCGTAACTTTTACAGCCTATAAAAAGTCAAGATTTGGTGAAAAAAGACGTAATGTGTTTCGAACAGGTGCAAAGATTTACTTTAGCGAAAAATATATTTTGGGGTTAGGTGCACTTTAACAGAGACATCGTAGAAAGTAACGGATTTCAACTTTCACTCGTGAGCGAATATCATCGCTGAGAAATAAGAAGAATACCGACCAGGCAATTTCTTTTTGAACTTTCCATCATGTCATACAGAGGGCGAACTAACTTTCTTCCGAAGGCGACTTCGTAGGGAGCGAAGTGACAGGTAACTACATTGGGTTACAGGCTTGAGATGAGCAAGCTAGTGTGAGTGTACTAGCTGTTCATTAGATGATCGTTAGTGAAGGATGTCTGTCAATTTACTTGAAGAAGGAGGACATTGGTCTGTGCCTAGGCAATCTAAACTGCACCCATTGATCCATGTCGACCACCTTCCAAGACAGTGGGTACTCTCTTGCGATCAACTTCTCCCTCATAAATGGAGACTCAAACAGCCACATGTGATGAGACACGACTGAGTTTTTTGAGCCTTGTACGATTCCTCCATCACTTTCTGTAATGTAAAACCTGCACAATGCAAAATCACAAAACGTTATTGTTCTTCAAAAAAAAGGCAACAGCCAGTCTCCTAAGCAGCCATCACATTGTCACACAATCCTCCTTGCAAGCATTGCATGACAACCAAATAATGGCTAATAAGGAAGTTGTAACACAAGGCACTTATAAAAATCATGAGTTACTATTGAGGGTATAAAGTGATCTGCAATAATGTTAAGAATACTAATGAGCCTTATAATTAGTGTTCTGTATCAAAAATTAGAAAACCAAAAGCTTCACTGTTATTCTGGGTTTAAAAGTAAGATAACTTTATAACCAACTCACCAAGTATCATTCAAATGATGCATGGAATGGGTACAAATACTCCGTGACATTCATACAGTTACGTGTAATCGTAGGCAAAGTTTGTTACCTGTACAATACCAAAACTGTACCATGCACACTCATTCTGTTACAATGGTTTCTGAAAGTTTTCTTTGTTACTCAACCCTGTGAAAAATGTTAAGCTTGTTGTCTGTATTTTGTTTATTGTTTGTGATTTGCCTCACCCTGCAGCCTCACAAAAAACACAGCACAACTCATTAAAATACAAGGTGATGCTACACACCAAAACTCTAATAAGATGAAGAGATATTTGCTTCTAATTATTTTGTATGGAATACTGCTCCTACTACCACTGCCACTCACAAGCAACTGTCCCTGTTGCTGAAGTAGCAACCTTTGGGGCTGCTTTATCTCAGTACATATCATCCACAAGTATGGCCACTTTTCCTAATCCAGATTTCCTTTCCATCCAGAAAGATTCTAGAATCAAAACGTTTTTCTGTGCGCATTTTCACCAACACTGAACATTTTGTTTGATCATGATGGCACTGGCATTTTTAACATAACATAAAAACTCACTTTTCCTTGGTGACAAACTTGACGCCAATTTGGAATCTTTGGACAAGCTTGTCAATCATCTCGGGTGGTGGAGGAAATCCTTTATAAAAAGAAAGTGTAAAGTAATGTTCTGTTACAGCTTCACTGAAGTTTCCTTCACAAGCTGTAGAAACACAATAACTCAACATAATGATAATTTCATGCAGTACCTAAGGTTCAAATCATGAATTCACAACAGAAGGTCTATGGTCAGGACTATAATCAGACTATAATTATATTCAGGATTTGACAACTGAGTTGATAAGGTAACTTGGCCACCGTAAACAGATTGAAAGCTGACGTTTCAAGTGTTAGCCCTTAGCTCTGACGAAGGGTTAACGCTCAAAACGTCAGCTTTCAACCTCTTTACAGTAGCCAATTTACCTTATCAACTCAGTTGATAAATCCAAAATTTTGTGTTTCATGTCCCCACTGACGCAGCACCACAGTTTCTTTAGAAACTAACCCCCTTGCTTATATATTCAGCAATCAGACTATATACAGTGCAGCAGTCATGGAAATTTGAACTTGATGCTAGGGGGTAGAGTATGTCCATAAATGCAACAGGAAGACAAAAAATTTTGAACTCAGACTGAACGTGCATCAAAAAACAGACACCAACCTTTAACTTTTAACTGTTCCATATCAGCTGGTTCAAGGTATATCTTTTGACCTAACGCTTGTGTAACATAAGAGTCCCTGCTGGGTTCTAATGGACCCAGAGCATTGTGAATAGCTGTAAACAGACAACATATTTATGTCATGTAACAACGCAGGTCATGATAAAAATGCATTATTTACCACAGGATGGAACTCTGCTATTATGCACACTGTTGGATTAAGAAGGAGTGTCCTTCTTGGATGTTTAAACCTACTAAAGGTTTTGAAGTAAAACATAAGCTTTACCAAAAATAACATGCAGAATTTGTTATCAGAAAAATAAGAGAGGATTTTCTATTTTTTCTATTGAAAATATATCTATCACTTTCTCTTCACCAAAGTCATCACCTTTTTTTCGTTATTAAAAAGGTGACGACTGGGTCTAGTGACATCCTTTCTTTGTTTTTGTTCTTGGGTCTACCCCAGACTTCCATTTTTTGCTCAGCCAAACAAATAGTCATCAGTAACTTCCGGTTCCAGTCATGGCGTCAAGTATTTATGACAGGATGATGGGTGTCAGTGGAGTATGAAGGCCACGTCTAATGCCCCTATAGGTAGCACTTTTCTTGTTAATACTTCAAGAAGGATTTGTTCATTTTAACTTCAAGTGTAGCAAAGGTATTTTACAGAAAATATGTTGCATTGGCACACTGACCTAAGATGTGTAGATTTGACACATTTGTCACCTCCTAAAATAAGACAAAAACCACCAAGAAAATATTACTAGCTTCAGTGATCTCCAGCTATACCTGGCACGTTTTTGGATGGACTTTTAGGGGTTGTGCTTCTGGTTGTGGCACAACCGCCACAACCAGCTCCTTTTTTAGGGGTTGTGCTTCAGGTTGGGGCACAATGACCACAACCGAGATGGCTGTAGAACAGTACACAGTGTATTTCACTGGGAGGGCAAAATAGACAGCTAGTAAGTATAAGAAAACCCTTTGTTTAAAGTGGGTAACACTAAATACTGCACAGCAGTAATAAACTTGTTTCACTCTAGCTGCACCACTTTTCTCCATTCTCAGAAATCAAATACACAGGCATTTCAGTGCCTCCCTCTCTCTTAAATTATTCAATGGAACGTTGAATTTCATTAAATCTTACAACTCTTACAACTCCCACAACTCTCACAACTCTCACAACCCTCACAACTGCCACAACCCTCACAACCCTCACAACCCTCACAACTGCCACAACCCTCACAACCCTCACAACTCCCACAACCCTCCCAACCCTCACAACTTCCACAACCCTCACAACCTCCACAACCCTCACAACCCTCACAACCCTCACAACCTCCACAACCCTCACAACCCTCACAACCCTCACAACCTCCACAACCCTCACAACCCTCACAACCTTCACAACCCTCACAACCCTCACAACCTCCACAACTCTCACAACCTCCACAACCCTCACAACCTCCACAACCCTCACAACCCTCACAACCCTCACAACCTCCACAACCCTCACAACCCCCACAACCCTCACAACCTCCACAACCCTCACCACCCTCACAACCCTCACAACCTCCACAACCCTCACAACCCTCACAACCCTCACAACCTCCACAACCCTCACAACCCTCACAACCTTCACAACCCTCACAACCCTCACAACCTCCACAACTCTCACAACCCCCACAACCCTCACAACCTCCACAACCCTCACAACCCTCACAACCTCCACAACCCTCACAATCTCCACAAACCCCACAACCCTCACAACCTCCACAACCCTCACAACCCTCACAACCTCCACAACCCTCACAACCCTCACAACCTCCACAACCCTCACAACCCTCACAACCCTCACAACCCTCACAACCCTCACAACCTCCACAACCCTCACAACCCTCACAACCTTCACAACCCTCACAACCATCACAACCTCCACAACTCTCACAACCCCCACAACCCTCACAACCTCCACAACCCTCACAACCCTCACAACCTCCACAACCCTCACAACCTCCACAACCCCCACAACCCTCACAACCTCCACAACCCCCACAACCCTCACAACCTCCACAACCCTCACAACCCTCACAACCTCCACAACCCTCACAACCCTCACAACCTCCACAACCCTCACAACCTCCACAACCCTCACAACCCTCACAACCCCCACAACCTCCACAACCCTCACAACCTCCACAACCCTCACAACCTCCACAACTCCCACAACCCTCACAACCTCCACAACCCCCACAACCTCCACAACTCCCACAACCCTCACAACCTCCACAACCACCACAACCTCCACAACCCTCACAACCCTCACAACCTCCACAACCCTCACAACTCCGACAACCTTCACAACCTCCACAACCTTCACAACGTCCACAACCCTCATAACTCCCACAACCATGAAAACTACCTTGACAGCCACGTATGGCAGTATGCAACAACCATAGTAGCACGTATCTAACACAAGCAACTTAAAAGTTTGTTTAAACGTGGTGACATTTACCTCATATACCCGCATTTTGTCCTGTTATTTAAGACTGATAACACTCTTGAATGTCAAGGATCTTTTTATTTTGTAATATACCTTTCTTACACAATAAATATACCCTTATTTTAGCCTATTCTCTTAAAGGTTTTACAATTCAACAGGTTATTGCTGGAAAACAATATTGAAAATATGAAAAATCTGTATGTTGAATGTCGGCTCTTGCTCCGGTTTTAAATGTTAATAGTCTTAGACTAATGCGGTAAGTAGCACCACAGAGACATCTCTGAAAAATCGTACTAATTAACTAACTGTTAATTTTAAACCATTGAGGTACATGCAGTTGAACAATGTTATATTGTCAACACCAACAACTCATAAACAAAACAGTTCTCCCATATATAATTTAATTGGCAAAGATGTCGACAACATGAGTAAGCATACCATTTTCTGAGATACTGCATTGAGATTTGACCATCACCTTTTAACGCAAATTTGTATTTACGTAATAGTGCGAACCAGCAATACAAATGTATGTGAAATTTCAAAGCTGAAAAGGTGTGACTGTTATTTTTTTTAAGAATAAAAAAAATGCTGTTATTGTTAGCAGCTGATTTCAATGACTTTGCCTTAATTTATGTTATAAGAACAATTAAATTATATTCCATTAGTTACTTTTTTACATTGTAAAATTAAATTTTGATGCTTATTAAATATGGGCAGCTTTGCTTTGATGATTAATTGCACAATATGGCACACTTAATTTTAGGGACATTAAATATGAGAGTTTTTGTCATTTGAATATTGCCTTGTTGTTAAAGTCTCACACTAATTAGGTTTTGAGCAAAGACACTTGGCACGATAGCTGTCAATGAGCTGAGCTTGCTCATGTGTACAGTTTGACAAGGAAAACTTGTCATGGAATTGCCTTTGTGTAAAATTCTGTGTCTTGGTACAAAACCATTCAAATGAAGTTGAGTTTGATTTTCCTTTAAATAAACCTGTGAGTATAACACTTGAAATGCGTAGGGCTGACTATGAGCACGGCAATATTGAAGCAGGCAAGCTATAAATGCTGCAACTGTAAGTAGCTAGAAAAGCAGGATCAGAGCATTTTCATCACTTTTAGTGGAAGAAAAATGAAATTTAAGTGCATACACACAAAAATGAGTTCAAGACAATAGTAGTTGCGTTGGTACACTTGAACCTAGCATTGCAACTAAGTAAGCAATCTCACTTGCTAATTTCCTTTTATCTCTGCTTTGAAGAGTCCTAGTCACTTAATCCCAGTTATATTTGGATGCATGTTTTAGATTAATCTGAGAGAAGACGAATTTTGATTGTGTGTTGAAATTTTAATCTACTTTTAACAGTTCAAGATTGATTTGTAAGGCGCCTTAGGACTTTATGATCAAGGTGCTATTGCTTAAACTTTTTTTCACAATGATAAAGCATTATTGTATTTCATAAAAAAATGTGTGTTACTCACAGGTTTTTTTAAAGGAAAATCAAACTCAACTTCACTTGAATGGTTTTGTACCAAGACACAGAATTTTTACACAAAGGCAATTCCATGACAAGTTTTCCTTGTCAAGCTGTACACATGAGCAAGCTCAGCTAATTGACAGCTATTGTGCCAAGTGTCTTTGCTCAAAACCTAATTAGTGTGAGACTTTTACAACAAGGCAATATTCAAATGACAAAAACTCTCTTATTTAATGTCGGTCAGTATAAAACACGGACTGCGGACTGCGGACCGGACTGGGTATAAAACGCGGACTGGGTATAAAACACGGACTGAATATAAAATGCATACTGAGTTAAAAAATTGCTGTACTGACCAATAAATATCAGAAAATGCTACTTTTTCAGTTTTCTCCAGTGATTTTGAGTAGGGTGTCTTTTATTTACAGTATTTCATTCAATAATTTAAAATATGGCTTCGAAAATTCTGAAAATTACTTCCAAATCAGACAACAACAAGGAACTTCGAATTTAAAGGAGGGAGATTAGGTTTAAACACAGTTTTTGTACAGAGAGGTTGAGAGTGGGATTGTCACACGGCTTAGGTAAGATAAATTACACATTTAAGCTTGGGAGTGCTGGAGTTGCACGTTGAAATCAGCTAGAGTACTTTTGAAGCCGACAGCGACTTGCTTACCTGATGTCACGCAACAGAGAAACATTTCTGGAAACCCGACGAATGGTCACAAATTAAATTTGTCAACTTCGACTTACCTCTTCCCTTTTCAAGAAGAACAAAAATCTGCTAAACAAAGCCGTAGAATTATTAAGTGGTTTCTGAGTTGAACACTATTAAAACAAATGGAGCCGCGGACTAGTCGGACTGAATATAAAATGCCGACTGAATTTAAATCAACAAGTGCAAAATTGGCTCTTGGAGTGTGAAATTAATGGCATCAAGAAACTAAATGTTTATGCGCAGACAAATTCTTATTCTCTCTAAAGAGCTGATCCAGATGAAACTTTGGTTCTTTCCTGACTGGTTTCTTATCCATTTCGTACTTTTGGTCATGATTAACCTGAAGTCACGAAATAAAAAATATAATATACATTTAAACGACATTCTTAATTTTGAAATTCAGTTTAAATAGGAAAACCAAAGACGTGGCTCGAAAGTCACCTCCAAAGTAGAAGTGCTAAATGTTAGCGATTTTTATTGCACAGTTGAAATTATGTACGTACTTTGAATTTGCAATGTTTACGTTTGTTAGCGTTCGACTCAGACCTGCTTAAAAAGCTTAAACGGCCGGGAAAGCAAGATTTGGTCTTCGACAACTCAAAAGCGCTGGAGAAAACTGAAAAAGTAGCATTTTCTGATATTTATTGGTCAGTACAGCAATTTTTAAACTCAGTCCGCATTTTATATTCAGTCCGTGTTTTATACCCAGTCCGCGCTTTATACCCAGTCCGGTCTGCAGTCCGCAGTCCGTGCTTTATACTGACCGTATTTAATGTCCCTAAAATTAAACGTGTCATGTGCAATTAATCATCAAAGCAAAGCTGCCCATATTTAATAAGCATCAAAATTTAATTTTACAATGTAAAAAAGTAACTAATGGAATATTAATTGTTCTTATAACATAAATTAAGGCAAAGTCATTGAAATCAGCTGCTAACAATAACAGCATTTTTTTATTCTTAAAAAAATAACAGTCACACCTTTTCAGCTTTGCAATTTCACATACATTTGTATAATTGCTGGTTCGCACTATTACGTAAATACAAATTTGCGTTAAAAGGTGATGGTCAAATCTCAATGCAGTATCTCAGAAAACGGTATGCTTACTCATGTTGTCGACATCTTTGCCAATTAAATTATATATGGGAGAACTGTTATGTTTATGAGTTGTTGGTGTTGACAATATAACATTGTTCAACTGCATGTACCTCAAAAGGTTTAAAATTAAGAGTTAGTTAATTAGTACGATTTTTCAGAGATGTCTCTGTGGTGCTACTTACCGCATTAGTCTAAGACTATTAACATTTAAAACCAGAGCAAGAGCCGACATTCAACATACAGATTTTTCATATTTTCAATATTGTTTTCCAGCAATAACCTGTTGAATTGTAACACCTTTAAGAGAATAGGCTAAAATGAGGGTATATTTATTGTGTAAGAAAGGTATAACAAAATAAAAAGATCCTTGACATTCGAGAGTGTTATCAGTCTTTAATAACAGGACAAAACGCGGGTATATGAGGTAAATGTCACCATGTTTACACAAACTTTTAAGTTACTTGTGTTAGATATGTGCTACTATGGTTGTTGCATATGGGCATTACGTGACTGTCAAGGTAGTTTTCACGGTTGTGGGAGTTGTGAGGGTTGTGGAGGTTGTGAGGGTTGTGGCAGTTGTGAAGGATGTGAGGGTTGTGGGAGTTGTGGGGGTTGTGAGGGTTGTGGAGGTTGTGAGGGTTGTGAGGGTTGTGAGGGTTGTGGGAGCTGTGAAGGTTGTGAGAGTAGTGAGGGTTGTGGGAGTTGTGAAGGTTGTGAGGGTTATGGGAGTTGTGAGGGTTGTGTGGGTTGTGGAGGTTGTGAGGGTTGTGGGAGTTGTGAAGGTTGTGAGGGTTGTGGAGGTTGTGAGGGTTGTGGAGGTTGTGAGGGTTGTGAGGGTTGTGAGGGTTGTGGAGGTTGTGAGGGTTGTGAGGGTTGTGAGGGTTGTGGGAGTTGTGGAGGTTGTGGGAGTTGTGAAGGTTGTGAGGGTTGTGGAGGTTGTGAGGGTTGTGGAGGTTGTGAGGGTTGTGGAGGTTGTGAGGGTTGTGAGGGTTGTGAGGGTTGTGCAGAGGGTTGTGAGGGTTGTGAGGGTTGTGGAGGTTGTGAGGGTTGTGGGGGTTGTGAGGGTTGTGGAGATTGTGAGGGTTGTGGGGGTTGTGAGGGTTGTGGAGGTTGTGAGGGTTGTGGAGGTTGTGAGGGTTGTGGGGGTTGTGAGGGTTGTGAGGGTTGTGGAGGTTGTGAGGGTTGTGAGGGTTGTGAGGGTTGTGGAGGTTGTGAGGGTTGTGGAGGTTGTGGGGGTTGTGAGGGTTGTGGGAGTTGTGGAGGTTGTGAGGGTTGTGGGAGTTGTGAGGGTTGTGGGAGTTGTGGAGGTTGTGAGGGTTGTGGGAGTTGTGGAGGTTGTGAGAGTTGTGGAGGTTGTGGGAGTTGTGCGGGTTGTGGGTGTTATGGAAATCGGTCTTTGCACTGGATACTTACGGGACGCAGCCTCTTTTAATTTATTGTTCGTTAAAATGTAGAGATTTCTTTGTGCAGGGAAAAGTGATGCCACAGCTTTGTATTTGCCCTCACAGAGGCAAAAAAGTACGCTGTCTGAAGTTCTACAGCCATAGAGGATAACAACACACTGCTTGTGGCTGTTATGCCACAACCAGAAACACAACTCCTAAAAACGTGCTGGTTGTGGTCGTTGTGCCCCAACCTGAATCACAACCCCTAAAAAAGGAGCTGGTTGTGGTGGTTGTGCCACAACCAGAAGCACAACCCCTAAAAGTCCATCCAAAAATGTGCCACATTTGTCTCCAGCAGGCACCTGGCAATCAAGTGTCCTGAATGGCACGCACTTCTAGGGACCCCAGGAGCATACCTCCTGGAAAATATCTCAAAAATAGATTGCTGGTGTTGGTGCATTTTATTCCGAGACTTGGAAGGACAGACGAATTCTATTTCATATTTGGTCCTTACCATGTGTGATGTCTATGGTCCTCTCAATTTGTCAGACTTTTAGTGGCCTTAGGCCCTCTTTCTTAAGGCAAAGCACTTATGTTCCTGATTTCCTAAATTGATAATAATAATAATAATAATAATAATAACAAACCATTTATAATTTATGAACTACTCATCATTTTTACTTTCTTGTTTTCATTGGCTGACTGAAGTCATTCTTTCATTTTCCTGTTATTATAAACTGCAACAATACTATTTTGTACATGTAATATAAGGCCCCCACATAAGCCTTTTAGTGCACCAACTTTCTACAACTGAGAACTCATCCTGTTGTTGTAAATTATTACTTACAAACTGCAACACAGTTAAAAGCAATTAAAGCAGAGCTCAGGTTTATGAATTAAAATCACTTTTAGACAAGAATAGTATGGTTGTGAGCACTTACGAAGAATAAATTTTACATTACCAGGTGCAACTTTAAGTTGTTGTCCAATATTGTTGTAAATGCATCTTTGAAAATCTTATCTAATCTAGGACCTATCGTATAATGCAAAGAAATAAAAAATACAAATCATTATCAAATTTTAATAATATTATATTAAACAGTCACCTAAATGAGGAAGTAACCAGAGGCAGATCCAGGAAATTCTGAGGGTGGAGTACTAGGGAAGAGGCAAATGTCCCAGGGCCTAGGGTTGTCTGGACTCTGGTGGTAAATTTTCCAAGTTGCAAATTGTAGATTAACTTTTCCCAAATTGATGATCATTCAAAAGGTGGAAGGGAAACAGCTACTTAAATAAAACAACTTTATTCTATTATTTCATGATCAATTAGGAAAAGACCAATTTGATAAAATAAAATGGTCAGGTGTGGGGGGGGGGGGCTATCCCGTCAACCCCATCCCGTGATCTGTCTCTGGTAACATGGTGCTATCAGGCTTCCTATATGTTTGCTGATTGGAGAGCATGGTGTATGGAATGTCTTGTTTTCTAAGGTGATAAACGGTCACCACTTTCTGATGATGCAAGCTGTTCATGCATGTCTTTACCTAGGCATATTAAGCCGATATAATGAACATCCATAGGTACAAAAAAATTTTTTAGAACAATGGAAACCTGCTTATTGCAGCTTTGTGATTTGTGGAAACATGTGACCTTGAGTTTGTGTATTGTGGCTCAATAAGTTTGACGAGTCAGACATCAATTATTACAGTATACAGCAGAATTTACAATTATGGCTACAACTAACTTTATCACCTAACAGATCACTTAGTGTCCTGTCGGGATCCATCTGTGAGGCCAAACCACTTACAAAAAAGATACAGTCCTAAAACACAACACCAAAGAAGAATATTTTTTTTAGTTTTCTAGCGCCTGGTAAAAATTTCTTACTGTCTTCTTGTGATGCACTAGTCATTGGCTTCCCCAAGGAGGGGGGGGGACCCTGGGCTATATGTGGGGGAACTGGGGACTTTATGGGAATTTAACTTTGCAACAAATATGAACTACTATGGTGGGGAAAATGTGGGTACAGAGATTACTAAAGGAAATACAATGGAACCCCGATAAAATGAAGTGCAAGCAACTGCGAAAATGTGCTCATTATAGTGGAGGTGCGTTATATCAGGGTTCGTTTCCATATATGTTATTACTGGGCTGAAAATATAGTTTGTTATACCAGGGTCTTCATTATTTAGACGTTTGTCATATCCGGGTTCCACTGTAGCCAGTTGATTGATTGTTTATTTACCTTTGAGTTTCAAGGGTTTGGGGATATTATGTGGCTACTGCCAGGGGCCACTTTTTCTTGGCAACATTTGTGCAGAAGAGACCTAAAAACTCCTCTGATGCATGAAAAAAATACATGGAAACACTTGTTATGCAAGCTAAGAGAGGCGAGGCATGTATCCAGACCAGCCACCATTTTGCAGACAACCTCCCAAGTTTGCAACTCAGAAATGTGCCATTACAACAGTCAAAAAAAGGTACTGCAGATTTTTGGTCAAAGAAGTTATTGCTCTCCCTTGCATCTTGAAATTGAGGTGAACCTGTGCCAATGAGGGTGGAAATTGTATCAATATGCTTCCTGGTTAACTCGGAAGGAAACAGGACAATAGCAGTTCGAATCACAACTCATCTTCATTCAAGCACATGGTTGACAACGCTAGTTACATACGGGAAATCAGTGATGAAACAACACATCATGCAACACGTCACAGAAATGACCATGCTGATGATGTCAAAGAGACTGACAATGTCAAAAAGATACCGGTATAATATTGCAAAATTTGCAGGATTCCACACACAGTGAAACTTGGCAGTATCCGGTCTAAATGGCTTCATTTTGTGGAACTATTAAACAACTTTCTGTGGGAGCATATCCCTGAATCTCTCAAAAAGCTCAAAGCTTAAAGGGTGACTAACAGTTGTTGTTGGTGTTCTTGTTTTTTCTGAAGGTCCTGTAGCACTGTACAACTAAAACAAGTACACTAGGCAATGTTTCATCCAACTTATGGCTCACAATGGCTAAAAAACTGTGACTGTCATACAACTATGGCAATACAACTTGCAGCAAACATATTACACTTTCCACTGCTCAAAACATTAGCTGCAGCATTGCTGCATTTCATCACAAAAAGAAAACATCAGTCTACTTGGTAATGCAGAGTTTGTAGCTCTAGCAAGAAACATTGTGTGGTATTAGGTTCTGCTGCTACTCACTGGACAGGCACCCTCAAATTATTATTTTACAAACAAAAAAATGATAAAGAACAAATTTGGTGGCTTCCAAGAAAAAGGAAAAAGTTGAATTTTTAGGTCCTCCAACTGACAGATGAGTCATGATGACGGAGGAAAAAAATTGTACGGTTACAACAATGGAACAACATATCCACAGTTGTAATAACCAGTGTTTGAAGAGTTTTCAAGTGGGTGTGATAAAAGCAAAACCAAAGTTAAAAATTGAACTGTAACCAGGATAAGACATATTAAAAATGTAAAAAGCGTTCTCTGGTTTAAAAAGTTTAAGAGAAATATAAGCTTTCGGCTATTATACTATAGCCTTTAACGAATGTAAAAAGAAATGAAAGCGCATGATTGGAAATATATGCAAGGGAGGGTGTGAAAAGATTAAACACAAGAATACAATAGAAGTGTAAAAAAGCTAAAAATGGACAAAAACGGACAAAATAAGAATTACAATAAGATAGAGTATTGTCTTGGTAACGGTTTGGAATTATTGTCTGCGCCGACAGTTTTGGCAGTGTGCCAGGATTCTAATGTTCTTTGAATACGGTAATTGCCTTTGTCTATCACGGTAGCGCCATCAAAATCAATTGAATGATTGTTTTGCCAAGCATGATTGGCAATGTTCGAGCCACTAGTATAATTTTTAAGATTTCGTTGATGTTCCTTTCTTCGGGTTTTAAAACATCTGCCAGTTTCTCCTACGTAACTCCAACAGCAATCAGCGCACGGGATTTTGTAAACAACATTGCATTGTAAATCCAGGGGCTGCCTAAACTTAGGAAAAGGGAATTCTTGTTGCAGGGTTTTAGCTGGTTTGCTTACTACACGGATGTAATTTTTACGAAGTAATCTGGTGAGAGGTTCAGTCAATCCGCGGATATAGGTAAGCCATGCGAAACCCAGGGATGTGTTAGATGGATCGGCCCATTTGAAGAACATGGACACTAATTCTTCCGGAGGAGGAGTTGTCGGGGCTGACTTCTTTTTTAAAATGTTGGAAATAACCGTTGGTGGGTAGCCATTGGCTTTCCACAGGAGGAAGGAATAGCCACTGTATGCAATGCATACGAAACATTCCATAAAAACAGTCCTCCTATACCAACACACTTCATTAGAGAAATGCTTGAACTCATCCTTAAGGAAAACTCATTTAAGTTTAACGGTAAACACTATCTCCAGACGCACGGCACTGCTATGGGCACAAAAGTTGCAGTAGCATTTGCCAACATTTTCATGAGCGTAATAGAGACAGAAATCATTCTCCATAGCTCTATAAAACCACTGGTCTGGAAAAGATACATTGATGATATATTTTCCCTATGGAACATAGACAGAAAAGACATAGACCTGTTCCTAGAACAAGCTAACAATTACCATCCGACCATAAAATTCACGGCTGAGATTTCAGACACAGAGATCACTTATCTGGATACATGTGTTTACAAGGGCCAAAGATTTAAGAGAGAATCTATCCTTGACGTGCGCACACATTTCAAACCGACAGAATCATTCCAATACACAGAATTCTCCTCCTGCCACCCTCCAGGAGTCTGGAAAGGCGTTATTAAAGGCGAAGCCCTTAGACTCCTCAGAACTAATTCTTCAGAGAAAACTTTTGAAGAAAACACTACACAATTCAAACGAAGACTGCGACCGAGGGGTTATCCAGATAACCTTTCGAAGAAGATTCTGTCAGAAGTTAATTTCAGCCAAAGAATGTCGGCTCTACAAAACAAACAAAAGACGCGCAAAAGAATTCTACCGTTCGTAACAGAATACCGCCCTTCAGTGCCTAATCTTAAGATTATTCTAATGAAAAAGTGGCACCTAATAGCGAATCAACCAGTGCTAAGAGAAATATTTAAAGACCCTCCCATCCTTTCGTACAGAAAAGGGAGGTCATTAAAGGATATACTCGTTAGAGCAAAACTTTGAAGGTCTGCAATACAGATTTCGACCAATGGGAGTCGTGTTTGGCCTGTCTCTTTTACTTGCCATCTTAGAGAATCAACCAGTGCTAAGAGAAATATTTAAAGACCCTCCCATCCTTTCGTACAGAAAAGGGAGGTCATTAAAGGATATACTCGTTAGAGCAAAACTTTGAAGGTCTGCAATACAGATTTCGACCAATGGGAGTCGTGTTTGGCCTGTCTCTTTTACTTGCCATCTTTAGCACAAGGAAATGCATGTGAGCATGTCAAGATTGGTTTTGATTTTACATCTGATTGGTTGAGAAAGTGGTGTTTAACCAATCAGAGATCATAGGAAAGCAAAACTAAAGCAAACTGCTCTAAAAGTGAGACTTACCTTCACGGTTTTAAGGAACTCCTTTGGATCTAAATGACCACTTAAATGAAAAATACATTTACAGGACAAGTAAGGTCAATATTAGTACACAAAAAAATAAAACAATCTAAAGAGAAAACTTGTACATCAATAATAAGAATGTTGTTTGTGTAAAGTGAATTGTTGTGTTGTGGTGGTCAGCTTGACATGGTTACCTGTAATGTGTGAGAAAGTGAATTATTGTGTTGGGTGTTACAATCAATAACACATCCACAACAGGTTAAATATTCACATGTTTACATAAAATATTAATACTTACTCAGGAACCAGTCTCATTTTTCTGAAGAGTAGCATAGACCCACACAACCGGTGAAGAAGAGGATCTTTAGGATAAACATCTAGTAAAAGTAAATATTAAACAGAGAGAGAAGTTACAGTGGGACAAGTGTAAAACATAAATTTGCAAAACTTAGAAACAAAGCAGTAATATTTTATTCAAAATTGTATACATTCAAAAGATGTGGATTTTTATTTGTTTTTAATTAATCATTAGTTAGGAGGGACAGTACTTAAAATGGTAGCTTAATTAAAGCATGGATGCACAACCATGTGCAACTAAGTTTAGCTGATCTATGTCTCCACCTCAGAAATTGTTGTGTACAGCAATTCCAGGTTAAACTGATGGGGAGGTATTGAAATAGACACATGCAGTGGTGAATGCAATGCATGGTACACCATTAAATTCTCTCTCAGTGTGATTGGTTTAAATTGATCATGTGACATGTGTTCACCCATGAATACACCATGAGGTGACAGGGTCTACCCATATAGATAGGTCTGGTCCACAAAAATCTTTGCAGGTTGCTTTCATGGCATTTACATCTTGAATCTTTACTGGTCTTTTTTATTTCAAACCTGTTTTGCCTGAAAGGTCAAATTGGTGAGCTGTGAATTTGAAATGTCATTTCCATAATGTCCCTTGGAAATTGAATGTTCTTAGAATTGGAACATAAGCCACCAAAGCGTTGTTCTCATACTAATAATAATTACTGTCTTTAAAGAATCTGAAATCTACACAGGCAACTGTCCACTAATAAAATGTAGATCTAACACTCTATTGTTTTAATTGGTCCTAGGGGTTGAGCAATTGGTCCGAACAGTTGAGCATTAATCCTGGAATATGTGTATTGGGCCTGGGGGTTAGGCATTGGTTGCAGCAGTTAGGCAATGTTACTACAGTTGTAGATTTGGTCCCAGTGGTACCACATTATACCCAAGGGTTGGGCCTAAATCCCAGTGGTTACACATTGCTTCCAGTGGTCAGACACTGGTCATGGTAGTTGGGCATTATACCCATGGGATGCATATTAATCCCGGGAACTGGGTATTGGGCTCAGGAGTGAGAGATTTATGCGCCAATTAGGTATTGGTCCCAACAGCTAAGCCTTGGTACTGCAATTGGGCATTGGTCTCATTAGTTGCGCATTAGACCCAGGGATTGGGCATAAACCTGTCAGTTGGCCATTGGCACAGGCAGTTGGGAATTTATTGTAATTGTTACATATTATGCAAGGGGTCAGGTATTATTAAATCATGGGAATAAGGCATTGGTCCCAGCAGTAGAGTCCCAGTGGGTGCACATCAGACCCAGGGTTTCAGCATAATTCCCAGAAGTTGGCCATCGCTCTCAACTGCTGGACACTATTTCCGGTGGTTGGGTTTGATGGGGTTCGGTATTAGTCCCCAGAGTTTGTGTAAGCATTAATTCTAAGGACGTTCACGCTAATTGTTTCTGCACATCCTTACTGCGCACGCAATTCACTTAGCGATGTCATGCCACATCATGCATCGAGCGCGCACGCTGTTGAAGAAATGTGGAGATATATAGCAATAGTGGGCACTTTAATATCTATGCACAGGTTTAACTCTCTTAAATGTTTGGTGAGCCCATATTTTCTTTTGATAGTTCACTTTCTTTGTCGATCATCTACGTTTTGTGAAAAATTAAAGAAAATCTGTGTTGTGGAAGTTTGATTCTTTTCAACTTTTCTGCCCTCACATCAACGAATTCTGCTATTATTGTAGCTGCGCGGTGTTCGCAAAAGTCCATCTTAGAGGTTGAGTTTTACTAAAAGGATGACACCGGTTCTAATTATTTACTTGACAGACCCACTTAAATAAAATTTGACTAACAAAATGGGTCTACAGGGAATCATTTTTAATATTTTTCAACTAACAAGCACTGAGGCCATGTCGAGTTATGATGGCCGATTTGTCAAAATTGGGGTAGTTTTCCACTCGCTTTCTCTCGAAAACGAAGTCGGTGACCCCCCAATTTTTTTGCATTTCCGACATTGGTAACTCATTATCTGACTGTAGCCAAACTATGAAAAAAATCTGTGTCGTAGAAGTTTTTCGCGCGAACGTAAGCTTACATAAACGATAAACTACAACCCTCACCTCTATTATTTTGAGTCCAAGGAAACGACACTTTGATTGCAAAATGCCGACTGAAACACACCACAGGGTACAAGAAATGTCTCAGCACGTTGGAACTCTCCGAGAAGCTTCCTAAAAAGCTCGCTTTAAATAAACATTTTCGTTTGCATTTCGATAGTGCACTGGAGGTCGCCATGTTTGTTTTCATTTGAGTTGCGAAGAGGACTGAACTCTGATGACGTTGATGACGTGCAGGTCCAATACTTCTGTGGGGGAGGGGGTAATGACGCTTTCGCAAAAAATGGCTTCGTGGAAGTGCGGTGCATATTTTGTTGTGGCAATCATAGTTGTAGTTTTAATAATTTTACTGAATTTTGACTATCTACCGAAACGAAAGTTGTCCGAGGAACTAGAGCTAACAACGAAAAGTGGCTTGAAAGTGTCCGTGGTCCCTACTGACGGCTCAGTGACAAAAACAATCAGCCGTGCTTCTTCAGTTGTAGAGAAGGTGAGGCCATTAAAATTTCATGGTTTTTATGTAAATATACCGAACGTTTCCTTGTTGAGATTTGAAGTATGTTTTAAACATTTATTGCTAAGCAATTTTCACAGCATATAATGATAATGTAGTAGAAATTTCACCCTAGCGTGATTAACGGTGCGAAAAGCTATTTAGCGATCGACATTTAGAAGCTTACTTGATTTTAAGCTTACATTTGTTTACGCTTTCTGACATCGATCTTGACAATTTTTTCTTTGTTTTTCAAAATTTGGTATAGCAGCCATCCCTAAATGTTTCAACACAGTGTTATCTTTGATATTGCTTTAGTTGGTGTATGTGAAACGCTGGGGTCCCGGCAAGGGGGGGAGGGGGCACTCTGATATATTAGTGATGGGGTGGGGGGTGGTAGGGTGCAAATGAGGCCAAATTTGTTCCCCAAAAATGTCCCATTGGGTTAAAACTGGACCATTAATTGTTCTTTTCAGGAGAATCTGAGACAAGTATGCTTCCCCCTTTCTTTCTTCAGTTTAGCTTGTAAATGAAATGATGATGACCTAAAGATATCAACTTATAAAGCAGTCGATAAATGAACAACCAGAAAAACTGAGGCTTGAATGGGATTCGAACCCATGGACTTTGTGATACAGGTGACAGAGGTCACGTAGAGGTCATGGGTTTGAATCCCGTTCAAGCCTGAATTTTTTCAGGTTGTTCTTAAGTTGATATGTTAACTGCTTAAGTTGATATCTTAAACTGCGAGGGTCATCATCATTTCTTATTTTATTGGCAGTTGACATATTCGAGTATTTCATTCATTCACTTCCAATTGAAACTAATGATAGTTTCACATTAAATTAAGAAATCCTGAAGTATGCACACTTTTGATCAACTCTTAAAAAAGTCCTGTCAAAATCTTTATACCCAAAATAAGTCAATAATTTCTAATGCAAAAAAGTTCATTTCAAACCCCAAAAAGGCCTTCACACCTATCTGTCACTTACATACCTGAGTACTTGCCCAGGACTGGGTCAGCTTATATTTATTGTTTTTGTCTTGGGGTTACAGTGTAGGGTTTACTAGAACTTCACTCCAGCTAGAATTTGACCTAGCTAGGGTTAGAGTTAATTTTTAACTGGCTTGAGGCTCAGCAGATGAACCAGGAAATTTATGAGTTCAAGTTTGGATTGAAATTTATGAGTTCAAATTGGGCTTCGAGTCACAAAAAAAATAATTACAGACTTAAGTATTAAGAGTTTTGAAATTTAGGGTCAGGCAGAATATTAAGTCAAACTGAACTCAGTTTGATGTTAACTTGAAGTCAAACTCATGGTTTTCACATGCTTCAGCAGATCAACAAAAACTCTGAACCACGTATAATCATGGTTGTTGTTATTTGTAATATTTCCTTGTACTGTGATGCACGTCATTTTCATGCTTAAAGCAGCTACAGCGTACATCATGAGCTGTGTATGCATGCTATCTTGCTTAAGGACGGTGTTTCCTTTTGTTACTACACACACGTTCTGTGCATCTCGAGTCTGGTCCGAGATATTCATGTTTCTAAAGGAATTTGCCTACTAATAAAAAGGTATTTTTGTGCAGTTTATGACTTAGTGGAAAAAACAGATCTTAGCAAGAGCTATCAGCAGGGTTTGTACAGAGTCTTTAATTTTTTGAAAAAGTCTTGAAATTTGCAAACCAGTTTTCCAGACCTGGAAAAAGTCTGGAAAATAAAGATAAAGTCTGGAAAAAATGGTAAACAGTCTGGAGTTTTTTTGTTTTGAAAACTGCAACAAGTGCTTAATTGCTAAGTGAAATTTTTTTCAGGCAGTCAAGTGTTATTCAATTTCGTCTTTAGCGAAAACATTCAATCGCAGACTGAGAAGTCTCTGAACTGCCAGCATTCCATCATTCCATGATGGAATGCTGGCATTCCATCATGGTTACTGTACATTCACAGTGCATCATGGGACAAACTTGGTTCCCACGTTTGTGGAGGTTTACATCGATCAAGTATTTGCCTTTCATTGTAAAAATGGGGAAGTGTGTTTTCTCTGACAAGTGGAAAGCTAATGAAAGATTTAAGGCCTGGATTGCAGCCGACCCTAAATCAAGAACGAAAGCGAAGTGTACTGTTTGTGACAAGGCAATCAATATTTCAAGCATGGGCAAAGCTGCATTGTCAGCCACATGGTTGGCAAGAAACACAAGAATCTTATGCAAATCGAATGGTTTTCATCTTCTTTCACGCATTTCGTATCCACTAGCACGGAAAGTGAAAGGTAAGAATTAAAATGCCTGAACAAACTTCGATTGCTCAGAGAGTGATCAAAGACCATCTCATCAATGTTGGAGGGGTCACCAAAGTTTCGTTAAGTAAAGAGCTCCTGGCCAGTGCAAGTTCTGCAAGACTGAGGTACCAAACATACATGGATGAAGAGAAAAGAAAGAAGGTGGAGCAAAGGAGAGGGCAAAAAAGGGCAGCAGTCCTTGATGAACTGAATGATTTGAAAGAACAAAAGAAAAGGATGAAATCAAACATTGAGGCACTGTTCAAGTCGGCTGATAACCTTGCAGAAAAGGCAGAGTCAACTGGGAAAGTTACAGCTTTTATTTCCAAGTCAAATGCAATGAGGCGAAGTACCAAGGAGAAAGAAGGAGAGCTGAAGTCCATGGAGGAAGAAATAAATAAGAAACTTGAAGCACTGAAGAATTAGTTCTGTATGCCATGGAATGTTATTAAGAGATAAGGTGCAGGTGTTGATACACCTGTGATACTTTGTTTCCCTTGAGGACCAAACGGCAAACGATCTGCTGCCTGCCATAATATTGGGTTGCTACTTTGTTTTGATTGTGTAACTCATAGTTCTGAATAGGAAAAACAGTGTAAACTGATTTTTCTAAGGTGTTTATATTTATTAAGAAAAATTATACCGTATGATGAGATCATTTGCCTTGTAGTCTAAACAATGAATACCACGTTTTCTGCAGGATAATTGGGATAAATACTGCTAGTTATATTTTAAAATTCCCCAAATATCACTCACCACCTTGCCGCTCGTGATGTTAAGGACAGTTTTAAATTATAACTCGTGGGTTTTTATCTCAAATATCCCTTAATAAAAGATTGTTATTATTAAAACCATGCTATTACCTATACTAACCTTGAGTCTGGAAAAAGAAATTAGTGTTTTGGCAAAAGTCTGGAAAAAGTCTTATATTTTGCATCCAAAACTCTGTATCAACCCTGTATCAGAATCCAAAAAGAAAATTGGGGGTAACCCTGCATTTTTCAGATAATTGAACTTAAATTTGGAGAGAAATTGCGATACATTATTTGTATTTTAAAGCTTTCTTAGAATTATGGTTGCTTCATGACCTCTGAAAACTACGTGGTTACCCCCATTTTTTTTTTAGATTCCAATAACCCTTGCTAAGATCTGCTCTTTGCCCAAATTAGTCATAACCTTTGCAAAATACAGCTGTAAAGAGGCACCATCCTTAAACAGGTAAAATATAAATGTTTCGTTGTTGTCCTATTCTGATCACAAATTCCAGCAAATTGAATAAATTTAACTTTATCATATTTTTGTTTAACAGGATGGTAGTAAAGAATTAACAGTTGATGAGTACATGAAAGACCTAACAAACTGGAGTTGTACTAAAGATTATTCAAAAATGGTAACACATTAAACATGTACCGTATTACTCTATATAGTGAACATCACAATCAGTTATAGTGTGGTCCAGGAAATAACCATACTCACCCCAGGGATTTGGAAATTCTGAGGGGGTGGGGGTTCTCGAAGGCCAAATGTTTTAAAGATAAGCATGAATGTAAACTGGAATTACCAGGAAGGGTGGGTGGGGGAGGGTGGGTTTCAAACCAAAAAACCATCATTGGGGTTGGTATGGTTATTTTCTGAAACAATGCAGTGTATGTGAAATGGAAACAGTAGAATTAAACTTTGTTACACAGACTTTATAATTCCCCATTGATACTGCTGCACAGTAAGAGCCAACTTCAACTTTATTTTTACTTTTAAATTAAAATGAAACAAGTACAAATATGTGTTCACCCGCAGGCAGTGACCAACACATAAATGAAAATCACAGTGTGAATTACAAAAACTAAGAACACTTTTATTTGGTTTTCGTGTGTCTATTTTCATAGCAGCACATCAATGGAGAGTTTGGACTTCAAGCAATGTAAACAAACAGATACTTTAACAGTGATGGAGCCTCACTTCCCAATGTTCTCACAAATAATTCATTTTCCATATTCTTTATTAATGGTTATTCCAAAGTGCGAGGAAAGTGTTGACAGTATACTGAAACTCATTGACCTGGTTGCTAGACAGAATCTTCTTGTTATTTAATATCACAGGAAAGAAAAAATTGCAACCCGTGTAGTTATACAGCGACGTTCTTTATAAGAGTTACTTAAGGTGCTGTTGGGTCCTATTACTTTAAGATTCTTTGTAGAATTTCCATCAGGGCATGGAATTCTTACAAGGCCATGTTTTGAAGTGGAAGGAAACCTTTCTTAGTAAATACTTATCTGTGTTTTGTTTTAGGATAATCTTCCTGAGTTGTCTTATGAAGATGTTAAAAAATATACTGGTAATAATTTCACTTGGAATAATTATTGTAGTGGCTATCCTCAAACACCAGAGGTATGGATTCAATTTTATGTGAGTTATGATTGTAGCCTTTTCCTTTTTTCTGTTTCAACAAACTTTACCAACCAGTCTAAAATTGTGAAAGGGTACAGGGAAAGCTACTTTCAGTCTGTGGCATGACACACAAGAACATATTAATAGTGTTTTTGTTTGCCCCTGTTACTATATATATTATATTGTCTTTCCAACTTTTCAATATTTTCCTACACAAATTATGAAGGTTGCTCCATTGCAATCTTAGGTTGCTCCATTGCAATCTGGGTGTTGTACTTTTTTGTACAATTAGACTTGACACTATATTCAGACCTCTTGAGTTGTAAATTATGAAATTTATCTATAGATCAACATGAATGTGTAGGTATAAGTACTGTTCAGAGGTCAACATTTGATCCATCAATATTCAAACATGACCCTGGGGCTTTTTGAACAGTATTCTGTATTTGGTTTGGTTTCTTTGTTTTTATGATAAGTGTCTTTTGGGAATTAAACAACAAAAGAGTCTTGAAATGTTTGCAATTTTTTGTTGGAAAGTGTGTTTTATTAGGATTCTGATTTGAAATTTAAGAAATAATAATAATAATAATAATAATAATAATAATAAGCAATTGTATTGAAGCAATATTTACTTTTCTAATGTGCATTTCATTCTTTCTAGGCCGTGGAAGAAAATGCCACTAAATTCAAGTGTTACAGTTATGATGATGCAAGTGTCTAATGATAGTGGTTCTTCAAAAGCACACTTGTTAATAAACACCTGCAGAAAAGCCACACTCTCAGATAAGCTGTACACCCACAATTGTGGTCAAAAGTCTTGGGTCACTTCAGTTCATGCTCCTTTAGCGTCATGTAGAAATATGCTTGCCCCCCCCCCCAACAATGTTGAAGTCAGGTGTTGAAAGTGATGACTGATGTTCAACATTGTTTGGGGAGGGGGGGGGCATAAACAGGTATAGCAAAGTTGTTAAAGACTGCTAATTACAGTGGAGTTAACATTTCCATATTTCTCCTTGAAATATAACCAAGTGTCCCAAGGTCTAATGACCAGCATTGTAGATTATGTTGTACATGTACTACCATTTTCGTTCAACCCTGAAGCGTGACGATTTTTTCGCGTATGTTTACTTTTCAAACTTAACGGTTTTGTCTGGTTACGTGTCACTTTTTACCAATGAAATGTTGGCCTTTGTGTCGCAAAATTGACAGGGTTCTTGGCGCCATTCGAACATGTTTTGTTCACGTGCGCTGAAACTTTTCAGGTTTTCCGTGCGGGGGAGCATGTTTTGTTCACGTGCTTTGAAACTTTATGGTCTGCGAAACGGCCGACATTGAAATTTGTTGTGCCCCAAACTGCTCTAACTCCTCGATGATTTGGGAAAGGGAGATAGATGAGGAGTGGACTTTCAATACTTCGATGAGTTCAAGGTCATCTTCCTGTAATTTTTCAGATGTCAGGCCTCTTTAGGCTTTGCTAATGTCTGCATTTCATCCCAGTATCTGTACCATACAGATTTTGCGGTGTTTACGGTCACGCAACTCGTTGGCAAATTGTGTAAAACTCCGCGGAATATAACCCATAAATTGGTCACCTCCTTCACTGATAATTCTGTCAATGATGGAGCATTTTAAATCTTGATCTAAAGCGACTCCTGGACGGTAACTCCTTCCAAACTTGTTAACTTGTTTTAATTAAATTTTTTCTCATCTTCTTCTCTGCAAAAACTAAAAGACTTTTGTGCGGCAAAACCTGAAAAGTCTGAGAGCACGTGAACAAAACATGTTCGAATGGCGCCAAGAACCTTGTCAGTTTTGTAGCAAAACCTGCAAGGTTTCATTGGTCAAATGTGACACGTAACCAGACAAAGCCGTTAAGTTTGAAAAGTTAACATACGCGAAAAAATCGTCACGCTTCAGGGTTGAACGGAAATGGTAGTAGAAGACCATGTCTTAGAAAACGTTTTTGTTGGATAATCTTAGTTGAGTCTTGCCTAAGGTAGATTACATTCATGCTTCATTCAAAGCATGATCACATCACAAACTTATGAATGTCATATCTACCTGCTTGTGTACATGATGCCCTTTGTATAGTACTGTTTTACTGGTATTCAATAAAGTCATTCTTCTGGAGAATTGTAAGGGGCATCAAACAACATTTGTTGATTTACAATTTTCAAGAAGAACTTAGTAGGCCTGTGAATGGAAGAGACAAACTGGACTGGAAAAATTAATATCTGTTAGTAACAGTTATGAGAATTTTCAGAATCTGTTTCTGGGCATTCTGCCAGATAAGTGTTTTCCTAGGTAAGCTTGTTTCTGGGTCAAAGAATTGATATTTTGCGGTATTCTTTACATTCTTTTCTTTTAATTTGTAGCCATTCATTTGTGTGCGGGATCCTTTACACTGTCACTACTCAGACAAAAGGTAAGCTGAATAACGAAGGTTAAGGACAGGTCTCTTCTAGTGTCAAAACCCTGAAGGGTAAGATTCTGAATGTCATGCACATTTTCCTTAGGTGGCAGGGCTCGGAATTTACGGTTGCAAATGTGCAACTTGCGACTGCTTTGAGGACATTTGCTCCTAATAAAATAAGTTAGGAGCAAATTTGCTCCTTCAACTTTTGGCCCATTTTCATAACAAATACATTCTCTGCTCCTTGTTAGCCCAAATTTGCTCCTAAAATTTTGGACCTAGGACCAGAATTGCTCCTGGGAAAAAAATTTAATTTCAAGGCCTGTTAGGTGGATTATTATTTATTTATTTATTTATTTGTTTATTACACATACATTCACATACAAGTGAAAGAAGAAGAGAGAAATACACTGAAATAGTGTAAAGGAGGCTTAAAAGAAACCGTGGGGCTTATAAAATATTAAGCCTCCTTGATCTTAGAACACAGAAGTTGTCAGATTAGTTAAATTTACATTATCAAAGGGATGGCAACATATAATTTTGTAGTTTCTAAAAATAAAAGGCTCAAGTTATTTCTTAAAAGAAATAAAAGAAATTGCATCAAATTTGACAGAGTCCAGAGAATTATAAAACTTAGGGCCTTGGTAGTATACAGAAAATTGTCTAGTAATAGGTTTGCAGAGAGGAACATAGAAAGCATTAATTTTGCATTTCGAGTACTGTAACTAAGGAATTGCGTATTTAAGGGAAAAGTTTAGGAAGACTTCATCCATTTCACTTGTTGACTCCATGATTGTAAAACCGTAAAGGATACTTGAATGCATATTTCATGGCTAGCCTGACATACATGTTTCATCCCTGCCAATGGGAGTTGGCTACTCTGAAAGGTCTCTGATGAGTCCCTCGGCAGGGATAAAAACATACATATAATGTCAGGACAGCCACGAAAAAGTAATATAGATTTCATGATTGTTCCATTATTTAAGCTTTTACTATCCACCAGATTTGTTTTTCATTTGTTTTTCTTTTTTTTTTCTACGAAATACGTGTAAGATCTCCTCGTTGACAAAATGTCTGCGCGAAAATAATATCCTAGGACAGGTGTAACCATATGATGTCAAGAGTAATAAATTTCTAATGAGTTTTGCTTCTTTGTTTAGTGACATGAGGTTCCTAAGAAGACCTCAGTATGGAGAGTATAAATACCTTCCCAAGTCATTGTGGTTAAGTGTTGTTTTGGTGAGTAATTCTGATCAAAACAGGTGATAAATTGTGTGATGGAAGGGATAAACTCTACTTAAGTCAATTATTACCTCACCATCTGTGACATTGACATGACAGAAAGAATCTCATGACATGTCGCGGGTGGTGGGGGGTGGGGGTGGTGGTGGGTACACCCTATAGTGGGTAATATAGGGAGGCTCTGCCCAAAAAATGGGTCCCATTTTTGCACTTCCAGTTTACTAAGGAATGGGGAAGTTGACTGTTTTAGTGCATTAAAGGATTACCAACATACACCTTAAACTGAAAGAGATAGAAGCTGTAGGTGCTGTTACACAAGGCAATTTTCCTGCAACTTCCAATGCAACAGATGACATGAGCTTTGCAAGACAAGTTGCAGAATACACATTCCACACTGCAACTTATCTTGCAATGTTCCAAAAAGGAGAACCCACGTCTACATTTCCTGCAACTCTCCGTGCAAATGTTTCTTTACAAGTCATGTTGCAAAGAGGGGGTGTTACAGTGCAATTTTGTCCACCACGTGCCTAGCAACTCTGTCGCATTGCAAGTTTCAGAAAAAAATTGCCTCGTCAACAGTGCCGTAAGTCTAAGTACCAAAGATTTTGCAAAATTTGGCAGAAAGTACAATGCAATTTAAATAATTGGAAGCTTTGAGCCTTTGAGGGACTAAATTCTTGCAAATTATGATCTTGTTATTTGTTATGGTACAAAAGAGGTGCAATTTTAATTCTAGGTAAATAATGGGGGGTAGCATTTCGATAAAGATTAGTGTTAAATATTTAAGGGTAAATATGTGGAGAAGGGCAGGGGGGGTGGCAGGAGGTGTAGGGAAGAAATCGGGGAAAATTACATAGCATTGCACATTAGCTTATAATTGAAAAAGCACAAAGAGAAGGGAGCCAACAAAAATAGGGCAGGAACCATGATTAAAGGGTATGGGAAGCGGAAAGTGTAAACCCTCTGCCCCTCCCCCACGAGTATTTGAACCTCGGGGAAGAACCTCCCCTCCTTTAATGAGTGCCCCCCCCCACCCGCACAACCCTGAAATGGTAGTGGTAGAATTAAATTCCAGCCATACTACCAATTCAGAATAATACCTAATTCCCTTGGTGCCTCCCCCCGTGAGATAATATACACAGAAAATGGTACACTGTTTCTATGTGAACTCTTACTTTATGCAGTTTAATACTCAACATTGTTATGTGATTGTGATGTTTCAGTTTTACAGTCAAAACTGTCTTAGAGTAGAGTGTATTAATTTGTCCTCAATTTACAGCATGGTGGAGTAGCTTTCTTGTACCATCCTTGTGCCAGACAAGATCTGATTAATCAGCTGCGTGAAATGGCTATCAGCTGTCTTCACAGGCATGTTATTACACCTTATGAGCGGCTGAGTCCATGCAAGGTAAGAGCTTGTCATCCTGCAAGCTTCTGAACATCATCAATTGTGCATGTGCTTGCTCTTAAGCTTTTCCTTTGGAGTTGGGGAATAGTAGTAGTATTGTTTTGCAAGGGCATGAGTACAGGTATAATTAACAAATCAACCACATTTTTTCCATGGTCTGTTACAGAAATGACAACCTAAAATGTTCAAAATTTAAATGGCACCACAAGCTGTATGATATTAATGGTTGGTTTCACTGCCACATTTTGGACATTTTTTGGTGGTATAAGACTGGCGACTGAAAAAATATGGTAAATTTGTTATTTTACAAAACTATAACAATATAAATTTGTGATAGAAGATATCTTAAAAACATTGAAGACCTATAAAAGCTAATGAAAAAACTGACACGTTGCGATGTTTGCTGAACATTATTATCAAGTCAAAAAATGAGTCAAATATAAAAGCTTTAAATACAAGATATAAGCAATAGGACGTAAAAAAAGAAAAACAAGGAATGATTTTTTACGACAAAATTGAGAGGAATTTGTGGCCTTAGGCTACTTTATAATTAAAGGGCTATGTACGATACTGTCGCCACTTGCAAAATCTTTTATTAGTTTTTGACAGCTTTGGCCATCTTTTTTGGCCCTTTGTGAACTGCCCGATTAAAAGAAGTGGAATTGACCAGTCTTCCCAACTCCCAACTCCTCCTCTCATATTTCTTGGATTTTTATTGGTTAGTTGAAACGGAGGATGTCAAAAAGTTGCCAAAAAAAACTTTGTATAAGCTGCAACGGTGGTGTAGCGCACAACACTGTTCATGAAATTTCTTCCTTTGAATGGCAACGGAAGCCATTTTGAATCATTCTGTAACCATTTCTCCCCTTTTTATAGCCTATTGCCATGGTTGCCTGGAGCTGCTTTTACTCAACGTCACAAGTAAACATCTCAGAAGGAAAACTTTGGATCCGACAGAATGCCATGAAGGGTCCAGCCAGCCATGTGTCGGAAAATGGCCAGTATACTGATGGACTTAAAACTGCTGCGAAAACTGTGTCAGATAAACTTGACACTCATCTCTGTCCTGAGGTGTGTACAACTTGCTTCACTGCTCACTAGAATGTTTTTTAGGGCCGATTTAGACGGTGCGATTTTTGCTGACAACTGTTGTATGCGACACGAATCGTGTCGTCTAATGTTGAAGTTTCACGGGACGATTTGCAACGACGATTTTTAGCGTAACAGTGTTGCGCTAAAAGTGGATGCCGTTTAACGTGGGTTCGCAGATGATTTCTGTGCAATTTTTGTGTTGCAAGTTTTTGAACTAGCTTCAAAACCTTGCAACGCCAAATCACGAATTTTACTCAAGTTGTTTCGTGTAACATGGCTGTTGCGCAACGCCATCCCAGAATCCTATTCCCTGCCCCCGTTGCGCTACAAATCGTCCCAAGTAACATACATTAAAAAATTGACGCTGAGTTACGCTGAAAGTCGTCGTTGCGAATCTTCCCTTGTAACATCACCTTAAATCAAACGTACAACATCGCGACAGCTGCGCACAACACGAGAAATGTCGTAGAATTTTGAAACGGTGTTTTAAACCCTACGACAGTCGTAGCCATAATCAAAATGTTAGAATGACGATCTTTGCTTGACGCGAGCAGCGAGCGCTACAATAGTCGCCTACGACGGTCGTAAGCAAAAATCGTACCGTCCAAATCGGCCCTTATGGAACGTTTGTTGTGCTGTATATCAAACTACAAAGTAAATTACATATACTGAAAAAGTTGGAACTGGTGATAAAAGTGAGGTATCTTGATTTTCCTTTACACTGTACCTTGCGAGTCACATCAGTATTACATCTATTTCAGAGATTATTCTGTTAATCCCTGACTTAAATTTGTCACCTGAAAACACCTGTAATAATACATGTGTAACCTGACGCAAAAACGCGAGAGTTGGCGTGAATATGGAAGTGTTCTTGTAAACTCTTACTTGAGGCTGGTGTTGACAAAAGTTTTGAATTCTCTCAATCTTTCTCTTGTTGAAACTGGTTCAATGACACAACATGAAAATAAAGCAAGAAGTAACAAAAGGCTTTGCAAGTATAGACTTAACAATATTTCCTGTTGACTTTGTGTTTGTAAATAATATTAAACATCGCCTCGTTTAAACACGTCCGTAGCAGACAACATAACCGCGAAACAGTGTATTGCTACCGTCTGAATAACACCCTTAGTTGCTTCAAGCTATTAAAACCAGATGATACGCACCAACCGGATGGAAGACTTGTTTCTGAAAAGACTCTATAAGTGAACCCTATTGCTTTGTTTTCAGTCTGTGCTTCTTTCATCAAGTGAGGGCCACAGTCATTTCCAAGAACCACAACAAGACGCACCCAATGAAGACTGGGTGGAACACAACAGAGGGGAGTCAATCTCAATACAGAACTCAGAACAAGTGTTGATTGTGAATGAACAAGTGTCAAGTAGCCGTAAAGTTGATCCTTACAAGGCAGCGTGGGCTCTTGGGAGTCTGTTATTTTTATGTCTCATTCTTGCTGCTGTCTTTATTTATACACGCCCATGGACAAACAGGGATCATTGGTGGAGAGTGGAAGATTACAACAGCAACACAAAATTCAGTCTCATGAAAACTAGAGGGCTTCGTGGCAAATCAAGAACTTTTTCAAGAACGTTTCCAAACAAAAAGCCGTCAGGATATTCACGTTTGTTGAGTGCTATTCCAGAAGAATTTGAAGATGATATTTAGTGACAATATTTCAACACATCACTATCAGAGACAAGTAATCTGAAAGCCGATAACTGCCAAGCCGCTCCCTTATTGTTGCATATTTTCACGAGACTTAATTTGTGCGTTCGTTGCGATTGCAAAAAAAAAATCACGAAATTCAAGACCCGCAAAAAAAACTTGTTGCGGAAACTAACGACGCAAATTTTCATACCCTGCTATGAACGTGTAACATCCCTACCAAAAGAATTGAGTCGACCAGCACCTCATTGAACATCTCACATGATTGGCCATAAGAACAATAAGACAAAGGGCACAAACAATGCCCCTATCCCTGAAGACAATGAGCAATATTGTTTTAGAATGCCTCTGAAATTAGAGGTTCACAAGAGGTACTGGACTACTCAAAAGAATTCTGTACTCGGGTTGGAAATATGTCTTTGTCCTATTGTCAGTTTGTTTTAAAGGATAAAGGAGCTACGTCACGGATAACGTATCTTGAAAAAAATTGGGCATTTTTTCAATTTTGTTATTCGTAATCCGTCTTAATCTCCCTCAGTCGTAACCATCCTTGTTTGGTTTCGGTTTATTATTACTTCTTTGGTGTTTTTCTACCTTGGGAAACTATTATTTTGTGGTTTCCTTCAATGTGAAAGTAATTTTGTCAGATCAGAAAAGTGAATGAAAATACCGTGACAAAGCTCCTTTAAGTTTTTTGTTGTTGTTGTTGTTATATTTCTGTTCGATTTCTGTTCTCTTTCTGTTCGAAATACGGCTATGTAAAATTCTGAGACTACCGAATTGTCAATGCGGTTCAGTAATTTTTTGCGGAATTGAGTTCTTTTTGACACGATTTTGCCTGCCAGATCGCACAATTTAAGTCTTGCGAAATTTTGCTCTCCGATTTTCGCGAAATTGCGTTCCCCCGAAAATTAGTAGCAATAAGGTACCTTAGAGCTTGGATGTTATTGAGAGGGCGGTAAACATGGTTCCTCATGAGGTGGAACTCAACCACGAAAATTGCCACTAATGGTCATATCATAAGCACAGATACGTTCCGGTAAAACAGAGACGATACCTCGCAAGTCGACATAAGTGGACGTAAATGGTTCATATATGGTACACTTGCTTCCTAGATTGTGTGCATTGTGGTGATAAATTTGGCATGCTTGTCTTTGGTCTTCATAATGGCTTGTGAGTCTTTATCGGTTAAAAAAGTTCAGCACTGCCCACTTTGGCTACATAGCCAAGAAAACCTTATTCAAATGGTATCCTCTTTCAGGAGATTTAAATTTATTTTATAGAAATATGCCCGGCAGGTACTGGGTAAATTGAAGGATTTTTTATTGAAAGCGGATAAAAATCTCTGACAATTTGCTAATTACATAGCCTCCCACGCAGTCGTTTTTAGGGGAGTCGTAATACGAGGAGGGTAATACGAATCCCCTAAAAACGACTGCGTAGGAGGCTACTAATTACAGGGAGGTTTCATTAATCCTAAATTTTTAAGATGGACATTGAACGCTACAGTCAACACCAGTGTAAAAGTAATTAACATGTAGCTATAGCAAACAAACTTTGTTGTCTCCAGTTTTGGATCTTGAGAAGGGACCATGCCACCTCCCCTCCCTCCCCTCCCACCTCCACTGCCTTAAGTCAAGGAAAGTAAGTCGGAGTGGGTCTGACACATTTTCTAGTGCAGGGCCCTCCTTTACTTAAGGGTTTGGAACCGTCACAGGTTTCTAAATGAAATGCGCTGAGTGCACGTTTCTTCGTCAATATCCATCGCCGAACATTCTTAGCCACATTGTTGGCCCTTGCTTGGTTGCACTGTACTGGATCAAGACTAAATAGAGAAGTTTACATTTATGGAAAACTAAAGGGTTCGGAATATTTATACATAACGTTCATTCTTATTCAAGTATCAAAAGCATATTACCAGAAAATTTATGTTACATGTGTGTTCAATTTGTGTATTAAACACCCATCAAAGCCTCTATCCCCTGCGGTTTCCACAGGGGCCAAGTGTGGCACTGAAAGAGATGAGTCCGGGTGCAAAACACAGGAAAATCATTCTCCATGTTCCCTTGTTCTTGCACTCAGCGAATTCTCTGTTCCAAAACTCTCTGAGCCTTAATGGACGTGAGACCACCAAAGCAATTTCAAATTTAATAACATGCACACAACTGCCAACGATATGTCCATTTATATTTCACGTTTGAGCTCTGCGCTTGATTAGCATCTCATTATCGGAAATGTCACTTTTTTAGTACACAGACATGCATGCCTATGTAGTTACAAATAATTTATTACGTTATAAGATGTAATTGCAAGCAACACTGGTGACTGGGTTTGGGGCTCGTAGGACATCACTATTTCATGACAGAAATTATCCAAACGAAGAGTATTTTTAAAAAAGTAAATTTCTTGTGTATTTACCAGAAGTACAGAAAAGATTGGTAGGCCTCATGGGTTAATTCAGTTTTATAAATAAAACTGAAAACTGCGGGAAAGCGACGTTGTCTGTGTAGTTGTGCAGGGTCGGGAGGGAAGGGTATGACCCAAGGGGTACTCCCTCATGACACCTATACGGGTATGTGCCGCCCAACGGGGTCGTGATTTTGGGACTCGCGATCTAGCACGGGGTATCCATATTCATGACGTTTTCTAGAACGGGGTGTAATATTTAAAATGCAAGAAAGCTTCAAATTATCAGCAGCGATTTTAAATCATTCATAGCGAATTTGATAAACAAAACACGCTTGTTACAAAACCTGATTTGTGTACAAACGGTTGTATCCATGATGTGTAAGTCGTACTAACTTTTCTTAAACGGGGGTATTAAAATATCAAGAACGGGGTATCAAAAAACTGCTTATTTCTAGGACGGGGTGTCACTTTGAATGGCATGCAAAGCCCTTCTGATCCCGCCGGGGGCCAAAATTGCTGCTGAGGCGGCACACGCCCGTATAAAACCAAGTTTTCATGATCCGTATCGAAAGGAAATCGGCCATTTCGAAGGTCGCTCAGAGTGGCTTTCTTACTACCCGGTTTGAAAGAATTTGACGGTTTTTTGCTTGTTTGTTTGTTTGTTTGTTTTGGTTTTGTTTTGTTATGTTTGTTCTTTTTGTTTGTTTGTTTGTTTGTCTTTGTTTTACTTTCAAGTTGTCTCCTCCTCTCCCCCTCCCCCCCCCCCCCCACCGGTAGGGCAGTCGAGTTCGTTCTCGAGCACTCCGAGGGTCACTCCTCGTTTCCAGGCTCTCTCCCATTCCTCCCAGAAAACCCTGTGAGACATGTAGACCGTAGACCCACTAGTTCTTTCCGGCCTACCACGCTCGATAGCAATGTCGAGAGCAAGCCTCCATAAAAGTGTAATTCTCCAAACCCCGTTCGGTTAAACTATAGCGGATCCCGGTTACCAGGAGAAAGATACAGGTTTGATTCTCAAGCGACCGAAAACATCACTGAATAATTTAACAGACCCTGATGGGTTTACAATGCGCGAAGAGGATTTGGAAAGCAAAAGTACGGGACCTTGCCTCCAAACGACTTCACACCGTACATACGAAACACACTCAAACTTGGAAAGGATCATTGAAATGTCCTGGTCTAGTTCCATCTATCTTCATTGACTGGTAAGGTTTGTTGTAAGTCTCCGGTCTTTTCGACTTCTACATGTAAGTTTTCAGTGACATCAACCTTCAAAAGGGTGGATACTGTTTCAGGCAGCAGTTGAGACACGGAAGAGTAGAACAGTTTTTAGAGCGCAATTGAGAAGTCGCTTGCTTAGCAAATCTACGGATTTATTTTACCAGGTAACTTGCCATGGGTAACTTTTAACGGTTTGCCGGCTGGTTAGAATTCATTTTAGTAACTGTATTTTATTTAAAATTTATTTATTTATTCATTTTATTTATTAACAATATTTTAAACAGAGATACCCAGTTCAGCATACGCTGGTTTAAATGGGGCTCTGCAAACTATCTAATAACTATCCAATAAAGACAGAAAATGAGAAATAACCTTGAAGAATAAACATGAACATTTTTCAAAACCCCTCATAACCAACAGAAATCAATAATAATGATCAGAATATAATTAGAGCTTTACGTTATCCATGATATTTTTAAAACATTTTTGTCAGATACTGAAAATTCTAAAAAAAAAGCTCTTACAGACGATCGCTACCAAAAAAGTTGAGCGGTCGTTGCCACTTTGATTGCTGAGCAGTTACTAACTGGGCTGGTTTCCATATGATTGCTAAAAAGTGGTTTCCACATAATCGCAACGATTGCTGAACGTTTTGGCCAGCGATTGCAGCGATCGTAGCGATTGTAGCGATCATATGGAAACCAGCCCTAACGTTTCTCTGTTCAAAAACGAGCGTTGAAAGGGGTACCATCAATCCGACAAGTACCCTTGAGCAACCTTAATGCACAAGATCAACTTCTCCGCTCGTGTACTTGAGAACTTGTAAATTTTTCTTTGATAAGAATCTCTCCTACCAGACTGGCAGTTTTCTTATTGAATTTGCCAGTGTAGATGGGCCGACCTGGGGCAAAGAAAATGTGTCAAAGATTTGCGGGTATTAAGTTCCTAACCTACTTTCTGTACACGTAATTTTTGGAGCTAATATACGGTGCCTAACCCAGTGATTTAGTCCTTTCAGGTTATTTCTCTGCTTTTAACATCGTTTCTGTAACACTACGAACATCAGAAGTGTCGATTATCCACGGGCCAGGCGGACCCACTTCCTTTTCTTTTACGCAAACAAACAATGTTCCAAGCGGCAAAAATCGCAGGGCGCTCTTTGCCTTTTAAAATCTGAACTTATGGAACAGGCTACTGTAAACATGAAGACAAGGTCAATACAGGGAGTCCTTAGTGCATGGGCCAGCCCAGCGGAGTACGACGCTCATGATATCGGTAAATCTATGCGAGTTGCTTTGAAGGGTCATGGCAAGTACCCGTACCTACGTACATACGTGGCCCGGTCAACAATCATTCTTACTTTGAAATTTATTGCACGAATTGATAAACCGGCTCTTCTGGATGCAAAGATGTAGAGATGATCCAGGCAAGCTCGCGCTTCCAGTCTTGTAGGTGACACCTTAAAATGGTTTTGCTCTGCTTAGGAGCTCTGCTTTTAGGCTGATCTAATTAAATGTGACATGTGTACTATATACTGCTAGATCAGTAACGCTTAAACTACAGACTGAGAACTTGAGTTGTACTTTTCCTGTTTAATTTAACTTCTTATGTTCTGTTAACTAAGAAACACTATTTCTACTTCACAAAATGCAATTAAAATCGCTTAGGACCGAAGCCTGAAGAGTTCGATGTGTTTTTATCCTGGGCACAGAAACGTTCTTATTTAAAGGGACAGTTTCACGGCTGATATATGATCTCTACATTGAAATAGTGAATAAATGAAACTGATGCAGTTACGAAAAGAAAGCCTGAAAAAATTCAGGCTTGTATGGGATTCAATCCATTGACCTCTAGGATACCGGTGCAGCTTCTAACCAATTGAGCTAACAACCCAACTGGGAGCTGGTCATTTAGTGACTTTTAGTCGGTTCGTAGTGCATAAGTTGTGTCATAACTGCGATGATCTTCTTTACATTTAGATCTCTACATTCTACAAGATTACAAAGACGGCTTTCAATGATAGAAACAGGTAGACATTGTTTCAAGAATTTGAGGCTTTCGAGGCTTTAAATTAAGCCATACCAATTAAATGTCTCCCATCGCCCTCTCTCTCGTGCTCTCTCCTGCTATTTTGTAAGGAGCCTCTATCGCTTTAACATGTGTTCCACAGAAGATGCCGCTATAGGGCTGATTTAGACGTCACATTCACTCTCTATAAAGCATATTAAAGTTGGAAATACCCTAACAATAAGCAATGAAATCGAACTTATTTTGTTTTTGAAAACACTAGATCAGTCGGGCCATGGGAAACGAAACATTTTATGGCCTTATGTGAAGAAAAAGTAAAGTTTCAAATCGAAAAAACGTTGAATAGTTTGGCTTTGTTAAGTCCTCATCTGACTTGATATAGAAAATTGAGCCTCTGCAAATGAAAAATAAAATACAATAAGTAAAGAAAGAAATGATGTGAAGTGATTGACGTATCTCATAGTAATCTTTGCTAATGTAAGGTTCCGTAGACACTGAAAGATTCAATGTCAGTGGGCTTGACTGTCAGGTGAGACCAAGATGAAAGAAGATAAAAACCAAAGCAGAGTTTCCTAATCTACGTCTGTCGAGGCATGGGGAATAGACACTTCGTGAACATCTTGTAGAATTGTATGCAAGAGAACACCATTAGGGCAAAATAATTTGGAACAACGTATAGAGACAAGAACATCTACAAGGGTCATTTTAATCTTCTTTTAGATAGGAATCATAGAACGTCCCCTACCGCCCTTAGCAATATGGTTTTCCGCGTTGACGTGTCGTCTACTAATCTAGTTTATACTTTGTGTGTTGCTGTGAATTTAACTTGGGATCTAGGAGCCCTTATTTCTTATTGTGGCTTTACTCTCGTTTCAGTGTAGTGAGGTTCTCTTTGCTGCTTTACTTTTGAGCGCTTGAATTAAAAAGTATTGTATGGGAGAATGACCGCGCACATAGCATACAAAAAAGAAACTTTCCACAACATAGAAAATTGTAAAACCTCATCCTTGAACAACGCCTTTCTTTTGTGGCTTTGAGCCCTCTCTTTTTTTAAATAAAATGTGCTACTATTAAGTTCTAAGAAACATTCTACTTACAACACTCAGAAGCTATGTTTCCAAATTCAAGCCTGACGTCATCACCAATCAGTACAAATGGAGCCCAGTACTTCACGGCACGAAACTTTTCTGAATCTCGAAGGGTTTTCATAGCCTGGTGAAGAGCCACACTGGCGCTCTCTCCATCTGCCAAGTGTTGATAAAAACTCTTCATGAACTCCATGGTTGCCTCGTCAGAAATTGCCCAGAGTGACGCAAGAACAGAACGAGCACCGGCAGCCAAGAAAGCCCGAGCGATACCCACCACACCTTCCGACTTCACCTCTCCGCGACCACTATGGCAACAACTCAGCACAACAAGCCTTGCTTGCAGACGAACTGCTAGCACATCTGACATTTTTAGAATATAGTCCTCCTCTTTTGGGGTCTTGATCTTTGATCGTGATCCTTGATCTTGATTACTTTCCCACCCTGCATTTGGAGCCAACGCAATCTCACCAGTTTCCTTTCGCCCATGTGCTGCAATGTGAACCAAGGCAACTGACGGGATTCGTTCCAGTACCTTCCTTTTTGTTGCTTCCTTTCCTGTAAGTGGTGGGATCTTAAGAATCTTTCCTATCATTTCTACTTCTTCTTTGGCGCATGGCAGCTGCCTGTGCCTAGGCTGTTTGACTTCCTCCAAACAAGGATCTCCGACAAGCAGCGCCCCAGACTTTCTGTGGTAGTCCTCAGCTGAATCTGTGATGAGCTTTAAACTGGTTAGGGAGGGTACAGTGTGGATTCTTATTGATTCACTTAGACCAGAAAATGGAGCTAAGCACAAGGGACCATCCGGGACAATGATCAATTCGTCACCTTGGCACAAGTCTGCAATGGGGCCAATAATTGCATCATGCAGTGGCTGTAACGAGTCGATAGTGCACAGCAAAGACTGTGCTGGTTCCTCATCATCTCCTCTACTGGACGGCGAGTCATCTGATGACTCATCTAGTGAACGATTCTCGCATCTAACACCAACACCGGCTCCAATTTTCTTTAAAGTAGTGTCCAACAACATGGTTATGGAATCCCTCCTCCCATTTATCTTCGTTTGCCGAAGCTCAACCTTGTTTTCGTTGCTGATAACCCAGAACGTGATAACGTTGTCTTGAAGTGCTAAGAACACTGTCTGTTTGTTTTTAGTGAGCCCTTTTGAGATGGTAGAAATCGTTTCTTTATGTTCAAGTGACGCAGGTGGAAGTGCTGTTAAGCCATACTGTATTCGCAAGCCATCGACCAAAGCCTGTGCTCGACCTCGCTCAGCAGCAAACAAAGCCTCATCAGGGAGGCCGAGTTTTAAGAGAGTTTTCCACAAACCATTGTAAGAAGCACGGTGAAGGTCCCGAAAACTTATTTTCAAGGCATCTTGAGACTTAAGAGTTGCCCTCACGATATCGAAAACCTTAACGCTGGATTGGAAACATTCCTTGGCTTCTTGAAATTTTCCTACCCTGGTACAAGTGCAGCCGAGATTGTGACAGGCTATTCCTTCTTCAGTCCTATAGCCCACTTCTTTGGCTATTGATAGGTGTTTATTGTGATACTCTATAGCTTCTTGGAATTTTCCTAGGCTGCCATAAGCGTTGCCGAGATTGCCATAGGCGCTTCCTTCTCCAGCCCTATCCCCCACTTCTTTGGCTATTGATAAGTGTTTGTTGTGGTGCTCTATGGCTTCTTGGAACTTTCCCAGGCTGCGATAAGCGTTGCCGAGCTTGCCATAGGCCTCTCCTTCTCCAACCCTATCGCCCACTTCTTTGGCTATTGATAGGTTTTTATTGAGGCACTCTATGGCTTCTTCGAATTTTCTTAGCATGCAATAAGCGGTGCCGAGATTGCAATAGGCCCCTCCTTCTCCAGCCCTATCGCCCACTTCTTTGGCTATTGATAGGTGTTTATTGTGGTACTCTATAGCTTGTAGGAATTTTCCTAGGCTGCCATAAACGCTGCCGAGATCGCCATAGGCCCTTCCTTCTCCAGCCCTATCGCCCACCTCTTTGGCTATTGATAGGTGTTTATTGAGGTACTCTATACCTTCTTGGAATTTTCCTAGCCTGCGATAAGTTTTGTTGAGATCGCCATAGGCCCCTCCTTCTCCAGCCCTATCGCCCACTTCTTTGGCTATTGATAGGTGTTGTTTGTGGTACTCTATAGCTTGTAGGAATTTTCCTAGGCTGCCATAAGCGTTGCCAAGATTGCCATAGGCTCCTCCTTCTCCAGCCCTATCGCCCACTTCTTTGGCTATTGATAGGTGTTTATTGTGGTACTCTATAGCTTCTTGGAATTTTCCTAGGCTGCGATAAGCGTTGCCGAGATTGCAATAGGCCCCTCCTTCTCCTGCCCTATCGCCCACTTCTTTGGCTATTGATAGGTGTTTATTGTGGTACTCTATAGCTTCTTGGAATTTTCCTAGGCTGCGATAAGCGTTGCCGAGATTGCAATAGGCCCCTCCTTCTCCTGCCCTATCGCCCACTTCTTTGGCTATTGATAAGTCTTTATTGTGGTACTCTATAGCTTGTAGGAATTTTCCTAGCCTGCCATAAGCGATGCCGAGATTGCAATAGGCACTTCCTTCTCCTGCCTTATCGCCCACTTCTTTGGCTATTGATAGGTGTTTATTGTGGTACTCTATAGCTTCTTGGAATTTTCCTAGGCAGCGATAAGCGTTGCCGAGATTGGAATAGGCCCTTCCTTCTCCTGCCCTATCGCCCACTTCTTTGGCTATTGATAGGTGTTTATTGTGGTACTCTATAGCTTCTTGGAATTTTCCTAGGCTGCGATAAGCGTTGCCGAGATTGCAATAGGCCCCTCCTTCTCCTGCCCTATCGCCCACTTCTTTGGCTATTGATAAGTCTTTATTGTGGTACTCTATAGCTTGTAGGACTTTTCCTAGGCTGCAATAAGCGTTGCCGAGATTGCCATAGGCCCCTCCTTCTCCAGCCCTATTGCCCACTTCTTTGGCTACTGATAGGTGTTTATTGTGGTACTCTATAGCTTCTTGGAATTTTCCTAGGCTGCGATAAGCGATGCCGAGATTGGAATAGGCCCTTCCTTCTCCTGCCCTATCGCCCACTTCTTTGGCTATTGATAAGTGTTTATTGTGGTACTCTATAGCTTGTAGGAATTTTCCTAGGCTGTGATAAGCGTTGCCGAGATTGCCATAGGCCCCTCCTTCTCCAGCCGTATCGCCCACTTCTTTGGCTATTGATAGGTGTTTATTGTGGTACTCTTTTGCTTCTTGGAATTTTCCTAGGCTGCGATAAGCGATGCCGAGATTGGAATAGGCCCTTCCTTCTCCTGCCCTATCGCCCACTTCTTTGGCTATTGATAAGTCTTTATTGTGGTACTCTATAGCTTGTAGGAATTTTCCTAGGCTGTGATAAGCGTTGCCGAGATTGCCATAGGCCCCTCCTTCTCCAGCCCTATCGCCCACTTCTTTGGCTATTGATAGGTGTTTATTGTGGTACTCTTTTGCTTCTTGGAATTTTCCTAGGCTGCGATAAGCGTTGCCGAGATTGCAATAGGCCTTTCTTTCTCCTGCCCTATCGCCCACTTCTTTGGCTATTGATAAGTCTTTATTGTGGTACTCTATAGCTTGTAGGAATTTTCCTAGCCTGCCATAAGCGATGCCGAGATTGCAATAGGCACTTCCTTCTCCTGCCTTATCGCCCACTTCTTTGGCTATTGATAGGTGTTTATTGTGGTACTCTATAGCTTCTTGGAATTTTCCTAGGCAGCGATAAGCGTTGCCGAGATTGGAATAGGCCCTTCCTTCTCCTGCCCTATCGCCCACTTCTTTGGCTATTGATAAGTCTTTATTGTGGTACTCTATAGCTTGTAGGACTTTTCCTAGGCTGCAATAAGCGTTGCCGAGATTGCCATAGGCCCCTCCTTCTCCAGCCCTATTGCCCACTTCTTTGGCTACTGATAGGTGTTTATTGTGGTACTCTATAGCTTCTTGGAATTTTCCTAGGCTGCGATAAGCGATGCCGAGATTGGAATAGGCCCTTCCTTCTCCTGCCCTATCGCCCACTTCTTTGGCTATTGATAAGTCTTTATTGTGGTACTCTATAGCTTGTAGGAATTTTCCTAGGCTGTGATAAGCGTTGCCGAGATTGCCATAGGCCCCTCCTTCTCCAGCCCTATTGCCCACTTCTTTGGCTACTGATAGGTGTTTATTGTGGTACTCTATAGCTTCTTGGAATTTTCCTAGGCTGCGATAAGCGTTGCCGAGATTGCAATAGGCCCTTCCTTCTCCTGCCCTATCGCCCACTTCTTTGGCTATTGATAGGTCCTTGTTGTGGTACTCTATGATTTGTAACGTTCTCTCTGCCATCGTGTGTAGCCCTGTAATATGCATTTCAAGAAGTAAATACAGACGTAGAAAGGAGAACCTATGTTACAGTTAGATCGTAATGATTGTTTTCTTATTCCTTCGTTGTCTTGATTGTAGCTTAGTATAAAACAAGGGTTTGTCATTAAACTTAAAGGGCAAGTGAAAAGTCAGTTTAGAAAAAGTGAAGGTAAAATTAATAAAACAAGGAAGAAATATTGTTGCTTGCCAGTTGTATTTTAATGACCTGTAAATATTGGTCTAATCTGCACCTCCACTGCCGCGGAAATGAAAACCGCCCTATTATCTGAGAATTAACTGTTAAAATGCGCCAGTCGCTTATTTTGCCCACTTTGGGGTTATTATGTGTGTAATGTCACCTGATTTCCGTGTGCTGCCACACTGGATTAGTCAGCAGTTTGATCGATTTCTTAACTTCTTGGTACGCAGAAGATGAGTAAGTGATTTGTAAATAACGCGATTTGAAAATTGCATTTATTTGTTTACATAGAACCCAGAGGTTTATAATAATTATAACGCCAAACTCCTAGCCTTTGTGCCGACTGGGTTAGCATTAACTCTGATACAGCCTAAAAATTGTTAAGAGAACTCCTTGCATTTTTAACTCCGAGACTCGTGATCTTAAGGCAATGAGGAGGCAAGATGGGGAATAAAATGTTTACACCCTGCATTTGA
This sequence comes from Siderastrea radians, assembly GCA_964017195.1. Classification (NCBI taxonomy): domain Eukaryota; kingdom Metazoa; phylum Cnidaria; class Anthozoa; order Scleractinia; family Rhizangiidae; genus Siderastrea; species Siderastrea radians. Next base: position 2,495,675 of record OZ024897.1, read on the forward strand.
TGCTTTCGCCAAAAAATCTTGAAAAACCGAAGGAGGCTCGGAAGATTTTACACTTTTGATTGTTTTTAAGCAATTTAAAGGACTTTTGTTACCGAAGGTGTGTTTTCTGTCAATTGCGTTTGTCACTAAACGAAGTGGTAAGTTTGTCTCTTTAAAGAAAGTGATCAGTTTCTCAAAATACTTTCTAACGAAGTAATCATTCTCAGTTCCTGCCTGGTGTATCAATCTTGATCTGGCAACATACTTGAATGCGAAGAGGTATCTTACTTGTGCCTTTTAAATTAGTGGAAAAGATTCTCATGATATCCAGAATCACTGGCAAGTGCACTGTCTTTAAGTACAACATGCAAATCTACCAAAAAACTTGGTATGTTTTCCTTGGTGATGAAAAGTATTAAAAATATGTGCCTACTTGTTTTGCATTAACTTTTAAAGTTAAATATTTTGTACACATCCTACTTCGAAGTAATCATTTCCAGTTCCTTCCTGTTGCGCGAATCTTGATCTTGCAACACATTTGAATGGAAATGGTAGTTTACTCGTGTCCAAAACAACTGAATTTATATCCAAACTACTGAATCCATGCAGTTGTGAAAGGGGGTTTAACGTCTTTTGTTTGGAGCTCAGCTTTCTAGTTCATAATCTTCGTCTTGTTAAGCTCAGACGGCTCGTAATTTTTCGATTTCGTTGGTAATTTCCTTCTCTAAACACCATTTTTTTCATACCGACAGCCAAAAAGCAGTGCTTTTCGCAGCGTTCTCGTTTTAGGGCTCTTTTGGAGCTCCTCTATTGTTGTTGCCGTCGCGGTAGAAAACTTGCTAAAAACGCCAGCCACTATTCGCTCCCAACTCTTCAGTGTAGCCAAACTTTGCACCATTCAGAAGTCGCGTTTGATTGGCTCTCTGTGAGTTCCTTTGTTTATTAACCAGAACAAGTCAGACTTCATTGTGTATTTCCTCTTTTCTGCACTGAATTACCTTTTTTCTGCATCGTGTTTCCTAAAAACTGCATTTTTCTTAGCCAATCAGAAAAGGTAAATTTTTTCATTTATATTATTAAGGTTATTATGTTTTTGCTTGTACCTGGGTGGCTTTTAACTGCTGAGATTTTACTGACCGCTCACTGAAAAGTTCGCGATGGGCTATGAACTATAGCCTCAACAAAAGGCCAACAAACTCAAAGAGTTTAATTAAAAGCTAAGAAACTCAGGTCAATAATTGTCACGCGTCCAAAGCTGACATAGATCATATAACGGATTTCGTAAGCTTAATCTTATGGTAGCTAAATGTATCATATTTCCTGCAGTTCTCTCACGCGGTTTTGACCCCTTAAAACTATCTAAGTTCTAACTATGTTGATGAAATTATGAAGTGTTACCATTCAAACAAAAATTACTGAGAAGAACTTTGATGTGTTGCTATTTACTACAATGTACAAGTTGGTTCTAAATTCTGAAATATTATCATTCAAATAAAAGCATATAAGGACTGTGCCTCCTAATACAGAGGTATTTTTGCAAAGGTTATAACTATGGAGGAAAGACAGATCTTATCAAGACCTACTGGAATCTTAAAAGAAAAATGTGGGTAGCCGCGCATTTTTCAGAGATAATTAATCAACCATTATTATAATAATGTTTAAAATACAAAGAATGTTTGGCAATTTCTTTTCAAAGTTAAGGTCAATTATATCTGAAAAATGCGTGGCTACCCCCAATTTTGTTTTTGGATCCTGATAGCCCTTGCTAAGATCTGCTTTTTCCACAAGTCATAAACCGCGCTGGTTACTAAATTGAGCTAATTATATTTCCGAACGAAATTAAAGAGGGCCTCAACTTTGAGTTTCTTGACCTTTTTTCTCAATTCTTGCTAAGAACAAAATAAATCAGTTGAACGATAAAGATTTTTTTATTCAGTTAGTGGGCTTTACCAACAGTAGATATTCATTAAACACTAAAACGCTGCCATGAAATATCCCATTAGAGTTGGTACATGAAATGTTCAGAGTTCAACAATTGAGTTTCTTGACCTTTTTCTCAATTCTTGCTGAGAACAAAATAAATCAAAAACACGTCACCGACGCGGAAGTACATCGAATTTGATGGTTTAACATATAATACGCGCGGATATTTTGCAGCAAAATGTCCACGCGTATTATATGTTAAGCCATGGAATAAGAGATTTATTATTCCACTTAAAAAAATCACGTCAACCTGTGAAACCTGGATTTTGCAGTGCAATACATAATTGTACTGTGTAATACCGTGGCATATTTTGCGTGTTCTCTTGACCTTATATGGTAAAATGGCGCAAGAGTGGAATAATAAAGTAGGTTATTTTCAAACAGAATGATTAGTTTGAAGTTAAAAAACGTCAATATCATGTAAAAAGTACAGAGAATTGAAAAAAAAAAGCAGACTAAGTCCACAACAACATCTTAAGTCATTTTGATCAGATCCAGTCCCAGAAAAGCTGCAGATTTCAACTCTCCTCAGAATGCTAAAGAAAGAATCGGAGTTGCGCTGCGGGCTCCCGCATTTTTTTTTCTTTCCTTTGTGGGAATAAACTCCTACTTTGTTTTAAAATATATCATAAAAGGTTAAGCCGTACAATTCCGAACTCTTATTTTTGAGCCCTCAATTCAAATGAGATTTACCACCTATGGTGTGACAGTTGTCATCTCGGACGTCAAATTTTTTGAAGCTCAACTTTAGTTGTTTTAGCTTGACATGTTTTCATTTCGGGCAGTTTTCTTAACCATGAGGAATGTCTTTGTAAAATTTGCCTTGTTAAAATCAAGCGTACCACCTTAAAGGCAGCAATTATGCTCCAATTACTTACCAAGCCTGGCTGTCAAAAAGCTCTTCCTGGGGTACCTCAGTGATAGTAACAGAATATAAACCTAAAATTGGGAAAAGTTACAGTCAGGTTTAACACTACTAAGTTGCCATGCTATAGAATATAATTTAAGTCTAATATACTCACCAAGTTCTATCGAGGCTAGTTGCCACAAAGCTAATCTTCGAGTTCTTCAGTGTAGTTAACAGAACACAACCTGCAACCGAGATATGTCACAGTAGCAATTAATTTGTTCACTTAGTTTTTAGATTGATTTGTTCAGAAAAGCTATCGAGGCTGTGAACCCATACTGAAAATCTCAGTATACAGGATTTTGTTAACTTAAAATCACTTCACACTCACCTCAAACAGAAGTTTCGTCATTCCCAAAGTAAATTCATTTTAGTTTCTCGTTACTAACTTTCGTGTCAGGGATATTTATATGCTGCCATTAGGAAACCATTTAACCATTTATGTAACTTGCAAACAGCTGAGTTTAATTTTAGATTGTTCGCTAATGGGAAAATTAATACTAGGAACGTAATTCTATGTCTCTAGTAGAAATTAAGCAATAACGTTAATAGTTTTTAGTACATAATGTGATTTTTAATGGCACATTTAATCTTTTTAAAAACTGGTCCAAGCATCGAACCTGAAACTCATTTGGAATGACCCCAACAATTCTTCGAGCCAGCCAGGAAAACAAGTTTGTGCAATATCGGAGGTCAATTAAGGCAATTAACAAACAAAACAAAACAATTGAATTTACCAACTCTACTTTATCCACATAATTTCAAATTCTCCATTAATAAGGATTACATTTTAGATGGTTTGTTTTTTCGATGAGCACCAATTTTGGGTAATTATATTTCCAAAAGAAATTAGAAGAAGCCCCAACTTCTTTCCTGTTTCTTATTATTTTCAATACTAGCTCAGAACAAAAAAAAATCATTTGCTCGATTAGATTTTTTAATTCAGCTAATGAGCTTTTTCAATCGTAAATGTTCATAAAGCACTATCATAAATATGGCATTATACTTGGTACAGGAAATGCTCGGAAATGTTAGACTGCCCCAGACGACCCATCCAGATTCTATTCTGTTCTGTTTTGTTCTGTTGTGGCATATTTCGTACCTGCCACGCGGAAGGCCTGGGTTCGATTCTCGATCGATTCACTGCTACAGCTGTTTGTTTGTTTGTTTTTCCTTATTTTTTAATTCATTTTCCCTTAAATCTGAACTATTCGTTAGACATAATTCGAAGTTTGTTCTTTCTACTGTCATTAACTGCTGACCAAGAGATCGTCGCTCTCGGTACATGGATGACCTCTATTTAACTAGTGCAGGAGGCCATGGACCACTGTGTTCACAGACTTAATTTTGTTGTAAGACCAACGAGTCCGAACTTTGTAACGCACGCAAACGCAAGGGGTGAGGGGATGGGGGGGATGAGAAAAAGAAAATGACCTCGAGATCAAAAAGTCTGAGCATCAGACGGTCAATTTTAGGGCTCTCTATTCAGGCAGCATCGATAGGTTGCAAAGGTTGCAAATACAGACAAAAATTGAGAGTAGTTGTGTGTACCGTCCAACCCCATACGATTGTCTTGGAATTTGTTTCTTTCTCAATAGAGCAGTTTTCAATTGACTGTCGAAAGTAATGTGTTTGCTTTCGTTTTGCTTTGCCATGCGCTCTTTGATTTGGTAAAAAAGCTCGCGCTTCTTTCTCAACCAATCAGACGAAAAACCAAAACTAATCGTGACGTGCTCGCACGCGTTTTTCTTGTATTTCCTTCGAATTGTAATTGGGGCATTTTGTGTTTTGTTCCTGTCGCATTTGCCAAAATGCACTTCTTGGTGTTTTTCAGTGGGGTTAACAGAAACCTGCAACCGGAAAATCTCACTCACTCATCTTATTTTTTTTTTAGAGTAATTTGTTCAAAAAAGCATTCGAGGCTATGTGTAACCATGTTAAAAATCTCAGTATTCAGGATTTAACTCAAAATCCCTTCACACTCACTTCAAACAAAAAATTTGATCATTGTCGTCATTCCGAACGTGTTTTCATTTTTATCTTTTGCAAATTATATAACGCTTTTTAAAACAAAACTGATCAAAACCTGTAGTTCATAATGGAAACATATAAATAGCCCTGACACAAAAGTAAATATTGAAAAGATAAATTTTAGGTCGCTCACTAATAGGTAAATTTATACTAGAGAAGGACTATCCATCTTTAGACGTGTAAATTACGCAAACAACGTGATAGTTTTCAGTGCCAGGAGTATGCGGCTCTTAATATGAACATTAAATTCCCCAAAGACCTGATCCAAACATCGAACTATTCACGTGTCGAACCCGAAACTCATTTGGAGCTACTAAAAGAATTCTTAAAACTAGCTGTGAAAACAACCTTTGCACAATATTGGATGTCAATAAAGTTAACAAACGGGATAGTTTTAAAATGAACTTGCCAACTCTACTTTCGCTTTATAAATAACCTTAATTGAACTTAGCGTCTCAAAGATTTTATTTCAGATTGTCTGTTTTATCGATGGCTACTAAATTGGGCTAATTATATTTCCGAAAGAAATGAAAAAGGCCTCAACTTTAAGGTTCTTGACCATTTTTCTCACTTCTAGATGAGAACAGAATAAATCAGTTGAACGAATAAGATTTTTTTAAATTCAGCATGTGAGCTGATCATAAAACACTATCATAAACATCCCATTAGACTTGGCACGTAAATGTTTAGAGTTCAGCAATTGCAAAGGGCCCTTTTCTATTAGACTTCCCCAGTCGACCCAGCCTAAATCTGTCGAGTTTAATTGTCCAGCCGTTAATTCAGATAATTTGCCACGCCTTAGAAAACAGGAATTCTCCCATTAACTAAGAGCCATAATCTCGATTTAAGCCCCCTCTTTTAAGAATTAACATTAAGAACAGTAGGGTACAACAACTAGAAAGGAGAACTATTTTGTCAATCCTTGAGACTGGTGGAGCAAAAATATGAAAATGGAATGAACGTAAGAAGAATAAATTCACCTAGATGAATTCAAGTTAGCCAACAACAGAAGAATATGATTTTAGTTTTCGCAAGCTAATAGGGCCGTTTTGATTAAATATTTTGAAACAAACGTTCCTGATCAGCGCAACTTGAGTGGGACAAATAAACATGGTCATAAATGTAGGTTAACAGCATGGATAGTTGACAACCACGAGCTTGTCTTCAAAACGGTATTGAGCTTCCCACTGTAGCTCTGCTATTCGCTAACGTTATGCTTGAAAATTGCTATTGTTGGAACAAACAGTCTAGATGACTTCGATCTGAACCTCAGGTTTGAATTCTAGAATAGATATTATAACGCTTTTCTATAGTAGAAAATCGGCAGTGACTTAAAAAACAGAAGATGAAATATCGATAAATGACGGGATAATTTAAGAGACCATGAAGGGCTTACGACGCTTAAAAGAAATATTGACTTAAAGAAAAACTTTTTCTTTTTTGCGTGATGGTTTGAAAAAGCAACATGAGTTTCAGGCCAAAATATTCTGGAAATGATGCAAAGTGAAATTTGAAAAAATATAGGCTCCCGACAAAGCGTGTTGTTAAATAAAAAGTTTTCTTGCAATCGAATAACGGAGACACACAAGAAAATACATATAATTGAAAAAAAAAACAGGTTAAGTGTACAACACATCTTTTAAAAGTAATTTTGATTGGAACCGGTTCCAGAGAGGCCGCAGATTTCAACTCTCCTCAGAATGCATGATAAGGAAAGAATCGGAGTTGCGCTGCGGGCTCCCGCTTGTTTTTTCCTTTCCTTTGTGGAAATAAATTCCTACTTTGTTTTTGTAAATATCGTAAAAAGTTAAGCCGTAAAACGCCAAACTCTTATCTTTGAGCCCGCAATTCAAATGAAATTTACTACTTGATGTGTGAAAATTGTCACCTCGGAAGATAATTTTTTTGAAGCTCGGCTTTAGTTGTTTTAGCCTGACATGTTCTTAACTATGAGAAATTTATTTGCAAAATTGGCTTGTTTGACTCAAGCCACCTTAAAGGACTGTAATTCATGTACAAAGTACTCACCGTGCCTACAGCAGTTGTTGGTAAAAAGCTTTTCTTCGACCTTCTTGGGGTGTCTCAGTGATAGCAACAGAAAATGACCCTGAAATTAGGAAATTCACAGTGAGGTTTAATACTAGTGAGTTGCCGTGCTCTAGAATGTAATTTAAGTCTAATATACTCACCAAGTTCTATAGAGGCTAGTTGCCAAAAAAACTTATCTTCCAGTTCCTCAGTGAGGTTAAAACAGAAAACAACCTGCAACCAAGAAATGTCACAGTAGCAATTAATTTTGCATTGATTTATTCAGAAAAGCAGTCAAGGCTGTGTAAATCTCAGTATACAGGATTTCGTTCACTTAAAATCATTTCACACTCACCTCAAACAGAAGTTTGTTCTTTCCCAAAGTGAATTGATTTTAGCTTCTGAATACTAACTTTCGTGTCAGGGATATTTATATGCTTCCATTAGGAAACCATTTAACAGTTATATAACTTGCAAACAGCTGAGTTTAAGTTTAGATTGTTGGTAATGGGAAAATTAATGCCAGGAACGCATTAATTTTTCTCTGTCTCTAGTATAAAGTAGGCAATAACGTTGATAGTAAAGAATGTGCTTTTTAATTGAATAGTAAATCTCTTTAAAAGCTGCTCCAAACCTCGACCTCTTTACGTATCAAACCCGAAACCCATTTGGAATGACCCCAGTAATTCTCCAAGCCAGCTGGGAAAACAAGTTTGTGCAATACAGGAGGTCAATAAAGGCAATTAACAAACAAAACAATTTTAAGTGAATTTTCTAACTCTACTTTATCCACACAATTTCACCTAATGTCTACTCCAATAATAAGGATTGCATTTTATATGAATTTTTGCGTTGATCACTAATTAAACAATAGAGTTCTTCTGTCGAAGGCACTATCGTGTGATAGGTTGCTCGAGGAAATTTGATGTTTATAACAAATATAAGCCCAAGAATGTAGTTTGAGGGCTTACATGAAGTTTGAACATCAAATTACTATTACACATATGCCTGAATCAGAAGGACTCTGTTGTTTTTATGGTACAACGCTAAATTTAAAACGGGCACTATGCGCTGATAGGCGCCCGCTGAGGAGGGACACTATCGCGTCACGTGATAGTGTCGGGATGGGAGCACGCCAAAATTTAGCGTTGTACTATAATTTTGGGTAATTATATTTCCAAAAGAAGTTAGAAGAAGCCCCAACTTCTTGACCTGTTTCTTGTTATTTAAATGCTTTATAGCTCAGAACCAAACAATCACTTGCGTGGTGAAATTTTTTAATTCAGCTATTAGGCTGTATTGAATGTTACAGTAGCGATTAATTTGTTTACTTAATTTTTAGATTGATTTGTTCAGAAAAGCAGTCGAGGCTGTGTAACCACACTGAAAATCTCAGTATACAGGATTTAAGTTTAACTTAAAATCTTTTCACTTTCACCTCAAACAGAAGTTTGGTCATTTCCTATGTGAATTCATTTTAGTTTCTCGTTACTAACTTTCCTGTCAGGGATATTTATATGCTTCCATTAGGAATCCATTTAACTATTTATATAACTTGCAAACAGCTGAGTTCAATTTTAGATTGTTTGCTAATGGGAAAGTTAACACTAGGAACGCAACTATTTGTCTCTAGTACAAATTAAACAATAACGTTAATATTAAATAATGTGCTTTTTAATGTGCTTTTTAATGGAACAGTAAATGGTCCAAACATCGACCTCTTCGCCTATCGAACCCGAAACTCATTTGGAATGACCCCAATTTAATATTTTCCGAGCCAGCTGGAAAAACAAGTTTGTGCAATATCGGAGGTCAATAAAGGCAATTAACAAACAACACAATTTTAATTGAATTTACCGAATATTTTCGCCATGAAAAAGATAATTAATTGAACTCATAACTACAGTTCCAAATAATGTCTATTCCTTGATAAAGACGACCCAACCGAATTGACTGTTCTGTTCTTGTTCTGTTGTGGTAAGAATTCTTACCCGCCACGCAAAAGGCCTGGATTCGATTCCGGGCTACAGCTGTTTGTTTGTTTTCCTTTATTTTTCTCGTTCATTTTACCTTAAATCTGAAGACTTCATTGGACATCAATCCCTGTATGTTATTTTTCAGTCACTCTCGTCCCCAGAGCTCTGCGAATTTTTCAATACTGTCATTAACCGCTGACCAAGAGATCGTAGCTCTAGGAACATGGATGGCCTCCATTTGACTAGTGCAGGAGCCCATGGACTAGTGTGTTCACAGGCTTCACTTTGTTGTAAGACCGACGAGCACGAATTTTTTAACGCAAGCGAACGCAACGGATGAGGGATGAGGGATGAGGGAAAGAGAAAAGAAAACGACCTCGAGAACAAAAAGTCTGAACATCAGACGGTACATTTCAGGGCTCTCTATTCAGGCAGCATCGAATTTATGCTTAAGACCAGGCCAAAGGTGGCAAATATAGACAAACATTGAGAGTAGCTGTGCAGACCTTTCAAGCTCATATGACTGTCCTGTAATTTGTTCTTTTTTTAATAGAGCAGTTTTTTCAATTGATTGTCGATAGTAATGTGTTTGCTTTTGGTTTTCCTTTACTAAAAAGATAAAGTCGCACACGAGCCAAGGAGGCCCACACGGCCGGGGCTTACTATGGCTATCCCGGTTTCTGTAGCATGAAGCAACTGAGAGTATTGCTGCATACTGCCCGTTTTTGGCAATTAGAGCATTGTGTTTTGTTCCTGTTGTGATTGGTTAGAGTAATTACTTTGGTTAATTGGTTTTACAACATTCATTTAAAAACCCCTCCAGGTGAATATTACTTGAGCAGTCAATCGCTTGCACTTTATCGGCCCAATTTAATTTAATTTATGTTTTGAGGTAGACTTGATAATTGTAAGTGCCCGAGGAGAAGGTGGCTCTGTTCTCACCAGAAGCCTCTCTTTTCATTTTTTCCTTTTTGGCGATTTTTCTTTCCGTTTTTCCTGAAGGAGACTCTACAGAAGAGAGAGAGAGAGAGAGAGGGGGGGGGTGGGGGACCAAAAAGCATCGCCTTGTTCTGAAAGAAGACCACATAACAGATTGTGATCGCCCAGCTTGCAATCATCTAGTTACGGATGTAAACGGGAAGCTTCTGAGCTCGGAAACGCGTATCGCCTTGAGCAGCCCTAACTTCCTGAGGCTTCGCAACCCTTCCAATTGCTTCCATAACTCTACGGTGGCCAATTTACCATAGCAACTCAGTTGATAAATCCGAATTTTTGTCTTTTACTTCCCCACCGACGCAGCACCACAGTTTCTTTTAAAATAACCCCCTTATTTAATTGCAATAAAAGCAAGGAAAGCTGGACAGGATTCGTTCTCATCGTTTCAAGTCGAAGCAGGTAGAATGCAAGTAAAGAAAGTTGTTGCACTCAAGTCCTTCTCTTTCCGAACCTACACTGGTGCCGTTTCTTTCACCTGCTCCCACCGGGAAAGGGGGTGGGGGTAGGGCGAAGAGATGGCTAACATTTCAAATTGGCCCCAAAACGTTTTCTCCCATTTTTCTAAAGAGTTTAGCATTGTGGTAGAACTGAAAATTTCAACAACTATTTTTCTTCAGATTCCACGTTGTACCTTCGCCGCCAATTCCGCCGTCGACAACTGCCTTAACGAAAAATGTTCCGTGGCAGCTGTGAGTCTCCACTCGACGTCATGAAGTGAAATAAGCTCTGTGAGGACCTTAACAAGACAAGCTTAAGACAAAAATGAAGAAAACCTATATTGCTTGACTTAAGAAGGTAAACCTACTTTGTATCAAATGAAAGTGAGTAAAAGAATTTATCATGTATCCCGTATATGCCAAATACAGGGTGAAATGCCGATGAAACATCAAAGTACGAACATCGACAGCGACATTAGCACTTTACTTAGAATTCCAAGACTAAATTACTAGCACCAATGCGAGAGCCTTTTAGCACCACCACTTAAAATCCATATTTTACATAAAAATCACCTCCTTTCTTTTTTCTTAATTAGGTTATCACCTGAGCAAGACCTCCACTTATTTAACCTCAGTTCCGAGAAATACAACCCTCCAGTTGGCAGCAGGAAGGTGAGTAATTTTACCACGTTTTAGTTTCAGTTTTAGTCAGGAAGTAATCTGTCAGAACAGGGTTTCTTCCGAGCTTTGTGGTGGCGAAAGATAAAGATTCCGCTCGTATGTTACAAAGTCCATTTCGGATTCTGAAGGAGTATACTGTTTAAAATTGATCAGTATGACAGGATCAGAAACAAATCATTTATTTATAACTTTCTTGACGTAATTTCAGAGATATTTCCGCAATAATACAATGATTGAACTTTCTGTATGGAATGGACTCAGTTAATGGTTCTTTCGCCCCTGTCTTGGTTACGTACCGCCCGCTTGAATTGAGAACAAAGTTTCCGTAGCAAACGCTTCAGTTTAGAAAGAAACGTGCAGCACGTTCGAAAAGGATAAATGCAAGTTTTAATAACTGAATACCACACCTTAACGTTCAAATTCCCCCAGCAGTGCGGGATCAATCTCTGATTTCCCTTAACGAAATATAAGCAAATCAAAGCTGCAAACGAGTAGTGAGAGTAAATTATAAATTAACTTTGATTTATAACTATTTCATTCAGTTTTCGTAACGAATTATAAAAAGAAGAAGGGATAATTTTGATTTTAATCCTAGGCTTAGCGTTCCAATTTGATCTGACATCGATTGAAGGCCTAACCATATCAATGTTATTATTCTAAACGTATTAGTCACGTAAAGTTACTTTTTTAGTATTATTATTATTATTTTATTACTAAGTATCATTTAATCACTAACACGCGCACTCTCTTAATTCATATATAAGCAATTATCAACCTTTCTTTATTGATTTATCAGTTGATCACTAAAAGGCGCACTCTTTTGAAGCAAATGTAAGCAATATCATCCCTTCTTCGTTGATTTATCTGTAGGCTATTAATACGCACGCTCTCGTAAATCATGCATAAGCATTATCATCCTTTCTTTATTGATTTATCAGTTGGCTACTAACATGCACACTCGTAAATCATACGTAAGCATTATCATTCCTTCTTCATTGATTTTTCAGTAAGCTACTAATACGCACACTCTCTAAAATCATATATGAACATAATCTTCCCCTCTTCATGGATTAATCAGTAGGCTACTAATACCCACACTCTCATAATTTATATATGTGCAATAGCATCCCTTCTTCATTGATTTACCAGTAAGCTACTAATACGAGCACTCTCTTAAATCATATGTAAGTATTATCATCCCCTGTTCATTGATTTATCATTAAGCTTCCAACATGTGCACTCTCTTAAATCATACACGAGCATTATAATCCCTTCTTTATTGATTTATCAGGAAGCTACTTACACGCGCGCTCTCTTAAATCATATATAAGCAGTATCATCCCTTTTTCATTGACTTATCAGTAAGCTACACACATGCGCACTCTCTTAAATCATATAAGCATTATCATCCCTTTTTCATTGACTTATCAGTAAGCTACTTACACGCGCACTCTCTTAAATTATATATAGGCATTATCCTCCCTTCTTCATTGTTTTATCAGTTGGCTTGGCTACTAACACGCGCACTCTCTTAAATCATATATAGGCATCATCATCCCTTCTTCATTGATTTACCGGTAAGCTACTAACAGGCGCACTCTGTTAATTCATATGTAAGCAATGCCAACCCTTTTTCATTGAATTATCAGTAAGCTACTAATACGCACACTCTCTTAAATCAGGTATAAGCGTTATCTTTCCTTTTTCATTAGTCTGTCAAGTGACTACTAAGACGCTCTCGCTGATCTTGTTTAAACAGTTTCGTTTGTTTCTTAATTGATGTATCAGTTACAGTTAGTAATTGGTTACTATGCTCCCACTTGACAGTTATTTTAAAGTTTGTGTCCCTCACCCCCCCTCCCCCCCCAATAATTTATCATTTGTTTTCTATTACGGGCATTCTGTTAAATCTTATCTTACCTATTTTGGGTTCATGTAGTAGTTAACGAAAAAGAATAGACTCTTGAATATCAATTATATAGTTTTCATTTAGTTCATTCAACTATTCTGTTCGTGCTTATCGTCTTTTATTGTCTTTATTGTCTTTTATCGACATTTATTCCGAAATGATCAGCTCCCACTATTCGTTATCTATGGTAACGGGTTAAAGTAAATTAGGCATTGAGCCCATTATACGATCTAATCTTTAAAGTATCTCTTACAATTAATAGCATAGCTTAGCATAGCCTGAACAACACTATGGTTGCAACATTCCTTTCTTGCACTGTCTACCTTCAAAAGAGCAATTTTGTGTTTGTGCCTGGCTGTTTCATTTTCTACATTAAATAAGCAAAGACATCTTTTTCTTGTCTAAAGAAAGGATATCAGTTCAACCAATCTGTTGCTCACGCCACTGTTACATGTTAAAAGCCTCAGAGCCGCTGTTTGGTACAGTCTTTGATTACGAAATAAGACCTGTTTGATACTTAATAACATCCACCTTGTTATGATCTTCTGAAAGTCTTGCTACTTTAGGCAACGCAAATTATTGGCTTTGTACTGTAGGCTCTAATTCTTGCATCATTCCTATCACAATAAAACAAAGTTTTCTTAACAGGTTAGTATAATAAAGAAAGAGAAGTTGTTATAATGATCTAACAGGAATTTTCTCGGTAAACGCAATCAGATTCTTAAATTCAAATGTCTTCACATAATCTCCTGAGCTTCTTCCGTTTACTGTTATTCAGGAACACGGCCAATCAAAAGGATGTTAACTGCGTATAAAGTACAAAAAAAATCTGCCAAATCTGCCAAAGCCAGGTGCACGATGCACAACCTTCCGTTAAGATTCCACAAGCGAGGAAACGTTTTCGCAGAAATTAAACATTCTTAAAATTTCAATGTTCAAGGTCTCTAATGTCAATGTGCGTTTGCAAGCATGCGCAACATTTTGTTGCGGCGGTAAAATTTGTGTCCCAGATGCAAAAAAATGTGCTGAAGTTTTTGCAGTCACACTTTGCTTTCAGAACAAATCGTTGGGTGCATGCACAAAAAGGAAACGTTTTCCCGTAACAGTTGTCGCTTCTTCTCTTGTAAGGCCAGTCACAACCAGCTGTAGAATGAAAATGAACCAATCAGATCTTGAAGTACAAACATCCAACTGTTGTACAGATGACGTGCAAGAAAACCTTTACATGTGTAAATGCAGTTTTCTAACTAAAACTTGAAGATTTCTGCCATTTTGTTGTACCAAGAGAAAATAAGGGGACAGAGAGGGACTCTGAGGGCGTTGGCTGGGATATGTCAATTCCACAAAAGTTATTTATAGATTGGCTTTTGAACGGAAGTCTGTTTCCCGAAACGTCCGCATAAATACCATTTCCCTTGTTTTTCGAAGTCGTTTTCATCGACAAAACGTAACACCACTTGGTTCGCCATTACAAGCAAACTTTTGAATGGATCGTCAAACACCAGATCCGGGTTCCCTTTATGCGGACGTCTGGAAAACAGACTTCCGTTCCAAATGGCCGTCTAAAAATAACTTTACCGAACTTGGCATATCCCAAAGCCTGGACTGGCAGTGTCCCTCTCTGTCCCCTTATTTTCTCTTGGTTGTACTCTTTGATTTTCACTTTGACAATCTGAAACTGTAAGTATATTTGAATTAAAGACGCTTAAAGTTAAACCCTTTGACTTTTTAAATCCAGATTAGGGCTGATCGTATTTTAGTAAACGCCTTAGCGTGCCTCTCATAACTTACCTGTAGTATGTATCTCGCCATTGGTTTTCCTTGTTGTCATGGCGATTGTTAGAATCAGTCTTTGCATTGGTAACTGTGAACAAACTTACAAATATTCAAAGATAAGAATACAAAAACCCAGCCTCCCACGCAGTCGTTTCTATGGGAGTCGTGTTACCCCTCCAACGACTCCCCCAAAAACGACTGCGTGGGAGGCTAATTAAAAACAAGACTGTTCACAACTTTGCACGCACAATTTAAATTTCTTATATGTCCGGCTAATTGCTAATAAAAATATCTAACGCTTACCATGTCAAGAAGATGGAACAAAGAAAAAATCTAATTACCCGATGGTAAACCTGTGCCCATACTCGGGACCTTCCGCACACCGGCGGATGATCTAATCCCTCAACTCCTGGGAGACACGTGGCAAGGTACATCTTATGTACCATATTTGTTGTAACACACGTCCTGGTACGACCAGGACAACCAATGTTGAAAGCGTCTCTTAACATGATGAGTTGGTAATTTTAGGCTCGGCCATGAAATAAAAAACTAAATGTGATATTCATCATCTCTCAAGCATGTGACGAAGGAAAAATCTGAATTCCCGACGGCAATCGAACCCATTTCCCCTTAGTACACTCCACTAAAGCTCTAACCACTGAACTAATTTCTAGTACTCTTACTTAGCATTAGAAACTCATTGAGAACAAACAGAAGCAGTATGTTTCATCTTTTTTCTCCCTTTCCACGTATTTTCATTGTTGAGCATCATATATCTCGTTTTTACGCCTGCTATAACTTGGAGCTGCACCTTTATGTGGGATGGGTCTCTCTCGTCATACCTGTGATGAATTTCTTTTTCTGCAGGTCGTGCTTGCCCTGGCTTGGTAAACATCAGCGAGATCTACAGTTCATTAAATCAATCAATCAATTAACCAACCAACTAGCCAGCCAGCCAGCCAGCCAGCCAGTCAGTCAACCAGCCAGCCAGCCAGCCAGTCAGCCAGCCAGTCAGTCAGTCAGTCAGTCAGTCAGTCAGTCAGTCAGTCAATCAGTCAGTCAGTCAGTCAGTCAGTCAGTCAGAAAGTCAGTCGAAAGCAACAAATTTTTGAAAAATCGTTCGGTTGTATGTCGTTACTTGACTTTCCGGTAGTGTTGGATATCCTGATGAGATACCCGGTGGGGGTACTCCTTAAAGTGAGCTATACGGGTAGACCCCGTTTGAAAGGGGTGCTTTTTTGCGCTTACAAAATACGAAAGCGTGGGGAGATTTACTGTTTTAGTATGTAAAGGATCATCGAATTGCACCTTGAGCTAAAGGGGTAGCGGCTAAGTCAAGTACCCCAAACGTTTTGGTGAAATTTTGGACCCTTCGAGCGATTAAACCCCCCAGGTAAAATTTTTGTTCAAGATATGTGGAGAGGGTACCATTTCGACAAAAATTATTATATTGAAGGGTTAGGTTTTGAACATTGGGGCAGAGCTTCCAAACAAGAAACTTTATTCATAACTTCCCCACCCCCCTCGGGGTGAAACGTGTCTTCGCGCTCGGCTAAATGAACGCTCGCGCTCGGTTAAATGAACGCCTGTTATGTAAGTTAATCGATATCAGCTGGAGTCATGTGTTACCTATGATTTACATCTTGTAAAGACAAACTATTGCTGCATGTGGTTAATTGCTTCTGCTTCAGGACTGCGAAAATTATTCCTTGGGCCATCCTTCTCTTCCTTTTCTTCAAAGTTCAACCCAGATGTCGAGAATATATTCTTCAGGAATTGAAATTAGTGGGTGTGTTCAACATGGAAACGGCGTTTTCAAATTAGGGCAACTCAATGCTGCTCTCCTCAATGTTAGAAGGAAAATTTGTTAGCAAGAATACCCACATATTGTACCTCTTTACTAATCTTCCCTCTTTGTGAAGCAGAAGCCGTCGGTATCACTGAAAAATAAAGGAAAATATTGTCTCAGGTATTTATGATTCAAAGAACTATGCTGAATATACCTGTTCTTGGAAAACATAAAAGACATTAAAGTTACGTTGAAGAGCCTTACGTTTTCAGGAGCGTTCCCAAATTCAGTTATTCATTTAAAATATCGCTTTTCCTCTCGCAATCGTTAACTGCTCAGCAAAATAAAGCTACACACCTGTTGTTCATTTCTCCTGCGTCTGACCGTGAATTGATAGACTTGAGGCCTTAACACCTCCTTGTCGACTCCAATTAAGACCTAAATAAACCTGTCCTCAAAACAAAACATCAGCAGCAATAGAAAAATATTCAGTGGCAATAGAAAAGTTAATTTTAATCAAAGTAATTAAATAGCGTGCAAATGCATGTGTTATGCATATGCGCAGTTGCAGTAGTCGTGCGTTGTAGATTGCGTAGGAGATGTAGATGAAAAACTGAATAGCGCGTAGCTTACTCTTAATGCCGCATGCAGATAGATTACCTACCAGACAATGGAGCGGGCAAAGAATTCGAATTGTACACAAAGGTAAGTTTAAGGCAGCTAGATTTCAAAATAAGATGAGTCCATGCATAAAAAGGTTATGAACGCGCTTCCGAATAAAGTATCAAAATAAATCGCTGAACTCAAAACGGTGAACTGTAAATTGCATAGAAGATGTCGGTAAAATACCAAACCGTGTGTAGTTTGGTAATGAAGAAGGCCGTTCTAATCAGTCTAATTGTGTAGCGTGCAAGTAGTTGTGTAAACGTGCACTTACAAATTATCGCGCGCGTGTTAAGGGTATGTGCGGTTGCCTCCCTAGAGCGCGCCGTCTTTCACGCACCCTCGGCACAAAACCACGTGATACAAACAACAGTATAACAGCTACAAAACACGATTGTTCACACAAACATTACATTTAAAGGATGGAGAATAATTATAAGTTAAAAGCGAAGTAATAAAGAAGCAACATATGTTAAAGGCTCTAACGAAAAGAAGGGAATTGAGCCTTGGAAGTGTCAATCCTTACGTTTCAACGCCAATAGAGATACAACGCAACGTTAGGAAGCACGTAAGGATTATGTGATAGTAAGAAGGAACTATTGGCTAGGTAGAGGAACACGTTCTGGTAGGAGATATGGAGGTTAAATAATTCTAAAGTTAAACTAGAAGTGACAAAGAACATTGGCAGGAAGGGAGAAAACAAGGGAGCCTGAGAAATACTGATGAAGTTGAGAAAATGTATTGAGGGGTTTCTCTTTATAGGGTTAAAAAGGAACGTGAATAAGTGTGAAGTCATGATATTAGTATGAGTAAGAAGGAATTCAATGTTGATGGAATAGTATGTATATATAAGCAGAAGAGTGAGACAAGCTGTGACAATAAGATTGTTAGCTCAACTCCACGGTGTGAAAATGTCCAGCGACTGAGATTCCGGTAGTTGATGCTTCCTGTATCGTTTGCAGATGTGGCCGCGCCGATATGGATCACCAAGACAATGCATGCAGGTACATTGCACACGAGACGACGGAGGGCAAAAATCAGTCCAATTGCACGAAACGGCAAGTGTTAGGCGGTTAGTTTGTAGAGATAATGAATATATAACGATAAGATAAGCGCGCATTTGTACACATAAGGTACCAAAAATGAATCGCGGGTCTAAAAAACGATGAATAAATGCAGAGTTAGAAGCAGCTTGCAGCTGATGATTTTGCAGACAGATTGCATACGAGACGATGAATGAGGCCAGTGGTTGGAATTGCACAGAACGATGACAACATTTAGGGCGCATGCGTGGATAAGAGATCAATAAACTTTTCACAGAAACTAAAACGGTGAACTGCATGTTGCATAGAAATAAGGAGATTGCAACTTGCGGCTCGCACAAGTTGACGCGTGCAGATAGATTTCCTAGGAAACAATGGATGGGCAAATAATATGAGTTGCACAAAAAGTCTTTTTAACCGGGCAAAAAATAAGACGGGCGCATGAAAAGGCTATGGGCGCGCTTCTGTGAGGATAATAAATCAAATGAGTCGCAGAACTAAAAAAGGTGACATATAGTTTGTATTGGAGCAGTGATGACGAAACACTGAATAATGCGTAACGTTCTCTTAATTCTGCGTGCAGACAGATGACATAAAGCGGGATGAATAAGGCAAAACATTCGAATTGCACAAATAGTTAAGTTTAAGGCAAGTTGATTTTAAAATAAGACGAGGTCATAAAAAGGTTATAAGCGCCCTTTAAAACGGACAAGATATAAAAAGTGAATCGCAGAACTATAACATATTATAATATTTAGTGTAAACTTAATAGATGGCGATGAAACACAATTGTGTGCGGCTTGCTCAGAATGATGCATGTAAACAGACTGCGCTCGAATGAATCGTCTTGCATAAAACGATAAAGACACTGTCACCTCGCGACGATGTGGAAACGTACGGAGGTGGTTACTGAGAACAGTGAAAAGTAGATTATAGGATTTATAGGAATGATGAAATGCCGAACAAATACACAATGCAGTTTGCAGCTTGCACAAGATGATGGATGGAGATAGACTACTTACGAGACGACGGATGGATGAAACAAATGACTCGAATTGCACATAAAGGTAATTGTAAAGCAGCTAGTTTGCCAAATAAAATAAATGTGCGAAAAGGCTTTGAGCGCGCTTCTGTGCAAACAAGATAACAAAATAAATCACAGGACTAAAAACGGTGAATTGTAGATTGAGTTCCAAAACGATGGAGTGGATTAACGCATTTCTGCGTGGAGAAGATACAGACGTGAATAGCAGATCATTGAATTGCGTATCAAATGAGTGGCAAACGCACATCAATAGCTGCACCTTGACAACGATGATAATTAGCATAATGATAACGACAATGATAATGATAGCATAAGATAATGATGATAATGAACGAATCGTATTGCATAAAATGATAATGAAGCGGGCGAGATGAACCGCCGAAAACTGAGAACAGTACATAAGGTGATTTATAGAAATGAGGGAATGTCGAACAAACACATAATAAAGTTTGCAGCTTGCACAAGATGATGGATGATTGAATTTCACATAAAGGTAACTGCAAGGAAGCTAGTTCTAAATAAAACTGAGAAGGTATAAAAAGACTTTGAGCACGTTTCAATACGGATACGGTATCAAAATAAATTACTGGACCAGAACGGTGAATTGCATTTGTAGATTGCATGCTTTGAAGATGGGCGCGCAATCGAGTGTAGGGTGCATAAGCGTGCAGCGGGCATAACATAAATTTCACACTATGCTATCACGGATGGCACTAACGGATTGATTTGCAAACATCGATGAAGTGGATAAGTGCATTTCTGCGCAGATAAGATATCGAGATAAAATTAGTGTATAAAAAGGCTATGAGAGTGCTTTCTTTGCCAACAAGGTATCAAAAGGAATCACGGGACAACAAACGGTTAATTGCAGATTGCAAGCTGAGCAGATTGCGAGACGCACAATCGAGTGCAGCTTAAACAAAGTAGATAATTTGCACATTATGCTATAAGAGTCATTAGCGGATCGATTTGCAAAATACGGTGAAGTCAATTAACGCAATTCTGCGTGGATAAGATATCGAAGTGAATGACAGATGATTGGGTTGCGAATGAAACCTTAACGAGGGGCAAACGTAAAACACCTTTACCTTGACAACAATGATAATAACCATAGTGATAAAGATAATGATATTGATAACGATGACGATGATAAGAACTATACTGATAACGATAATGACAATGATAGCATAAAGATAACAATAAAGATAATTATGAGATACTAAAATATCATTAATGATCGGTGATATTGATAAAGATAATGATGATAATAGGATACAAATTGCAGCTTACATAAGATGATGGATAGGGATAAATTGTACACTATGCTATGGATATCGCTAATGATCGATTTGCACAAAATGATGAAGTCAATTAGCGTGCTTCTGCGTTGATAAGATACCAAAGTGAATTCAGTTGCAGACTGCGATTGAAAATGGTGAATGGGTTGCGTATGAAACGAGAGGCAAACGCACAATAGCTACACCTTAACAACGATGACAATCACCATAGTGATAACGATTATGATAATAACAGCACAAAGATAATAATAACGATAATGATGAATGAATCATATTGCTTAAAATGATAAAGACACTGTCATCGCGGGTACACTTGGAGAAGATGCGGAATGAGGATATGTCAAACAAGCACAAGGTGCAGTTTGCAGCTTGCACGAGATGACGGATGCAGGTAGACTACTTAAGAGACGATGGATGGGTGAAACAAATGACTTGGATTGTACAAAAAGATAAGTGTAAAGCAGCTAGTTTGCAAAATAAAAGGAATCTAAAATAGGCTACGAGCGCGCTTCTGTGCAAGTAAGGTAACAAAATGAACACAGGACTACGCCATGGATGTCATTCGCGGATCGATTTGCAAAAAACGGTGAAGTCACTTAACGCATTTCTGCGTGGATAAGATATCGAGGTGAACAGCAGATCATTGGGTTGCGAATGAAACGAGGGGCAAACGGACAACAGCTGTACCTTGACGACGATGATAATAACCATAGTGATAACGACAATAATGTTAATAATGATGGCGATAACAAGAATTATAATGATAACAAAAAAGAAAATGATAGCATAAAGATAACAATAAAGATAATTATGAGATACTGATAATGACTGGTTATTATTAATGATGATATTGATAAAGATTATGGTAATGATAGGATACAAATGCTGATAACGATAACAATATTAATAAGGATTATGATAAAGGTGGGATAAAGATAATGATAACAATCACCATAATGATAACATTGTGATAATGATGACGATAATGATAATAACTGATAAAGATAACCATAAGACAATGACAACTTTTATGATGTCGATAATGTAATAACAACGATAGAATAGTGATAATTGTAACGATAATGATAACCGTAGTGATAGCGAAAACGACAATGATGCTAACGATCACGAATAATAACAATAACGATGGTGATGACGAGAATAATAATGCTAACGATAACGATGCGAATAAGGTAAAGATAATGAAAACATTAACGATCATAATAATGATAACGATAAGGATAAATAAAATTATGGTAATAATAAAGATAACACAAAATTTAAAATATCTAATGAGGAGTGTCAAAGAATGCGGAAAGGAGTTATCAAGGATATCGAGAAAACTTTCACGCACAAGTGCGAAACTCAAGTCATTCATTTTCAACCCGATAAGACAATTGCTTAAGTAAGACCTCATAATCAACCAGTTCGAAATTTAGACCAGCCACTTTCCATATTTTTTCTATCCCACACTATAGATTTTTCGAACCCTGTATCAGAACAAAAGAAAGTGTAATCAGTTTCTTGGATATTCTCTTTGCTTTCTTGATTAAGGCTATCAAGCTGTCTTCGTCTTGCCATCTGTTGTTCTTTCTTGCCCTTGTGCATTCGTTCTCTCTGCCAAGTAGATCTTAAAGAACTAGCATCATAATCATAATCATAAACACAATCATTTCAAAAACAATTAAACTATTAAGCCACTGAAAAGGTGATTAGATTAAAACTACAAAATACTAAAAATATCAAAATAGCAGGAGCTAGAAAGTACAAAAAACGATGTTTTTTGACGAAAGTTTTAAAAAGAAAAATTAGAAGGTTTTATCATGCCAAAAAGACACTTTGGTGAACTATTTTCAAAAACATTCAAAATTCCACCGCGTTTAGCTGTTAAATGCGGTTCAGTGATCCTCGAAAGTCGACAAAATTACACAATTTAGTGCTTTTTCATCATGCTAGAACATAAAACTGTAAACTTGCTTTATATCAATTATTTAACATTTTTCACACATCCCCTGTACTTCCGTAAGAATGCCTGAAAGAATATCACGTTCGCTATTCAGTTGATACCTCAAATTTTACCTTATTTCAAAGATTACTATCTTCATACAAGGAAAGTTCCTTTAAACCCGAATTTCTTCACGCTTATGGGATAGAAATATCAAGTTAAGCCGTGAAAAGAACGCACGATAGGCGTACCAACAAGCGGTCCTGTAAGCCGCATAACTGGATCGAATGTGTGCCCCAAGCCCACCCAACTGATATTGAAATTTTGCGTGCACCCAACTTATGGACCTAGGAGAATGAGCGAACGGGCGGACGAAGGATCAGACCAAGGAAATAACGATGAGGATAAGGAAAGAAAAAGGAATGAAAAATAGAACAAAAGATAAAAGAAAGGAGGGAGAGAAAAAAATTAAACAGCAGAACAAAGAACGAACACAATCTTAATTTCAAATAAAGAGCTAACTCAAGCACCACCCCAACTTGCTACTTCATTAGGACAATTTGATTATTTACAGTACTGCGAGTACTCGTACTGCAGCTGAAGTGTCTGTACTCGTACCGTGCCTGTGAAGCGTGCATGCGTACTGTGCTTGTACTGCAAGTACTCGTGCTGTGCCTGCCTCTCTTTTCGTAGGAAGAAATGATGTAAAGGGTGGACAAACGATAAGAAGAACGAAAGAAGAAGGAGAAAAGAAATACAACGGAAGATGAAAGAAGGGAGGGACGAACGAAAGATTAAACAAACGAAGCAAACAAAGAACAGAAGGACAGACGCAGGTGCGATCGAACGGACGGGCGAATGGTCGGACCAACGAACGAATGATCGTACGAACGATCGAACGAAAACACAATCGAACGGGAGGACAGACGAACGATCGGACCAACGAAGGATCGATCAGACGAAAAAACGTACAAAGGAACGATCAAACGGAAGGACAAACGATCACACCAAGGAAAGAACAATAAGGAGAAGAAAAGAAAAAGAACGAACTAAAAGAACAGAAGGGGAGTAAAGGAGGGGACGAAAAAGAAAACAAGTCAACGAGACAAACAAAGAAATATACCGACAGACGAGGGTATGATCGAACGGGCGAACAAATGATCAGACCAACGAACGAATGATCGCACAAACGATCGAACGAAGGCACGACCGAACGGGAGGGCAGACGAACGACCGGACCAACGAACGATCGATCAGACGAAAAAACGTACAAAGGAACGATCTACTGGATGGACGAACGATCACGCCAAGAAAATAACGATAAGGAGAAGAAAAGAAAAAGAACGAATTAAAAGAACAGGAGACGAATAAAGGAAGGGACGAACAAGAAAGTAAACCAACGAGCCAAACAAACAAAAAAACACACCGACAAACGAAAGTACGATCGAACGGACGAACAAATGATCGAACCAACGAACGAATGATCGTACGAAAGATCGAATGAAGGCACAATTGAACGGGAGGGCAGACGGACGATCGAACCAGCGAACGATCGATTGGACGAAAAAACGTACGAAAGAACCAACGCACGGACGGACGAACGACCGGACCCAAAAACGGACAATAAGGAGAAGGGAATAAAAAAGAAGAAGAAAAGACAATGAAAGAAAAGACAGACGGCTTCAGGCACAGTACGAGTACTTGTAGTACAAACACAGTACGCGCACGGTACGAGTACAGTCAGTACGGGTGCAGTATACGAGTACTTTTGGTACTGTGGATAATCAATTGTTCAATGAAGTAGGAAGTTGGGGCAGTGCTAAGCTAGCTCTTCATTTGAATTTAAGAGCAGAAGCGCAAGGCACAAGTAACGCCGTTTTTCGAAAGAAATTATTTATACCTTTAATATAAAATAGCGAAAGTGCCTCAATGTAGCCCATATTTGTTGTTCTATCGTGCTGTCTTCTCACGGGTTAAACTAAAGCGAACCAATGCGGTTTATTCACGCGTCGTGTGGACCTCTGCATCCAAAGGCTATTAGATATTTCTGTTTGATTGGTTGATTGAATGAATAACCCGGGGTGTTTACCATTTATGACATTTACCTGAAAAATCTAGTTGCGCTGACCGGATGCATTATGTTAAGGAAGTTACCTGTCTCGTCCCCAGGCGCCGGTTTAGCGCAAGCAAACAGGGAGCGCGAGGCGTCGTGGGAAGGATGTCGACCGGCTGCAGTGCACCTATCCCACAACGCCACGCGCACCATCATACAATAAGGAGGGACGCCTGGAGACGAGGCAGGGAAGTTACCCTTTTGTGTGACCAACCGTCTTACCATTTACCAAATGCCTTTCCCAGGTAAGCGCGATCGGCGAGCGAATTTCCCGCCACTTTTCTTCAGCGGAAGACTGAAACCGAGAAAAACGGTCAATGGGTAAGGTAATGTTCAATCGGTTCGTTCCAACCGGAAAAAAGAGGAATACTTCAAAAGGTAGTACAAAATTTTCGGATGGAATTCCCGAAAAATGACCTTATGATTTACATTCCAACTGGAATTTCGCAAATTTTAGGTAAATGGTAAGCAAACCGCTATTCCGTATTTAATGTGTATCCTTCCACGGTAAAGATTCTCTTAAATTCGAACGATAAAAAAACTGCCTATTCAGCATAAATAAATAACGCAATGGAAAGTTGACAATTTCACCTTGATTACTACCCACCCCCCTTCCCTCCTTCCAGAATCCATCAAGTTTTAATGTTTCTTTGTGTTTGTTTCTCAATTGTAAATTATATCCTCCTCTATGTTCTTTCAACTGTTTTTTAAACCCACTTTTTATAAAGCTGTAATATTCAGTTTAGTATCTGCAGTGATTTGTAGATATTTGCTAACAACAGTTTGCAACCCCGGGGGGTACTCAATAAAGTTTTAATATAATAAACTAATACACTAATTTTCACCAAAATGCCTCTTTCCCATACCTAGAGGAAAAATTTCACCCCTTTGTTATATCTCAAGGACAAACGAAAACAGTAGAATTTTCTCTGATCGCCACATTTTCTCCCGGACTTTCAACCTTTATAGTTCAGTTGTTTAAAGGCTCAAAGTTTTAACGTGTTTCGCGTCGTTATTTCTGCCAAAATTTGCCATTCTGTCATATACTTGGCTTTAGCTGCCATCTCTTTCACTTTGCTGCGGATTTTGTGGCTCTTTCATATACTAAAATGACAATTTTCCCTATCCTTGAGTATACTGCGAGCTTAAAAAAGGCACCCCTTTCGGGGGGAGCCTCCCCTTACAGTCCACTATAGGGAGTACCCCCTCCCCCTGGGGGAGGGCTTACACCAATTTTCAGCTGAACCGCATGGCAAAGTTTCCTAGTTTCTTCCGAAAATGAAAAAGTCACCGAAACTTTTAGAAGTTGTTTTTGAACAAAGTTCACTAAAATAGGCTTTGTGACATCAACAAGAAAAAGTTAGAATATTCATCGGATTCTCAAAGGTTTCCACCAACAGCTTTTTGAGCGCTTTTCAAATGAGTGTCGTAAAACCAAAACCAAAGAAATTACTTCAACCAATCATGACAAACGCAAATTACCCAACGAACCAATCAGAACCCGAAGCAAATACACGGCGCCAAGCGCGGGAAAACGCATGGATGCAAGTCGCGATTGGTTGGGTTTTACTTCTGATTGGCCGAGAAAGTGGTGCGATATTTCTTAACCAATCATAGAGGGCAAAAAGCGAAACGCGAGTTGCTTTCGACACTCAATTGAGAACCGCTCTTAAACGAATAAGGACAAAACAAAAGCATACGATACCAAGACCATAAGGTCTTCGACCAAATTCCTTGTTATTTTAGAGTTGTCATTCATAGTTCACATCATGCCATCTGAAAGCAAGATGATAAGAATAGTGTTAATATCCGTTTGGAGTAACAAAATCCCCAATGTAAGCTACTTTCTAACTTTTTAATTTGCAACAAATAGCAAGAGACCCTTAAAACCGCAAGAAAACAAATATCACTAAATTTGAGAAACTCAAGCTATTGTATTCTTATAGTTGGAAGAAAAAAATCAAGACACAGTTAAGACATTTTTACAGTACAAAATTTCACGCCTGTACATATTCTTCCAGGTACATTTTTCCCGTCCTTTGTAGAAGACCTCCTCCGGGGACATTTCGGACGTCTTTAGAACTTAAGTACCCATTTTGAAGAAAAGTACCCTGGATCCATATCTGAAATGAAGCCAAACAGAGGACCATAAAAAAGTCCTTTTTGGAAATGAAAACTCAAGCAGCTTCAACCCTTTTTTGGCGTTCTTGTTGTTTCCTTTTTAAATTTTGCGCGATCGAGTTAATTAGAACATTTTAAAGAAATGAGGAGTAAAAATTCTTTCCGTTAGCGTCAAACTTGCTAAATTGAAATGCGACAGTAAATTTATAAGGATATTTTAAATAATTCAGTTTATTATATAGACAAGAGTGTTTCAGTGGAAAATTGTCCACTCATAAAGTTCATACGAAACTACATCTGGGACTCGAGTGGCGTATTTTCCATATCCTCACTAGTGAGGATATCGATGACGTCATTTCCCGCTTTGAAGCTGTTGTTTGTGCGAAAAAACTCTTGTCTATATAATAAAAAGAAAATTACACGGTGGCTTGAAGATATGAATTTTATTTTCTCGTGGTAAAAAACAATATTTTACTCTTCTGCGCTCGTTCGTAAAATATTGTTTTTACCACTCGAAAATAAAATTCATATCTTCGCGCCGCCGTGTAATATCCTCTATTTATAATAATAATAATAATGATAATAATAATACAAAATAGTGCATTCCATATAAGAGAATGACTTCTGTGGAAACAAAAGAAAACGAAAAAGGAACAAAACAAAAACAGACAGCAAATAGCAAAAACAAAACAACAACAGGCAACGAAAGTTCAAATTCAAACCGCAGAAATAGACAACGAAATGGCTCGTGCGCACAATAATTGAACAAGAGAGGTTCCTTTTGAGTTATTTTTTTTCCTTAGATAAAAGGGTTTCTGCTTAAAACGTCAATTGAAAAGAATTTTAAATTATTTGGAAACTCATTTGAAAAATAAGGTAATGGGAAGTATCAGATTCATTGACGCGTTCCTATCCATCCTTTGAGAAAGATAGACAAAACTCACAGCATAGCTTTGAGTCCCTTCTTGTTTTGTTGAGAAATTTCCATCGCACCATCACTATGTACTAGGACCGAGCAATAGAACAACAGACCTGAAAAGCGAGGAAACGTTAGCACAGAAATTAATCAGTTTTAAAGTTTTTAGAATGTTCAAGTTCTCTAAACAGATCTAAATGTTTGCCCCTTTGTTAAATATTGGTCTCGGTAGTAAAATTGCCTCCGAGATAAAAAAAATGTTCTGAAAGTTTGTAGACACTCTTTGCTTCTACAGCCATTCGATTTGGCTCGCGCAAAAGTGGAAAAGTTTTTTCGCAACAATATTGGCCCTCTTTTTGGAAGGCCTGTTATGAGCAAAGGAATCACACATAGCGAATCACAACAAACGATATTAACACAAAGAACCTAGCAGAACTTGAAGTTAGAAATATCCAACAGGTGTACTGCGTCTGATCAGTTCAAAGTCATGTAATTACGTTATTATTTTACTATCCCCATCCCCTTGCACACTGTTTCGGTATTCTTTGCTTTCCCGCTGTCTCGCAAACGAACGTTTTTAGCCTGTTTTTGATAAAATACAATTTCCTTCTTGTCCCATAAGCTGAGAAGTTGCGCACTTTCCTAATCGCCACATAAATGCCCGAGGGGGCAGGAGTGACCGCACTTGGAATTGGCTGAGCCATATCAAATCTTAAAGCAATTTTGTAGTAGCAGCAGAAAACATGATGCTCTTTACTTAAAGCATTAAAAATTTAAGATGATAATAAAAGTACCTTTTATAGCAGCTGTATGCCAAACTTTTTTGCAAAATGGCTCCTCTCCGTCCGTCGTGTATATTTATATTTCTCCGGTGAGTCAGTGAGTGGCCACGCGTTATAAGTTACTATTTGTCTTCTTCAGTTAATATTTTGCACAGTAACGACTGTCAACAATGTTTTGAAATCCTGGAGTTTGCACCTTCTTTCGCGGTCATAAATTGCTCTGAGCCCTGAGGAACAAGAACGTATTAAAGACTGATCAGTTGTCGACCAAAAATAACTGTTAACAATAAACTCAAACTTTGCAAACGCGAACACTTGCACTCTTTTCTCAATAATTTCTTACCATGATTCGTCAAAAATGTCGCCAACGATGGTTATTACTCTTCTTCTGCTTCCGTATATTGCATATTTAACATGCCTGGTAAATTTTCGCGAACAACTAAGCAATTTTCTGCTCGAAATTACCAGAAGAAAATATAACTTGGAACACCTTCACTTGAGAATACATATTCAGATTTTAGAATGTAAAATGCACAAGGTGACAAATTTTTTTGAAAGCGCGCGATTTTGTAAGCGTGCTTATTCTTTCTCCTGATTGGTTGAGAGAAAGTTTTAGTCTCTTCCTATTGGCTGAATATATAGTGGCACCTGTCATTTATCACACCCAAACAGGAACTTCAAGTTATATCTTACAGGAAAAATGTCCTCGACTTCTCGCAGTTGCGGGACGAGTAACTGAAGCAATCAAATATTCCTGGGACAATGAAATGGGATTTCTTCCATTTTTATAACTCTTTTTTTCTGCTAAAATGGTGAGCAAAATGTAAACATTTTCTCTTGTAGAAAAATAGATGCAGGAATTTATGATATCCAAATTTGTACCTAACACTTTTAAAATCCAAGGATTGATAACTTATATTTAGTGAATTCACAGCTTAGATTTAGCAAATTCGAATTCCCAGATTACGAACTGTGTTCAAAACCATATGGAAGATCTTGGTCTACATCGGTTGCCCGGTGTCGCGGTGATATGTATACAGCTATTTCAATTAAAGTTGTCGGATCATTTCAAGCTTACGCGGCAAGACCGAAGGGTAGTGTGGGTAGTTGAAAATTTGTCTTAGTTTCACGGTTGTCAGCAGTTGGTCAGCAGGAACTTCAGACTTCTTATCGCAAGTAATAAATGGGCACCATCCGATTATTGTCAGCAGCAATCCTGATTCGGCATTTTCCTTTTCAATTGTTAGTACTTGTTATGATGTCCGAAAACTCATGTTTCATTTTTTTCATGATGCTGTTTTTCCTACTTCAAATTTACATACCAATGCACGTGCTCCACGTGTACCACATAATTTAAATTTGCCGTTTTAACCGAGTAGGCAAAAAGATCAGTGAGATTAAAAATTACTTTTTAAACAAGAACTCTATCTGAAAATAATTCTTTCAGGGTTTTTTAAATTTTTATCCCATAAAAAGTCTTCCATACGCTTTGCTATTGCACGGCAAGAAAGGTACTGCTGATGTTGGTGAACTTAGGCATAGAAATCCCACATTACCCTGCGGTCTTGTCGCATAGGCTTAAGCTTTCATACGACAACATTAATTGAAATAGCTGTATTCCCGTGATATGTGTATCTCCGTACACATGTCACAAGGGATGTTACTAAAATGAGAATGGGAATGGGGAGTCGGGAACGGGGAATGGGGAATGGGGAATGGGGAATGGGGAATGGGGAATGGGGAATGGGAAAATGAAAGTGGGAAATTAAAAATGGAAGATGAGAAACGAGAAGATAGTGAGGACAGTGTTCTCCTGCAAAAACTTTTGTTGAAATCTAGGGGAAAGAAAATATTATTTCCCACTTTTTGCACGCTTTGAATATAAAATTCGCGAGGTTTATTGCCCCTACAGGAAAGTGATGGTTTTGTGAGGGATGGAAACGGGTGATAACACAAGGCACGACTACGAGGAGAATGGTAGAGGAGCCGTAGGCTTTTGAATTCCGACTCGAGCTCGTGGGCAGTCGTGGCCGATATTCACATCCTCGGGGTGATGTGCTGTCTGCGACAAGCAAGGTCCGAGCGCGAAGGTGAAAGGAACGAAACTTTTGGTTTGCGAATAGAAAAAAATTCTAGTGATATCGGATTGAAATTGAAAAATTAAAATGGGAAAATTAAAAATGGGAAATTGGAAAGTTGAAATTATAAACTGTGAGTGCTGTCGGGAATTATCCAAATCAGCACCCATCTCTCTTTAAAGTATAAAAGTGTCGCCATAAAGTTTTGTGACCCTGAGCGCCTTCCGCTCGTCAGCAATAACCTGAAATCGAACTGAAATGATCGTAAATTTCTCTGGAGACAATTTAAGATAGAAAGTATACTGAATTATTGGAAGAAATTAAAGTGAAAAGTTGGTAAGAAATAGTGAGAAAGTCGGGCATACTTCACATGTCACGGTTTCACGCTTTCTAATTCCGGGAACAACCAATATAGTAGAGAAATTTCTAGAGAAAAAAGTTTGAAAGTTTGAGTCTTTCAAAAGGGTGTTCTGTTTCTGCTTGACTTGTCATTTTCTACTGACAGGAAGTGTGTTTTAGAAAATGAGAAACTTTTGAATCGATTTTTTGAAGGGTGCCGACTCAACCGAGACATGTACTTATTCTTTGAAAGTTAGAATTTTGGGTTAAATGGAAGGCACCCTAGGTTTGTTTCTCAGAACCCCGGTATCCACTGGATTTTTTTTTCTATTCGCAAAACCGAAAAGCTTCGAAGTTGAAAGCAGTTAACTAAACCAAATTTAAGGTTACTTTCACCTTTGCGTTCGGACCTTGCTTGTCACAAATAGCGCATCATCCTGATAATTTGAATATCGGCCACGACTGCCCACGAGCTCGAGTGAGAATTCAAAAGCCTACGGCTCCTCTACCATTCTCGTCGTAGTCGTGCCTTGTGTATACACTGGTTTCCATTCTTCACAAAACCATCACTTTCCTGTGGTAACAATAAACCTCGGGAATTTTATATTCAACACCTACCACCGCCAGTGAGCTCTCACAATTAATGCACCTTGTCATAAAGTAATTTAAGTTTGCGAAAAGTGTGAAATAATATTTTCTATCCCCTAGATTTAAAAAAAAGTTTTTTTTTTATAATTACCACTGACCTCACTATCTTCTCATTTCTCATCTTCCATTTTTAATTTGCCATTTTCATTTTCCCATTCCCCATTCCCCATTCTCTATTTCAGTAGCATCCCTATCACAAGTGATATATGGCCGCCAGTGGAAAGTGGTGTCCCCCCCCCCCCCCCCAATCCATCTGAACCTTACTCGGACCATTTTTTGTCATCGACGTTCAGGTGACAAGGTGTCAGTCAGCAGGGCCGTAGCTAGGTTTTTTTGTAAAGGGGGGGGGCTCTCGCGAGTGCCGAAGGCACGAGCCTTGTAGGGCCTCGTAAATTTGTAAATTTGAGCCTTGTAAATTTGAAAGTTTTCAAATTTGGAGGTTCCGAAACGTTATTTTCAGCACTTGTAATGAGATATGTCTCCGAAAAATCGACCTCAAATAAGTGTGAAAAGGCAGGTGTTTTCAGTGCTTACAACATTATTTCCGGTGTTCTGTTAATTTGAAACACCTCGTACTGCATGATGTTTGGCTAAATAAGCTATAAAAGATGTCTTCAGTTTGATTTCCGTTCATAAATATCCTTTGGCGTTGGCATGTAGTTGGTTTAACGATGAATAAGCATCATTGCAAGGCCGCTAAGGCGTTCTTCTGTCATTGAAGAACGTGTCCATAGCTTCAGACGACGCAGAGAAGAGAAGGATCTTTCACGAGAAACTCTACTGACTGGTGTGGTGAGAAAAATCGTAAGAACTTTGCAAAGTGCTGGGAAGATTTGCACACACCGTGGACTAACCGATTTCCCGGCCATGAAAATGGCAAACAACTGCTAGTCACTACAATCAAAATATCTGAGTCTAAAGAAAACAAATCCTTTGAATAATGAAAATCCTCAATCCACAGACTTCATTTGTCTGGCTCAACTGGTCCAGGGGGGGCAGCTGCCCCCCTGCCCCCCCCGGTAGCTACGGCCCTGCAGTGGTTGTATTCGCATCATTCATTTCATAAAATTTTTTTTTTTTTTTCACAAATTGGCATGTTTTACGGGTCAAGTTGGCACTCAATTAATG
The DNA here is from genome assembly GCA_964017195.1 of Siderastrea radians. Classification (NCBI taxonomy): domain Eukaryota; kingdom Metazoa; phylum Cnidaria; class Anthozoa; order Scleractinia; family Rhizangiidae; genus Siderastrea; species Siderastrea radians. Next base: position 2,528,286 of record OZ024897.1, read on the forward strand.
TTAAATATCGCAAGGGACTGACAGTCAGATATTTTAAGAAAGCTGCACGTCAGGAACAAAGAAATCAACGGAAAAGCTGAGTAAGATAATCTCTTACCTCGAACACAATGACATGATGAAACAAGTTTCGCACTTTACAACAGTTTCCTGTTCGAAAACACGTACACTCAGTTCCGGTTAGCCAACATTTTTTAGTTATTTTTATTTTTTTATTATTATTATTTTTTACATTTATAGCGAGTCCTGACGGCCCTAAATCTAAGATAGACTTCGTTTAAATAACCGGCCCTAAATCTTTTCTTGTGATTGCCTCCGTAGCAGGCGTAAACAGGGAAGGGGAAAGAAAGCGAGAACGTGGGAGAAAAATGGTGGTCTTCCCAGACTCCATTTTTCTCCCACGTTTTCGCTTTCTTTCCCCTTCCCTGTTTACGCCTGCTACGGAGGCAACCACAAGAAAAGATTTAGGGCTGGTTATCTAAACGAAGTCTAACTTAGACCGCGGTTTAAGACAATGACTTGACCTCTAAATCTGGTTATTAACGGGTCATTTTAAGCAAACAAACGTTGTTCTCGTCTGTACTTCATGCCTTCTTGACTACTGAAATATACCTATTCCTTTTCAAAACGAAGAAAAGCCGGTGCCTGTTTGGTTCAGAATATAGAAAAGCGTTTCTGGCTTGGCTTTAAAGTACAGTGGAAATCGATATGATAATGCCAGTGAAAGAAACCGAAATAATTGGTAGATTAATTGTGTATTAGCTTTTTACAACAATTTTAGTGAGCTCACCAAAACTCTAAGTTAGATACCGCATAGAATGATAACGAGAAAAATGTTTAATCCGCTCAGAAGGTCTGTTATTCTCGTCAGAGGCACAGTGAACAGACCTGGTAGAGAGTGGTATATTTCAGCCATTTGTTGGGTTGCCGTTCAAACGTTATCTTGACAGTTCGTTCATTCTCTGCTTTCGTTCGTCTGTTTTGTGGCCGTTCATTCGGTCACATGGCTTGTGCGTTCATCCATTGCCCTTAGCCTTGAACTTCCCTTCATGTGACAGTTTACTCGTTAACTCATAAATAATAAACCCGATCATAAAGTCCCAGATATATTAAAACCCAGAAGAGATTAGTTTCTCTTGGGTTTTAATATTAGAGATAGCATACCACATATTTCAAAAATCAAAAAAGACTTTCTTGGTTACTTTGTTGTTTTCTATGTGCACTTTTCGTAAGAAAGTGGACACATGCCAAGTTGCGAACTCGACTCCTTGCTGTCTTCTAATGATTCGAGTATATATAAACTCTGGAGGGGAAATTCCTAAAAAATGATAGGACGTAATTGTCACTTAACTGGGAGATATCGTTGACTGGTACCTCTAAGGGTAAAAATTTATTCAAGCCACGCTCACAAAACAGAATCCTGGTATTTTTAATTTGTGGGTTCTTTTCAAAATTTTCGACGATCGCCCCCTCCTCAGAAACATCACTAGAAGCACTAAAATCACTATCACATAATGTACCGGTCAAATTGAAGCTTCAACATCCCCCCGGGCATACCACAGGCATTTGACTGTGCATTGTGCCCGGGGAGGGGGGAATTTGAACCAGATTTATATTTTGTTCTAGCGTAATACGCCCCTGAGTTTTGTCGGTTTTTGCAGGATTTGACGGATTTCCAAGGTAGAATTTCGCCTTTGTTAGTGAATTACTCTCTCAAAAGGTCTTTAAAAGACGTTTGAAGGTGACATTACGGAATATCTCTCTCTGAAAAGCGTGAACAGTGTTTGATTGAAGACGAAATTTGTCTTTGAGGAGAGGTATTTCAGTACTAATTGGTGGGGCATTTGAAGGGCTTTTTTGCCCCGAGGGGAGGGAATTTGAACAAAACAATCTTCAAAGTTCAAATGCCCGGGGGGTTTCCCGGGGGGGGATGTTGAAGCTTCAAGTTGACTGGTATATAACATTCGTGCACTCTTTGAGGATGGAAGTTTGGCGCCCAGCTTAAGGTACAAAACGTCATGCTGTCATGAGACACGAGTCAAAAAGTGTAGAAATATGTTCCCTGCAAAGCCACGTAGAATGATTTGCGTGTATTTTACCCCTCATTGTACAGTCTCTGATATCATTTCACTCAATAAAAATTCTTTATATTCTCAAGAATTGTTTACACCCTGACAACGTTGTAGAGAAAATTCGGACTGCAAATAATATTTCAACTGTCCGCCAAGCAATGCAAATATTTTTTCTCCATTGCCAGATATCATTATCAAAATTTGAAAGGTACTTTCACACCAAAACTTTTAATAGGTCAGTGTAGTTTCTCTTCCCTACTGATGCTATTTACGACCGTGGAGTTTATTTATCATTAGCGCAACTCGTATATCGTTGTGCTTGAGGTGACAGGCTATCTAACTCAATTTCTGCGTTAAGGTCGTTCTGACAGATGTGCAGTTTTCTTAAAACATCTGTCAGTTCCTTGCGGTATCTAACGTTAAAAACAAAGTAAATCAACGGTGTTATGGCAGCGTTAGAAAATAAGACAAAATGTGCAGCAAATCCAAATTGTTCCATATGACACGGCATTTTCCACTTCCATACAAAAAAATAAAGGATTCCGTAAACAAACAATGGCAAAATACAAAATGCAAACGCAACCATTATAACGCAGAGATTCTTGGTTACTTTAGTGTTTTCTTCGTGCCTTTTGTGCAAGAGAATTGACTGCCCAGTTGCGAGGCCTTGTTGTCTTAAAATCCAGATAATTCGAGTGTACAAAACAGTTAAAACAGTGAAAGGTAAAATCACTAGAAGAACTGAAATCACTATCACATAACTTTCGTGCGCTCTTTGGGGGTGGAAGTTTGGCGCCCAGCTTAAGTCACAAAACGTCGTGCCGTTATGAGACACAAGTCGAACAGTATAGAGATACGTTCCATGCAAACCCATTGATGTAAACCATACCAGTGGAATAATAATTTTACAGCGTTTGGGTGTTATGATTGCAGGCCGAAATGGAAAAACAATTCCTCGGTATCTGTCAATAGCAATAACTACCAGACTCTGAATTGAAACAGCCATTGAAATGTCCTGGAGGAAATACACAAGCTTGCACAATACCAAGTCCACAATACCGTCTATTAACCACCGTCGAGAACCAACCACGATCTCGCAAAGTTTCATTGGCACAGTAAATGTCGAAATAAGTAAGTCTGATGCTGCCATGTTGCTGCCATGAATCTTGACTCCTTTTATACTAGAAGTATCGTTAGCAAAAGGTCTGCAATTCCCATCTTCCTTCGAAGTGGTGTTAGCCGGTACTGTCAAACAGAAGTGGAAAGAGTAATTTAATCTCATCTCGCTCGTCACTATTGCTGAGGTCTTTAAGATCGCACTCAAGTAGTGAACACCATCACACCAAGCAGATAAAATTGAAGGCCATTCGCATGTCTGATCACATTTGTAATTTCATGCGAAGTTGACGTTTCTCAGATACAACATCATTTTAAAAAGCATGGGGCTCCAGGCTGCGGTGAAAGAATCAAAGTATAAAACAGATAACGAAGATGAAAAAAAGGTTTCACAAAAGATGAGGACTTTGAGATGAGGACTAGGTCTAGCTACAAGAGTGGATAAAACGAAAGCCAAAATTTCTTACCTCCGATATGATTTAGTGTTGACAATATCTACTTGAACAACTGCCCGCTTCGGTTCCAAATAAGGACAGTTTTAATCGTAAAGGGGCGTTTAGTTTTTGAGTGTAATTACATAAAACGAAATTACACTTTAGGAAGGTTGTGTTGACAAGAACAAAAACAATGCAGACCGCTAGAAGTTAAAGCTCGCTCGTAGAATCCATGTACTAAACGCGGCTATGGATTCCTGCTAAACGCTTTCTCGGCATTATTAAAACTGCTAAAAAACATTAGAGGATTTAAGGTATTGATTATCCTGCTGGCCGCAGGAAATGAACAGTGATTGGCTGGCTTGTTAAAGGCCACCTGCTACGAATCATAGACTAGCCGCGCAGTATAGATATTGTAAATGGTTGTTTTAAATAAAAATATATATATTTCTTTTAAATGCTGATAGATTTAGGTAATGACCAAAGGGTAAATTGTACAAAAAAATTATTTAAACCAATCTTGTCGTGGCAAACTCCGAAGTGAACTCGGTGTTGAGTATCTTATCGACTGTTGGCTTCTGTAGGAGTCAATTTTGTGTCAAAAATTTTTAATCTACTTTGTTGCAAAATGTAAATCAATGCAAAAACTATTAGATCCATCTTTAATAATGCTCAGTCTCCGCGGTTAATTGAATTCGAGCTTTCTCATTGATTCACGACACGCAGTTTCGAATAACGGCGTGCTCTTTGTAAGGAAATTGGATGCAATGTCAAACGGCGTCGAAAAGGCGTCATTTCCACTCTCCTCTGCTGGATAGAAACTGATTACAACCAACTCGGCACCTTGTTGGTTGATTATCGCCTCAGGGCAGAGGATGAGGGGGGAGGGGGAGGGGTGGGAAGTTGTTTTGAAATTAGGAAATTCAGTTTGTTTGTGAACGAGGTACGGCCAAGAGGCGGGCTTATTAAGACGGGCCTGTAGGGCACCATCTCATAGTAATACGGAACTTTCATCATAGTAGGTTGTTCATGGTCACTGGAGGATTGATTGGTTCCCTAATAATGTCCTATGGGGGTGGGGACGGAAGAGGACCTATGTTTTGACCGTGGTTTTCGTGGGGACAGGGCGAGGCTTTTGCAATACCTCCACCACGCCAGCCATTTATTCGGGAGGTTTTAGGGGACACTGGAAAGAGTTTTTCAGTTGTTCAAAATTACTTGTTTTGAAAAATAGTGGCCCGACCGATTGCTGTACGCAACAGTTTTCAGGAGGGTTTTGGACATTATACAGATCAAAATACGCCATATAAAGGTGAAAACAAATGGGAAATTCCAGGCGTAAATTACACGCATAATAGTGAATTTATTTGGTTATGAAACGTCTGTCATAAAGTTTGGCCCAGCTCATGTAAAGAGGGAACAAAAACGCTAGAATCTACACTGGGTTAATTTTGTCAAATCAAAACAATTTAATAGCAGTGAAAACAAGCTTAGACGTTCACAAAATATTATACCAAAGTTTCATTCAAGAGCTTAGCTGGGGATCACCTTTCCACAAGTAGTGACGCAAACATACAGGTAACTCAATTTATATAGCAGATGGCATTTCTTACTGTATTGTAAAATACTGAAAATGGGAGGGCTGTAGGAGATTCGGCGGTTTAATTCTAGCAACTATGGTTTGGTTTGAAGTTCTTGCGGGTTTTCATTTTTGCTATGTGTATTTTTTACTATTTCGAAAACAGAAAAATTTCAAGAATTCAGATCAGAAGCTCTTGAACCTGAAGGAACGCCAGCTTGTAAGGGCCCGTCTGTGATAAACCACAAGTTTCTTTGTTACAACTTGGTCGGTGGGGAATTTCATTATTCTGGGGATTGTACAAACAGAGGAGTTCTTGAAATGGTCGGTACTAAAGCAAAGTAATTTCCGAATTTTGCAGAGTTAGATCTCGTGCTGACATGTGTCAGCTTCAGTTATCTTTCTTCTGGTAGCCAGGTCCCGCCGGGGTCCCGCCATACCAGTTGATTTATCATTTTAGTTACACGGAACTCCTCAGTTGCCATCAAGGTAATTGATGATGAAGGGAGAGAACGAATCCCCCATACACGGGCCTCTTCCAATGAAAATTATTTGAAATCTAGTTTTGGTTCTGTGTCATAGTGCGTGGTTATTTTGATGGCGACTTTTCACTGGTCAGTTAGAACGCCGTCACGCAATTTTAGATTTGTTGACCATGTTGACATGGGAACAACAGATAAAAATAACCTTCGTAGCATGGGTGCGAACTAATAATAAATTTCAAATAATTATCATGGGGCACGGAGATTCCCTCTCTTACTTCATCCTCTCTTAGGATAAGCTAATGATTTGAGCTCCTGGAAGGAACGAACTGCTAAAATAAAAGCGGGCATTGTGGCGTAGAGCGCAAGAGAGTCCTATCTTTGACACCATCAGGGAGAGCAAGTGGAGGTTTATTGGACACACCCTTCGAAGAGACAGGTTTAATATTACACGCCAAGCCCTTGATTGGGAACCCCGAGGCAGACTCATAGCTGAAGACCATTCGCATGTCCTGCGAGGAGGCAAAGACTGAGATCGGTGGAATGAAATAAAAATGGCTCTTTGTTCCGGAGGGAACGTACAGGGATGGTGACGATGATCGACACGGCAGTAATTAGAAAACTTTCAGAGCTCTTCTCCCGCTTTTAACAAAAAATCTTTTAATTTATCCATCAACTGCTATCAAAAGACCACCCTTGGTAAAAGGCGTCGTTGAGCGAGCGAAAAGAAAGCTGTTGCTGAAGTTCAGTATGAGCTGTGTTTTGTTTATTGTGTTGGTAAGTTATACTGGCGTTTTTCGCATAAGTAAAATTCCTAGTGTAGAGTGAAAGATTAAGGAACTTAAGCAAACACGACGGCGACGGCTGACAAGAACGTCACAAAACTAAAGGTTTAATTAGCAAAACAGTGACTCTGCACGTGCGATACAGATTTTGGTACATTTCTTTCCCGTCCTCTGCAAAACAACAACATGAAATGACCAAATTCAAAGTTTTATGTAGAACGTGATCACACAACAGTGAATTTCCTTTTTCTACCTGAAGGGTAACGCCGTCCTTACAGAGTCAACTCCTGGATTGTTCGACTACATTAGACAGATTGAACGAGTTGAAACTATCGCGAACAAGTTTGAAATATTTGGAAGTCATTTTTAAAGTGACGTTTTCCTTGGCGTTGCCGTCGTGGTTGCTTAAGCTCCCTATTAACTCTCTTTGATGCTTTCGTAAAGATTAATTTGATTCATCGCAAGAATGACCAGTACAAGGACAAGCACATTTCGTTCATGGCCAAGTCCCGGAAGCCTGCGTGCTCGGTATTAAAGGATTATCAAACAAACCCTGTACAGAGTTTGCAACACTTTAAGCTAGCAAAGTTTGTTTGGGATTTTCTCGATTTTTGACAACTTGAAAACTTTTCTGAATCAAACTTGTTCAAAATTGATCGAAAGTCGTGGCAATGAAGAGTGAAGAGACCTGAAGACTGCTAACCTGAAAGTAACTGTAACGTATTGGGAAGATCTGTGAAGCCCGCGAGAACTGAGTGCAAACTCATCAAAACGCTGTGTCTATTGTCTTACTGTAATGTTCGAAGCCAGGAGCTATAGTAGAGGAAAGACACTGTAACTGTCGAATCCACGCAAACCCATGATATCAGGAGCTATAATCGCCGATTATGGCCCCCACCTGTATGTGGCACGCGTCCTGCATATTTCTAGGATCAGTATTACTAAAACTACAAACTAAGAACTTGGGTTGTACTTACAGTTTAATTTCCATTCCGAAAAGAAGGTAAAGTCATGTGTCCAATCCACTCCATTGAACGAGCCATTCAAGAGGCTCATCAAAGCCGACGCTTAATTCCGGTTTCCATACCATGAGGGGACTAGTGACTACGAGCATCACAACTCCCCCCTGGATGGAATGTTATTCCATCACAGGATACCCAGCATAAAGTGACTAGGAGCATCACAACTCCCCCCCCCCCCCTGGATAGAATGCTAGTCCATCACAGGATACCCAGCGTAAAGTGACTAGGAGTATTACTACTCCCCCCTGGATGGGCTGCTAGTCCATCACAGGATACCCAGCATAAAGTGACTAGGAGCATCACAACTCCCCCCTGGATAGAATGCTAGTCCATCACAGGATACCCAGCGTAAAGTGACTAGGAGTATTACTACTTCCCCCTGGATGGGATGCTAGTCCATCACAGGGTACCCAGCAAATAGTGACTAGGAGCATCACAACTCCCCCCTGGATGGATGCTAGTCCATCACAGGATACCCAGCGTAAAGTGACTAGGAGTATTACTACTTCCCCCTGGATGGAATGCTAGTCCATCACAGGATACCCAGCATAAAGTGACTAGGAGCATCACAACTCCCCCCTGGATGGAATGCTAGTCCATCACAGGATACCCAGCATAAAGTGACTAGGAGTATTACTACTTCCCCCTGGATGGGATGCTAGTTCATAACAGGGTACCCAGCATAAAGTGATTAGGAGTATTACTAGTCCAGCACAGGATACCCAGCATAAAGTGACTAGGAGTATTACTACTTCCCCCTGGATGGGATGCTAGTTCATCACAGGGTACCCAGCATAAAGTGACTAGGAGTATTACTACTTCCCCCTGGATGGGATGCTAGTTCATCACAGGGTACCCAGCATAAAGTGACTAGGAGGATTACTACTTCCCCCTGGATGGGATGCTAGTCCATCACAGGATACCCATCACAAAGTGACTAGGAGTATTATTACTTCCCCCTGGATGGGATGCTAGTTCATAACAGGGTACCCAGCATAAAGTGATTAGGAGTATTACTAGTCCAGCACAGGATACCCAGCATAAAGTGACTAGGAGTATTACTACTTCCCCCTGGATGGGATGCTAGTTCATCGCAGGATACCCAGCATAAAGTGACTAGGAGTATTACTACTTCCCCCTGGATAGAATGCTAGTCCATCACAGGATAACCAACATAAAGTGACTAGGAGCATCACAACTCCCCCCTGGATAGGATGGTAGTCCCTTGCAAGGTTACTCCTCAGCTTTTCTGTTAGAATTCCCTAACAATTAGCCGGTACCCAGTTATAAACCTGGGTGGAGAGAGACATAGAGAGACATACATTCCCACACAATGAGGACTGCACTAACGCGCCTTCTCTTCTTACACGTACCGTTAACTTAGAAACACGATTTCTGCTTCAGAACAAACAAGAAAAATCGCGAGACCAAAAACCAGAACTTTTTGACGAGTTGCTATCGTGGGTGCAGAAACATTCCAAAGCGCAGAATACACATTACACACTGCAACTTATCTTGCAATATTCCAAAAAGGAGAAACCAAGTCTACGTTTCCTGTAAGTCTCAGTGCAAATTTTTCTTTACAAGACATGTTGCAAAGAGGGAGTGTTGCATGCACAATTTTGTCTTCAACTTGCTTCGCAACACTTTTGCATTGCAAGTTGCAGAAAAAATTGCCTTGTTAACAGTGCCTTAAATGTAAGTGCCAAAGATTTTGCAAAATTTGGCAGAAAGTACTTTGCAAAAATAATTGGAAGTTTTGAGCCTTTGAGGGAGTAAATTCCTGCAACGATCTTATTTGTTATGGTATAAAAGAGGTGCAATTTTAATTCTAGGTAAATAATGGGGGGTAGCATTTCGATAAAAACTAGTGTTAAATATTTAAGGTTAAATATGTGGAGAAGGGCAGGAGGGGGCAGGAGGTGTAGGGAAAAAATCGGGGAAAATTATACAGCATTGCACATTAGTTTGCAATTGAAAAAGCACAAAGAGAGGGAGCCAACAAAAATAGGGTGGGAACCAGGATTAAAGGGTATGGGAAGCGGAAAGTTTAAACCCTCTGCCCCTCCCCCACGAGTATTTGAACCTCGGGGAAGAACCCCTCCTTTAATGAGTGCCCCCCCCCCACCCGCACAACCCTGAAATGGTAGTGGTACAATTAAAATTCCAGACGTACTACTAATTCAGAATATTTCCTGATTTCCTTGGTGCCTCCCCCGTGATACAATGTATACAGAAAATGGTACACTGTTCCCATGTGTTTTAAAAATAGAGCTCTTACCTTAAGTAGTTTAGTACTGAACATTGTTATGTGACTGTGATGTTTCAGTTTTACAGTCAAAACCGCCTTAGAGTAGAGTGTATTAATTTGTCCTCAATTTACAGCATGGTGGAGTCGCTTTCTTGTACCATCCTTGTGCCAGACAAGATCTGATTAATCAGCTGCGTGAAATGGCTATCAGCTGTCTTCACAGGCATGTTATTACACCTTATGAGCGGCTGAGTCCATGCAAGGTAAGAGCTTATCATCCTGCAAGCTTCTGAACATCATCAATTGTGCATGTGCTTGCTCTTAAGCTTTTCCTTTGGAGTTGGGGAATAGTAGTAGTATTGTTTTGCAAGGGCATGAGTACAGGTATAATTAACAAATCAACCACATTTTTTCCATGGTCTGTTACAGAAATGACAACCTAAAATGTTCAAAATTTAAATGGCACCACAAGCTGTATGATATTAATGGTTGGTTTCACTGCCACATTTTGGACATTTTTTGGTGGCATAAGACTGGCGACTGAAAAAATATGGTAAATTTGTTATTTTACAAAACTATAACAATATAAATTTGTGATAGAAGATATCTTAAAAACATTGAAGACCTATAAAAGCTAATGAAAAAACTGACACGTTGCGATGTTTGCTGAACATTATTATCAAGTCAAAAAATGAGTCAAATATAAAAGCTTTAAATACAAGATATAAGCAATAGGACGTAAAAAAAAGAAAAACAAGGAATGCTTTTTTACAACAAAATTGAGAGGAATTTGTGGCCTTAGGCTACTTTATAATTAAAGGGCTATGTACGATACTGTCGCCCTTTCAAAATCTTTTATTAGTTTTTGACAGCTTTGGCCATCTTTTTGACCCTTTGTGTCATGTTGTTGGTGTGAACTGTCCCTTTAAAAGAAGTGGAATTGACCAGTCTTCCCAACTCCCAACTCCTCCTCTCATATTTCTTGGATTTTTATTGGTTAGTTGAAACGGAGGATGTCAAAAAGTTGCCAAAAAAACTTTGTATAGGCTGCAACGGTGGTGTAGCGCACAACACTGTTCATGAAATTTCTTCCTTTGAATGGCAACGGAAGCCATTTTGAATCATTCTGTAACCATTTCTCCCCTTTTTATAGCCTATTGCCATGGTTGCCTGGAGCTGCTTTTACTCAACGTCACAAGTAAACATCTCAGAAGGAAAACTTTGGATCCGACAGAATGCCATGAAGGGTCCAGCCAGCCATGTGTCGGAAAATGGCCAGTATACTGATGGACTTAAAACTGCTGCGAAAACTGTGTCAGATAAACTTGACACTCACCTCTGTCCTGAGGTGTGTACAACTTGCTTCACTGCTCACTAGAATGTTTTTTAGGGCCGATTTAGACGGTACGATTTTTGCTTACAACTGTTGTATGCGACACGAATCGTGTCGTCTAAAGGCTAATTTACACGCTGCGATTTGTCGGCCCGATTTGTCGGCCACGATAAATCGGGAAGCGGATCTGTTTATGTACAGTGCGAGCACTGCACATGCATTTTTTTAAAGTCAAAACTTTTTTACAAAACGTTTTGGAAGACAAAAAAGTAGGTGATAACTAGTTAGTTTGTTTTCAGCTAAAATACAACAGGTATAATTTGTTTTGCGCCAATTCTCATGCAGGTTGCGTTTTCGTTCTTAAAATCGGGCCCGACACGCGAAAATCTGTGAAGCAGTCACAGATTTTCTGGATCGGCCGACTTGTCGCATTGGAGTCGCGCGCGCATCGGATCGCCATTCACACGCGTCGATTCGCTCCTCGATTTGTCATGGCCGACAAATCGGCCCGACAAATCGCAGCGTGTAAATTAGCCTGAATGTTGAAGTTTCACGGGACGATTTGCAACGACGATTTTTAGCGTAACAGTGTTGCGCTAAAAGTGGATGCCGTGTAACGTGGGTCCGCAGATGATTTTCTGTGCAATTTTTGTGTTGCAAGTTTTTGAACTAGCTTCAAAACCTTGCAACGCCAAATCACGAATTTTACTCAAGTTGTTTCGTGTAACATGGCTGTTGCGCAGCGCCATCCCAGAACCCTATTCCCTGCCCGGTTGCGCTACAAATCGTCCCAAGTAACATACATTAAAAAATTGACGCTGAGTTACGCTGAAAGTCGTCGTTGCGAATCCTCCCTTGTAACATCACCTTAAATCAAACGTACAACATCGCGACAGCTGCGGACAACACGAGAAATGTCGTAGAATTTTGAAAGTGTTTTAAACCCTACGACAGTCGTAGCCATAATCAAAATGTTAGAATGACGATCTTTGCTTGACGCGAGCAGCGAGCGCTACAATAGTCGCCTACGACGGTCGTAAGCAAAAATCGTACCGTCCAAATCGGCCCTTATGGAACGTTTGTTGTGCTGTATATCAAACTACAAAGTAAATTACATATACTGAAAAAGTTGCAACTGGTGATAAAAGTGAGGTATCTTGATTTTCCTTTACACTGTACCTTGTGAGTAACATCAGTATTACAGCTATTTCAGAGATTATTCTGTTAATCCCTGACTTAAATTTGTCACCTGAAAATACCTGTAATAATACATGTGTAACCTGACGCAAAAACGCGAGAGTTGGGGTGAATATGGAAGTGTTCTTGTAAACTCTTACTTGAGGCTGGTGTTGACAAAAGTTTTGAATTCTCTCAATCTTTCTCTTGTTGAAACTGGTTCAATGACACAACATGAAAATAAAGCAAGAAGTAACAAAAGGCTTTGCAAGTATAGATTTAACAAAATTTCCTGTTGACTTTGTGTTTGTAAATAATATTAAACATCGCCTCGTTTAAACACGTCCGTAGCAGACAACATAACCGCGAAACAGTGTATTGTTACCGTCAGAATAACACCCTTAGTTGCTTCAAGCTATTAAAACCAGATGATACGCACCAACCGGATGGAAGACTTGTTTCTAAAAAGACTCTATAAGTGAACCCTATTGCTTTGTTTTCAGTCTGTGCTTCTTTCATCAAGTGAGGGCCACAGTCATTTCCAAGACCCACAACAAGACGCACCCAATGACGACTGGGTGGAACACAACAGAAGGGAGTCAATCTCAATACAGAACTCAGAACAAGTATTGATTGTGAATGAACAAGTGTCAAGTAGCCGTAAAGTTGATCCTTACAAGGCAGCGTGGGCTCTTGGGAGTCTGTTATTTTTATGTCTCATTCTTGCTGCTGTCTTTATTTATACGCGCCCATGGACAAACAGGGATCATTGGCGGAGAGCGGAAGATTACAACAGCAACACAAAATTCAGTCTCATGAAAACTAGAGGGCTTCGTGGCAAATCAAGAACTTTTTCAAGAACGTTTCCAAACAAAAAGCCCTCAGGATATTCACGTTTGTTGGGTGCTATTCCAGAAGAATTTGAAGATGATATTTAGTGACAATATTTCAACACATCACTATCAGAGACAAGTAATCTGAAAGCCGATAACTGCCAAGCCGCTCCCTTATTGTTGCATATTTTCACGAGACTTAATTTGTGCGTTCGTTGCGATTGCAAAAAAAAAATCACGAAATTCAAGACCCGCAAAAAAAGGTTGTTGCGGAAACTAACGACGCAAATATTCATACCCTGCTATGAACGTGTAACATCCCTACCAAAAGAATTCTGTATTCGGGTTGGAAATATGTCTTTGTCCTATTGTCAGTTTGTTTTAAAGGATAAAGGAGCTACGTCACGGATAACGTATCTTGAAAAAAATTGGGCATTTTTTCAATTTTGTTATTCGTAATCCGTCTTAATCTCCCTCAGTCGTAACCATCCTTGTTACTTCTTTGGTGTTTTTCTACCTTGGGAAACTATTATTTTGTGGTTTCCTTCAATGTGAAAGTAATTTTGTCAGATCAGAAAAGTGAATGAAAATACCGTGACAAAGCTCCTTTAAGTTTTTTGTTGTTGTTGTTGTTGTTATATTTCTGTTCGATTTCTGTTCTGTTTCTGTTCGAAATACGGCTATGTAAAATTCTGAGACTACCGAATTGTCAATGCCGTTCAGTAATTTTTTGCGGAATTGAGTTCTTTTTGACACGATTTTGCCTGCCAGATCGCACAATTTAAGTCTTGCGAAATTTTGCTCTCCGATTTTCGCGAAATTGCATTCCCCCGAAAATTAGTAGCAATAAGGTACCTTAGAGCTTGGATGTTACTGAGAGGGCGGTAAACTTGGTTCCTCATGAGGTGGAACTCAACCACGAAATTTGCCACTAATGGTCATATCATAAGCACAGATACGTTCCGGTAAAACAGAGACGATACCTCGCAAGTCGACATAAGTGGACGTAAATGGTTCATATATGGTACACTTGCTTCCTAGATTGTGTGCATTGTGGTGATAAATTTGGCATGCTTGTCTTTGGTCTTCATAATGGCTTGTGAGTCTTTATCGGTTAAAAAAGTTCAGCACTGCACACTTTGGCTACATAGCCAAGAAAACCTTATTCAAATGGTATCCTCTTTCAGGAGATTTAAATTTATTTTATAGAAATGTGCCCGGCAGGTACTGGGTAAATTGAAGGATTTTTTTATTAAAAGCGGATAAAAATCTCTGACAATTTTCTAATTACAGGGAGGTTTCATTGATCCTAAATTTTTAGGATGGACATTGAACGCTACAGTCAACACCAGTGTAAAAGTAATTAACATGTAGCTATAGCAAACAAACCTTGTTGTCTCCAGTTTTGGATCTTGAGAAGGGACCATGCCACCTCCCCTCCCTCCCCTCCCACCTCCACTGCCTTAAGTCAAGGAAAGTAAGTCGTAGTGAGTCTGACACATTTTCTACTGCAGGGCCCTCCTTTACTTAAGGTTTTGGAACCGTCACAGGTCTCTAAATGAAATGCGCTGAGTGCACTTTTCTTCATCGATATCCATCGCCGAACATTCTTAGCCAGATCGTTGGCCCTCGCTGCGTTCATTTAACTTGGTTGCACTGTACTAGATCAAGACTAAATAGAGAAGTTTACATTTATGGAAAACTAAAGGGTTCGGAATATTTATACATAACGTTCATTCTTATTCAAGTATCAAAAGCATATTACCAGAAAATTTATGTTACATGTATGTTCAATTTGTGTATTAAACACCCATCAAAGCCTCTATCCCCTGCGGTTTCCACAGGGGCGAAGTGTAGCACTGAAAGAGATGAGTCCAGGTGCAAAACACAGGAAAATCATTCTACATGTTCCCTTGCTCTTGCACTGAGTGAATCCTCTGTTCCAAAGCTCTCTGAGCCTTAATGGACGTGAGAGCACCAAAGCAATTTCAAATTTAATAACATGCACACAACTGCCAAAGATATGTCCATTCATATTTCACATTTGGGCTCTGCGCTTGATTAATTTAACTCTTTTCCGTCAAGAGTTGTATTTTCCCGACGTTGAAGTCGGGAACCATTGAGCCACTTAAGACGTCATCATTTTTGACGTCACCAGATTGTTTTGATAAGCAGCTAGCACAGCAAGGACAGATCCATCCATACGTGTGTCCATTTTGAATATCGACCAAATTCTGGCAGAGCTATACCAGAAAAACGTGTCCAATTTTGGCTGCAAAGTTGGTGGTAAAATAGGCCAAGTCACCTAGTTGATCAGTGTTCCATTTCCAGGTTTTTAGAAGGACTGAGGCAAAAACTTTTCCAGTGGATAGAAAGGTGATAAAGGGTAGAAGATAAAGAGAAAAGAAAGGGAGAGAAAAAGGAAAGCAAAAGAAGCGAGAAAAAATTAGAAATGAATCAGCAAAAAAAAAAAAAACCAGGCCAAATTTTGGCTTATGCGCATGCGTGAAACCAAAATAATGTGCAATTTTCAACAGAAGCTGGCTCAAAATTGAGCTAAAATGTAAGAAAACGCTTTTGTAGCAAAGTTTAGTGGGATTTGGCACCATAGCACTTCAAAAACCGCTTTAGCGGTAAAAAATGCGTTTTTCTAAGGGAAAAACGCTGACGGTAAAGGGTTAACATCTAGTTATCGGAAATGTCACTTTTTTAGTACACAGACATGCATGACTATGTAGTTACAAATAATTTTTTACGTAATAAGATGTAATTACAAGCAACACTGGTGACTGGGTTTGGGGCTCGTAGGACATCACTATTTCATGACAGAAATTATCCAAACGAAGAACATTTTTAAAAAAGTAAATTTCTTGTGTATTTACCAGGAGTATAGAAAAGATTGCTATACCTCATGGGTTAATTTAGTTTCATAAATAAAACTGAAAACTGCAGGAAAGCGACGTTGTCTGTGTGGTTGTGTAGGGTCGGGAGGGTAGGGTATGACCCGAAGGGTACTCCCTCATGACACCTATACGGGTATGTGCCGCCCAACGGGGTCGTGATTTTAGGACTCGCGATCTAGCACGGGGTATCCATATTCATGACGTTTTCTAGAACGGGGTGTACAAAACCTGATTTGTGTAAAAGCGGTTGTATTTATGATGTGTAAGACGTACTAACTTTTCTTAAACGGGGGTATCAGAATATCAAGAACGGGGTATTAAAAAAATGATTATTTCTAGGACGGGGTGTCACTTTGAATGGCATGCAAAGCCCTTCTAACCCCGGCGGGGGCCAAAATTGCTGCCATAAAACCAAGTTTTCATGATCCGTGTCGAAAGGAAATGGGCCATTTCGAAGGTCGCTTCGAGTGGCTTTCTTACTACCCGGTTTGAAAGAATTTGACGGTGTTTTGTTTGCTTGTTTGTTTGTTTTGGTTTTGTTTTGTTATGTTTGTTCTTTTTGTTTGTTTGTTTGTTTGTTTGTTTGTTTTTGTTTTACTTTCAAGTTATCTCCTATATAAGATGTTATTTGTTCAACATTTCTTTTAGACTCCAAGGAACTCACTGGTAAATTTCAAGCTGGCAAGATATCCCCCCCCCCCCCACCGGGAGGGCAGTCGAGTTCGTTCCCGAGCACTCCGCGGGTCACTCCTCGTTTCCAGGCTCTCTCCCATTCCTCCCAGAAAACCCCGTGAGACATGTAGACCGTAGACCCACTAGTTCTTTCCGGCCTACCACGCTCGATAGCAATGTCGAGAGCAAGCCTCCATAAAAGTGTAATTCTCCAAACCCCGTTCTGTTAAACTATAGCGGATCCGGGTTACCAGGAGAAAGATACAGGTTTGATTCTCAAGCGACCGAAAACATCATTGAACAAGAAAGCCAAATGGGCATTTTAACCGGCCGTTCTGACCCTCCCCACCCCTAGGTTTCACAACTGTTAGCGCGATCCTCTATTTCTACGAACCGGCGTGACGAAAAGTGTGATTGTGTGACAGGAAACAGTAACCTTTGCATGGACCACCGTAACAAAATAAAAGTACCGGATCCTGTGGTAAAGGATCTAACCAGCAAAAAATAAAGAACCAAGTACGATAAAAAAGCAATGCTGATTCAACGGTAGGGAAACTGTATATTTACCAATATTTCAAAAGGCACAGCCTTTCTTCTTCAGGGTCTTACAGAGAATGACTCTAAGGGCAAAAACGTTACAATTTAAACTAAGGGTATAAAATATGATACTAAAATAACAACTAAAAAATAAAAACGTTACGATTTGAAATTTATATTTAAAGAAGCTAATATTACAACGGTAAAAAACTAGCGATAAACTAAAAACGTTGCGATTTAAAATTTGAAAAATATATAACATAAGTAGGATACGTGATACTATAATAACATAAGCTTAAGTGATAGGGATAACGTACCGCGTTAAACTCTAAATACATTTCAATTAGAAATAAGAAAGTGGAAAATACCAAACAAATACCCCCCCCCCCAAAAAAAAATAAATAAATAAATAAAAAATACAACTGAAACTACAAACAAACACGGAGGATGAAAAACCGGAAAAAGTGTCATGTTTCATCTCTCCTATTTAAACCTAGTGGTTCCAAGGTTTGACCTCTATCGATGAGGTATGCCTCTCTAGCTTTACGTACACTGTCACGGTTAGATTTCATTAGTTCAAGAGGAATAAGTTGCAAGTCATTAGCATTATGGTCGTTAGAAAGAAAATGTTCTGAGACTGCAGTAGGTTTAGAAATGTTAGTTCGTTTGTCAACAGGTCTACGATGTTCGTTAAATCGGTCCTTGAGTCGTCGTTTGGTTTCTCCTATGTATTGTTTGTGACAACGATTGCATTGTACCATGTAAATAACGTTTTTAGAGTTACAGTCAATGTGATGATGAATGGGTCTTGTTTCGCCCGTAGAATAAAATGTGTAGCTAGTGAGTCTGTCTGTTATAAAGCTGCATGTCAAGCAGTTGTGTCCGTATCGAAACGAGCCACGGGGTTGGTTACTTTGGTTAGGGTTACGAAGTTTGGCGCTAACTAATAAATTACTAAGATTGTTACTGCAGCGGAAAGCAACGAGGGGAGCAGCATTAAAAACGTTGGCGCAGCGGGGAGATGAGGACAAGATGTTGAGGTGTTTGTGAATAATGGATGATACAGAACGAAGGGCTGGATTATATGTGATAACAAGGGGTACCCGTTTGGGTTGGTTTGTTTGAGAAGTGTCCTTGGAAGCGAGTGATTCGGTACGTGTGATGTTGTGAACACGTCGTATTTCTTGGTCAAGGAAGGACAGGTTGTATCCCCGTTTGTTAAGATAAGTTTTGAGTTCAGTAGTGCGTTTCGTGAAAGTGTCGTCAGAAGAACAAATACGGCGGAGTCTAAGAGCTAAGCTGAATGGAATAGCTCTCTTAGTGTGTTTAGGATGACATGAAGATTGTAGTAAGTATTGATGTTTGTCGGTAGGTTTAGTGTAAAGGTCAGTCGTGATTTTACCGTTAATGAGAGACACGTTGACGTCAAGAAATGGTATGGATGTGAAGGAATAGTTTCATGTAACTTTGATGGTTGGGTGAATGTTGTTAAGGTACGTAGTGAAGGTCTGGAGGTCGTCTACTGAGTGTGTCCATATCATGAAGATGTCATCTATGTAACGCCACCACGTGTGAGGCTGGTAAGGAGCACGTGAAAGAGCGTCTGTTTCAAACTTTGCGACAAACAGATTAGCATAAGAAGGTGCCATTCTGGTTCCCATGGCAGTTCCATGTATTTGTAAATAATTCTTGTCGTAAAGTTGTTCATAGTAAGTATCATGCGTATGAGGTCACATAGAGTTTCCGTACTGATAGTAGAAGGGTTGCGAATGCATGTATCAAGGAAGTGTCGACATGTGCAAATCGTAACGTTTTTATTTTTTACGCCAGTTTTTAAAGGAGCTACGTCACGGATAGCGCAACTTGAAAAAGCTGGCAAGTTTTTTCAAGTTTGTCATTCGTAATCCGTCTTAATCTCCCTCTGTCGTAACCATCCTTGTTTAGTTTTGGTTAATTATTACTTCTTTGGTGTTTTTCTAACTTAGGAAACTATTATTTTGAGGTTTCCGTTAATGAGAAAATAATTTTGTCAGATCAGAAACATTAATGAAAACACCGTGACATAGTTCCTTTAAGCGTTGTAATACAAGCTGCTTTAGTTGTTATTTTAGTATCATATTTTATGCCCTTAGTTTAAATTGTAACGTTTTTGCCCTTAGAGTCATTCTCTGTAAGACCCTGAAGAAGAAAGGCTGTGCCTTTTGAAATATTGGTAAATATACAGTTTCCCTACCGTTGAATCAGCATTGCTTTTTTATCGTACTTGATTGTGTGACACAATATTTTGACTATAGCGTTACTGGATGACGTAATGTTTAAACTCTGATGGCTCAGCTTATCTTTCTTATCGCTTTTATTTCTGCTGAAAAACGCAAATTCACTCAAACGTTGAATGTCGGTATAAATTTGCCCCTAACTGAGGATGCTTTACAAAAGGATGACGAAATATTTACTGTTGTAAAAAAAATATATATATATATATTTACTGTTGTGCCCAGACCGTGAATACAAACAGTGAACATAGCAGTAGAATCAAAATATAACGCTTGATAAACACGAGCTGGAGCAGATCGTCAGAGTCTGGGGCACGTTAAGGCATATCTCATGACGTGATGTTTAAATCTGGTTTGCTAACCCGGGAATCCCCATGCAAAGTAAACAAGTTGACTCGGAACGGCAACACCACACGCAAACCGCACGAACTAACTTAAAGACTCGTAACAGCTACCTTATTCATTGTTCTCCTTATTAATAACCGATTCCTTCGTCTTTATGCAATTGAAACCAACTTCTCGCTTCAAATAAACACTCATCAGTCTCTCTCCCTTCTCAAGAACTATGATGTATTGATGGTGCAATCCACTAATTGCATCATCATACTAGTGCCAAGCCCTTCTCTTCCTAAGCCACCGTTCCTTACCGCGCTAATAGGCTGCAAGCACAGCTGTCGTTTCTCTCCTCTGCGAAATACAGGTTACCCAATGAGAAAACTTACAATCCACTTCGGAAACCGCCCCCCCCCCCCCCCATAAAACGCCAAGGGAAACTGCCTCTCACGCAGCACAATATTACAACGCTGCTATACAAAATGCAACTTTCAAAGCAAATCACATTCGCAGAAGTGTGATATGCCCCTCACCGGTCACAAATCCTTCCACTCCCACATTTTTACGTCCCTCAAAATGTTAATCCCCATAACAAAACTCCTGCGCTAAAAAAAATTTCACCATAACCACTAACTAGATCAGACAACACAGCCAATTTTGCATTCAATCCTCTTAGCTGCTTTACTCAGTTGCGCATGCGTCATACAAGACAAATACAGAAACCCCAAACTTAACAACCCTTCGCCGTTTATATCTTAAATACTGTAAATTAAAAAACAAGAACACACGAAGGTAACATTTAGCAGACCGATATGCGCATGCCTCATATAAGACAGTACCGCTGTTGAGTACCCGTACCACAAGCTTTACAGCACTTTGTTCGTATATTAAGCCAACTGACCATCAAAAAACCGTGTCCATTTTATAAACCGGCGGTCGCCTTATGGCGACGGCCGGTTAAAAATTTAACAGACCCTGATGGATTTACAACGCGCGAAGAGGATTTGGAAAGCAAAAGTACGGGACCTTCCCTCCAAACGTCGTCACACCGTACATACGAAACACGCTCAAACTTGGAAAGGATCATTGAAATGTCCTGGTCTAGTTCCATCTATCTTCATTGACTGGTAAGGTTTGTTGTAAGTCTCCGGTCTTTTCGACTTTTACATGTAAGTTTTCAGTGACATCAGCCTTCAAAAGGGTCGATACTGTTTCAGGCAGCAGTTCAGACACGGAAGAGTAGAACAGTTTTTAGAGCGCAATTGAGAAGTCGCTTGCTTAGCAAATCTACGGATTAATTTTCCCAGGTAACTTGCCGTGGGTAACTTTGAACGGTTTGCCGGCTGGTTAAAATTCATTTTAGTAATTGCATTTTATTTAAAATTTATTTATTTATTCATTTTATTTATTAACAATATTTAAACAGAGATACCCAGTTCAGCATACGCTGGTTTAAATGGGGCTCTGTAAACTATCTAATAACTATCTAATAAAGACACAAAATGCGAAATAACCTTGAAGAATAAACATGAACATTTTTCAAAACCCCTTATAACCAACAGAAATCAATAAGAATGATCAGAATATAATTAGAGCTTTACGTTATTCCATGATATTTTTAAAACATTTTTGCCAGATACTGAAAATTCTAAAAAAAAGCTCTTACAGACGATCGCTACCAAAAAAGTTGAGCGGTCGTTGCGACTTTGATCGCTGAGCAGTTACCAAATAGGCTGGTTTCCATATGATTGCTAAAAAGTGGTTTCCACATAATCGCAACGATTGCTGAACGTTTTGGCCAGCGATTGCAGCGATCGTAGCGATTGTAACGATCATATGGAAACCAGCCCTAACGTTTCTCTGTTCAAAAACGCGCGTTGAAAGTGGTACCATCGATCCGACAAGTACCCTTGAGCAACCTTAAAGGAGCTACGTCACGGATAACGCATCTTGAAAAAATTGGCAAGTTTTTTCAAGTTTGTCATTCATAATCCGACTTACTCTCCCTCAGTCATAACCATCCTTGTTTAGTTTTGGTTTATTATTACTTCTATGGTGTTTTTCTAACTTAGGAAACGATTATTTTGAGGTTCTCTTCAATAAGAAAATAATTTTGTCAGATCAGAAAATGAACGAAAATACCGTGACATAGTTCCTTTAATGCACAAGATCAACTTTTCCGCTCGTGTTCGTGAGAACTTGTAAATTTTTCTTTGATAAGAAACTCTCCTACCAGACTGGCAGTTTTCTTATTGAATTTGCCAGTGTAGATGAGCCGACCAGGGGCAAAGAAAATGTGTCAAAGATTTGTGGGTATTAAGTTTCTAACCTTTCTGTACACGTAATGTTTGAAGCTTATACGGTGCCTAACCCAGTGATTTAGTCCTTTCAGGTTATTTCCCTGCTTTTAGCATCGTTTCTGTAACACTACGAACATCACAAGCGTCAATTGTCCACGGGCCAGGCGGACCCACTTTCTTTTCTTTTACGCAAACAAACAATGCTCCAAGCGGCAAAAATCGTAGGGCGCTCTTTGCCTTTTAAAATCTGAACTCATGGAACAGGCTATTGTAAACATAAAGACAAGCTCAAGACAGGGAGTTCTTAGTGCATGTGCCAAACTCAGTGGTCGAGGATCAGCCCAGCGGAGTACCACGCTCATGATATCGGTAAATCTATGCGAGTCGCTTTGGAGGGTCATGGCAAGTACCCGTACCTACGTACATACGTGGCCCGGTCAACAATCATTCTTACTTTAAAATTTATTGCACGAATTGATAAACCGGCTCTTCTGGATGCAAAGATGTAGAGATGATCCACGCAAGCTCGGGCTTCGAGTCTGGTAGGTAACACTTTAAAATGGTTTTGCTCTGCCTAGGAGCTCTGCTTTTAGGTTGATCTAACTAAATGTGACATGTGTACTATATACTGCTAGATCAGTCACGCTTAAACTACAGACTGAGAACTTGAGTTGTACTTTTCCTGTTTAATTTAACTTCTTATGTTCTGTTAAGTAAGCAACACTATTCCTACTTCACAAAACGCAATTAAAATCGCTTAGGACCGAAGCCTGAAGGGTTTGATGTGTTTCTATCCTGGGCACAGAAACGTTCTTACTTAAAGGGACAGTTTCCCGGCTGATATATGATCTCTACATTGAAATGGTGAATAAATGAATATCATATATCAGAACTACGGCATGGAGAATTAAATGTAAAGGAGATCATCGCAGTTATGACACAACTGATGCAGTTTCGAAAAGAAAGCCTGAAAACATTCAGGCTTGTATACGGGATTCAAACCATTGACCTCTACGATACCGGTGCAGCCTCTAACCAATTGAGCTAACAAACCAACTGGGAGCTGGTCATTTAGTGACTTTTAGTCGGTTCGTAGTTCGTAGTGCATAAGTTGTGTCATAACTGCGATGATCTTCTTTACATTTAGATCTCTACATTCTACAAGATCACAAAGAAGGCTTTGAATGATAGAAACAGGTAGACACTGTTTCAAGAATTTGAGGCTTTTGAGGCTTTAAATTAAGCCATACCAATAAAATGTTTTGTCTCCCATCGCCCTCTCTCTCGTGCTCTCTCCTGCTATTTTGTAACGAGCCTCTATCGCTCTAACATATGTTCCACAGAAGATTCCGCTATAGGGCTGATTTAGACGTCACAGTGACTTTCTATAAAGCATATTAAAGTTGGAAATACCCTAACAATAAGCAATGAAATCGAACTTATTTTGTTTTTGAAAATACTAGATCAGTCGGGCCATGGGAAACGAAACATTTTATGGCCTTATGTGAAGAAAAAGTAAAGTTTCAAATCGAAAAAACGTTGAATAATTTGGCTTTGTTAAGTCCTCATCTGACTTGATATAGATAATTGAGCCTCTGCAAATGAAAAATAAAATACAATAAGTAAAGAAAGAAATGGTGTGAAGTGATTGACGTATCTCAGTAATCTTTGCTAATGTAAGGTTCCGTCGACACTGAAAGATTCAATGTCAGTGGGCTTGACTGTCAGGTGAGACCAAGATGAAAGAAGATAAAAACCAAAGCGGAGTTTCCTAATCTGTCTGTCGAGGCATGGGGAATAGACACTTCGTGAACATCTTGTAGAATTGTATGCAAGAGAACACCATTAGGGCAAAATAATTTAGAACAACGTATAGAGACAAGAACATCTACAAGGGTCATTTTAATCTTCTTTTAGATACGAATCATAGAACATCCCCTACCGCCCTTAGCAATGTGGTTTTCCGCGTTGACGTGTCGTCTACTAATCTAGTTTATACTTTGTGTGTTGCTGTGAATTTAACTTGGGATCTAGGAGCCCTTATTTCTTATTGTGGCTTTACTCTCGTTTCAGTGTAGTGAGGTTCTCTTTGCTGCTTTACTTTTGAGCGCTTGAATTAAAAGTATTGTATGGGAGAATGACCGCACACATAGCATACAAGAAAGAAACTTTCCACAACATAGAAAATTGTAAAACCTCATCCTTGAACAACGCCTTTCTTTTGTGGCTTTGAGCCCTCTCTCGTTTTAAATAAAATGTGCTACTATTAAGTTCTAAGAAACATTCTACTTACAACACTCAGAAGCTATGTTTCCAAATTCAAGCCTGACGTCATCACCAATCAGTACAAATGGAGCCCAGTACTTCACGGCACAAAACTTTTCTGAATCTCGAAGGGTTTTCATAGCCTGGTGAAGAGCCACACTGGCGCTCTCTCCATCTGCCAAGTGTTGATAAAAACTCTTCATGAACTCCATGGTTGCCTCGTCAGAAATTGCCCAGAGTGACGCAAGAACAGAACGAGCACCGGCAGCCAAGAAAGCCCGAGCAATACCCACCACACCTTCCGACTTCACCTCTCCGCGACCACTATGGCAACAACTCAGCACAACAAGCCTTGCCTGCAGACGAACTGCTAGCACATCTGACATTTTTAGAATATAGTCCTCCTCCTTTGGGGTCTTGATCTTTGATCGTGATCCTTGATCTTGATTACTTTCCCACCCCGCATTTGGAGCCAACGCAATCTCACCAGTTTCCTTTCGCCCATGTGCTGCAATGTGAACCAAGGCAACTGACGTGATTCGTTCCAGCACCTTCCTTTTTGTTGCTTCCTTTCCTGTAAGTGGTGGGATCTTAAGAATCTTCCCTATCATTTCTACTTCTCCTTTGGCGCATGGCAGCTGCCTGTGCCTAGGCTGTTTGACTTCCTCCAAACAAGGATCTCCGACAAGCAGCGCCCCAGACTTTCTGTGGTAGTCTTCAGCTGAATCTGTGATGAGCTTTAAACTGGTTAGGGAGGGTACAGTGTGGATTCTTATTGATTCGCTTAGAGCAGAAAATGGAGCTAAGCACAAGGGACCATCCGGGACAATGATCAATTCGTCACCTTGGCACAAGTCTGCAATGGGGCCAATAATTGCCTCATGCAATGGCTGTAACGAGTCGATAGTGCACAGCAAAGACTGTGCTGGTTCCTCATCATCTCTTCTACTGGACGGCGAGTCATCAGGTGACTCATCTAGTGAACGATTCTCGCATCTAACACCAACACCGGCTCCAATTTTCTTTAAAGTAGTGTCCAACAACATGGTTATGGAATCCCTCCTCCCAATTATCTTCGTTTGCCGAAGCTCAACCTTGTTTTCGTTGCTGATAACCCAGAAGGTGATAACGTTGTCTTGAAGTGCTAAGAACACTGTCTGTTTGTTTTTAGTGAGCCCTTTTGAGATGATAGAAATCGTTTCTTTAGGTTCAAGTGACGCAGATGGAAGTGCTGTTAAGCCATACTGTATTCGCAAGTCATCGACCAAAGCCTGTGCTCGACCTCGCTCAGAAGCAAACAAAGCCTCATCAGGGAGGCCGAGTTTTAAGAGAGTTGTCCACAAACCATTGTAAGAAGCACGGTGAAGGTCCCGAAAACTTATTTTCAAGGCATCTTGAGACTTAAGAGTTGCCCTCACGATATCGAAAACCTTAACGCTGGATTGGAAACATTCCTTGGCTTCTTGGAATTTTCCTACCCTGCTACAAGTGCAGCCGAGACCCTGATAAGCGCTTCCTTCTGCAGTCCTATCGCCCACTTCTTTGGCTATTGAAAGGTGTTTATTGTGGTGCTCTATGGCTTCTTGGAACTTTCCTAGGCTGCAGTAAGCCTTGCCGAGATTGGCATAGGCTCCTCCTTCTCCAGCCCTATCGCCCACTTCTTTGGCTATTGATAAGTGTTTAGTGTGGTGCTCTATGGCTTCTTGGAACTTTCCCAGGCTGCAATAAGCGTTGCCGAGATTGCCATAGGCCCTTCCTTCTTCAGCTCTCTTGCACACTTCTTTGGCTATTGATAGGTGTTTATTGAGGCACTCTATGGCTTCTTCGAATTTTCTTAGGCTGCCATAAGCGTTGCCGAGATTGCCATAGGCCCCTCCTTCTCCAGCCCTATCGCCCACTTCTTTGGCTAATGATAAGTGTTTATTGTGGTACTCTATAGCTTCTTGGAATTTTCCTAGGCTGACATAAGCGTTGCCGAGATTGCAATAGGCTCGTCCTTCTCCTGCCCTATCGCCCACCTCTTTGGCTATTGATAGCTGTTTATTCTGGTACTCTATAGCTTCTTGGAATTTTCCTAGGCTGCGATAAGCGTTGCCGAGATTGCAATAGGCCACTCCTTCTCCTGCCCTATTGCCCACTTCTTTGGCTATTGATAGGTCTTTATTGTGGTACTCTATAGCTTCTTGGAATTTTCCTAGGCTGCAATAAGCGTTGCCGAGATTGCAATAGGCCACTCCTTCTCCTGCCCTATTGCCCACTTCTTTGGCTATTGATAGGTCTTTATTGTGGTACTCTATAGCTTCTTGGAATTTTCCTAGGTTGCGATAAGCGTTGCCGAGATCGCCATAGGCCCCTCCTTCTCCAGCCCTACCGCCCACTTCTTTGGCTATTGACAGGTGTTTATTGTGGTACTCTATAGCTTCTTGGAATTTTCCTAGGTTGCAATAAGCGTTGCCGAGATAGCCATAGGCCACTCCTTCTCCAGCCCTATCGCCCACTTCTTTGGCTATTGATAGGCATTTATTGTGGCACTCTATAGCTTCTTGGAATTTTCCTAGGCTGTGAAAAGCGTTGCCGAGATTGCCATAGGCCCCTCCTTCTCCAGCCCTATCGCCCACTTCTTTGGCTATTGATAGGTGTTTATTGTGGTACTCTATAGCTTCTTGGAATTTTCCTAGTCTGAGATAAGCGTTGCCGAGATTGCCATAGGCCACTCCTTCTCTATCCCTGTCGCCCACCTCTTTGGCCATTGATAGGCATTTATTGTGGCACCCTATAGCTTCTTGGAATTTTCCTAGGCTGTGAAAAGCGTTGCCGAGATTGCCATAGGCCCCTCCTTCTCCAGCCCTATCGCCCACTTCTTTGGCTATTGATAGGTGTTTATTGTGGTACTCTATAGCTTCTTGGAATTTTCCTAGTCTGCGATAAGCGTTGCCGAGATTGCCATAGGCCACTCCTTCTCCAACCCTATCGCCCACCTCTTTGGCTATTGATAGGCATTTATTGTGGCACCCTATAGCTTCTTGGAATTTTCCTAGTCTGCGATAAGTGTTGCCGAGATTGCCATAGGCCCCTCCTTCTCCAGCCCTATCGCCCACTTCTTTGGCTATTGATAGGTGTTTATTGTGGTACTCTATAGCTTCTTGGAATTTTCCTAGGCTGCGATAAGTGTTGCCGACATTGCCATAGGCCACTCCTTCTCCAGCCCTATCGCCCACTTCTTTGGCTATTAATAGGTGTTTATTGTGGTACTCTATACCTTCTTGGAATTTTCCTAGGCTGCGATAAGCGTTGCCGAGATTGCAATAGGCCCCTCCTTCTCCAGCCCTATCGTCCACTTCTTTGGCTATTGATAGGTCTTTATTGTGGTACTCTATAGCTTCTTGGAATTTTCCTAGGCTGCAATAAGCGTTGCCGAGATTGCCATAGGCCCTTCCTTCTCCAGCCCTATCGTCCACCTCTTTGGCTATTGATAGGCCTTTATTGTGGCACCCTATAGCTTCTTGGAATTTTCCTAGGCTGCCATAAGCGTTGCCGAGATTGCCATAGGCTCCTCCTTCGCCAGCCCTATCGCCCACTTCTTTGGCTATTGATAGGTGTTTATTGTGGTACTCTATAGCTTCTTGGAATTTTCCTAGTCTGCGATAAGCGTTGCCGAGATTGCCATAGGCCACTCCTTCTCCAGCCCTATCGCCCACTTCTTTGGCTATTAATAGGTGTTTATTGTGGTACTCTATAGCTTTTTGGAATTTTCCCAGGCTGTGATAAGCGTTGCCGAGATTGCCATAGGCCACTCCTTCTCCAGCCCTATCGCCCACTTCTTTGGCTATTGATAGGTCCTTATCGTGGTACTCTATAGCTTCTTGGAATTTTCCTAGACTGTGATAAGTGTTGCCGAGATTGCGATAGGCCCCTCCTTCTCCAGCCCTATCGTGCACCTCTTTTCCTATTGATAGGTGTTTATCTTGGTACTCTATAGCTTCCTGGAATTTTCCTAGGCTGCGATAAGCGTTGCCGAGATTGCCATAGGCCCTTCCTTCTCCAGCCCTATCGCGCACCTCTTTGGCTATTGATAGGCGTTTATTGTGGCACCCTATAGCTTCTTGGAATTTTCCTAGACTGTCATAAGCGATGCCGAGATTGTCATAGGCCCTTCCTTCTCCAGCCCTATCGCCCACTTCTTTGGCTATTGATAGGTGTTTATCGTGGTACTCTATAGCTTCTTGGAATTTTCCTAGGCTGCGATAAGCGTTGCCGAGATTGCAATAGGCACTTCCTTCTCCAACCCTATCGCCCACCTCTTTGGCTATTGATAGGCATTCATTGTGGCACCCTATAGCTTCTTGGGATTTTCCTGAGTTGTCATAAGCGTTGCCGAGATTGCCATAGGCCCTTCCTTCTCCAGCCCTATCGCCCACTTCTTTGGCTATTGATAGGTGTTGATTGTGATACTCTATAGCTTGTAGGAATTTTCCTAGGCTGTGATAAGCGTTGCCGAGATTTCCATAGGCCCCTCCTTCTCCAGCCCTATCGCCCACTTCTTTGGCTATTGATAGGTGTTTATCGTGGTACTCTATAGCTTCCTTGAATTTTCCTAGGCGGCGATAAGCGTTGCCGAGATTGCAATAGGCCCTTCCTTCTCCAGCCCTATCGCCCACTTCTTTGGCTATTGTTAGGTCTTTATTGTGGTACTCTATAGCTTCTTGGAATTTTCCTAGGCTGTCATAAGCGATGCCGAGATTGCCATAGGCCCCTCCTTCTCCAGCCCTATCGCCCACTTCTTTGGCTATTGATAGGTGTTTATTGTGGTACTCTATAGCTTCCTTGAATTTTTCTAGGCAGCGATAAGCGTTGCCGAGATTGCAATAGGCCCTTCCTTCTCCAGCCCTATCGCCCACTTCTTTGGCTATTGATAGGTCTTTATTGTGGCACCCTATAGCTTCTTGGAATTTTCCTAGGCTGTCATAAGCGTTGCCGAGATTGCCATAGGCTCTTCCTTCTCCAGCCCTATCCCCCACTTCTTTGGCTATTGATAGGTGTTGATTGTGATACTCTATAGCTTGTAGGAATTTTCCTGAGCTGTGATAAGCGTTGCCGAGATTGCCATAGGCCCCTCCTTCTCCAGCCCTATCGACCACTTCTTGGGCTATTAATAGGTGTTTATTGTGGTACTCTATAGCTTCTTGGAATTTTCTTAGGCTGCGATGAGCGTTGCCGAGATTGCCATAGGCCACTCCTTCTCCAGCCCTATCGCCCACTTCTTTGGCTATTAATAGGTGTTTATTGTGGTGCTCTATAGCTTCTTGGAATTTTCCTAGGCTGCGATAAGCGTTGCCGAGATTGCCATAGGCCCCTCCTTCTCCAGCCCTATCGCCCACTTCTTTGGCTATTGATAGGTGTTTATCGTGGTACTCTATAGCTTTTTGATATTTTCCTAGGCTGCGATAAGCGTTGCCGAGATTGCCATAGGCCCTTCCTTCTCCAGCCCTATCGCACACCTCTTTGGCTATTGATAGGCCTTTATTGTGGCACCCTATAGCTTCTTGGAATTTTCCTAGGCTGTCATGAGCGATGCCGAGATTGCCATAGGCCCCTCCTTCTCCAGCCCTATCGCCCACTTCTTTGGCTATTGATAGGTGTTTATTGTGGTACTCTATAGCTTCTTGGAATTTTCCTAGGCTGTCATAAGCGTTGCCGAGATCGCCATAGGCCCCTCCTTCTCCAGCCCTATCCCCCACTTCTTTGGCTATTGATAGGTGTTGATTGTGGTACTCTATAGCTTGTAGGAATTTTCCTAGGCTGTGAAAAGCGTTGCCGAGATTGCCATAGGCCCCTCCTTCTCCGGCCCTATCGCCCACTTCTTTGGCTATTGATAGGTGTTTATTGTGGTACTCTATAGCTTCTTGGAATTTTCCTAGGCTGCCATAAGCGATGCCGAGATTGCAATACGCCCTTCCTTCTCCAGCTCTATGGCCCACCTCTTTGGCTATTGATAGGTGTTTATTGTGGTAGTCTATGACTTCTTGGAATCTTCTTGGGTTTTTATAAGCGTTGCCGAGATTGGCATAGGCCTTTCCTTCTCCAGCTTTATCGCCCACTTCTTTGGCTATTGATAGGTCCTTGTTGTGGTACTCTATGATTTGTAACGTTCTCTCTGCCATCGTGTGTAGCCCTGTAATATGCATTCCAAGAAGTAAATACAGACGTAGAAAGGAGAACCTATGTTACAGTTAGATCGTAATGATTGTTTTCTTATTCCTTCGTTGTCTTGATTGGGGGGAGTACTTGATAGATTCATTAAAAAATCGAAGTTCTAGAGCGTGGCTTGTTGGAAAGTGTAGGTTTAGTGTAGCTTAGTATAAAACAAGGGTTTGTCATTAAACTTAAAGGGCAAGTGAAAAGTCAGTTTAGAAAAAGTGAAGGTAAAATTAATAAAACAAGGAAGAAATATTGTTGCTTGCCAGTTGTATTTTAATGACCTGTAAATATTGATCTAATCTGCACCTCCACTGCCGCGGAAATGAAAACCGCCCTATTATCTGAGAATTAACTGTTAAAATGCGCCAGTCGCTTATTTTGCCCACTTTGGGGTTATTGTGTGTGTAACGTCACCTGATTTCCGTGTGCTGCCACACTGGATTAGTCAGCAGTTTGATCGATTTCTTAACTTTTTGGTACGCAGAAGATGAGTAAGTGAATTGTAAATAACGCGATATGAAAATTGCATTTGTTTGTTTACATAGAGCCCAGAGGTTTATAATAATTATAACGCCAAACTCCTAGCTTTTGTGCCGACTGGGTTAGCATTAACTCTGATACAGCCTAAAAATTTTTAAGAGAACTCCTTGCATTTTTAACTCCGAGACTCGTGATCTTTACGCAATGAGGAGGCAAGATGGGGAATAAAATGTTTACACCCTGCATTTGATGCTTTCGCCAAAAAATCTTGAAAAACCGAAGGATGCTCGGAAGATTTTACACTTTTGATTGTTTTTAAGCAATTTAAAGGACTTTTGTTACCAAAGGTGTGTTCTCTGTCAATTGCGTTTGTCACTAAACGAAGTGGTAAGTTTG
The DNA here is from genome assembly GCA_964017195.1 of Siderastrea radians. Taxonomy (NCBI): domain Eukaryota; kingdom Metazoa; phylum Cnidaria; class Anthozoa; order Scleractinia; family Rhizangiidae; genus Siderastrea; species Siderastrea radians. The sequence goes on from OZ024897.1 coordinate 2,559,723, forward strand.
TCTCTTTAAAGAAAGTGATCAGTTTCTCAAATACTTTCTAGCGAAGTAATCATTCTCAGTTCCTGCCTGGTGTATCAATCGTGATCTGGCAACATACTTGAATGCGAAGAGGTATCTTACTTGTGCCTTTTAAATTAGTGGAAAAGATTCTCATGATATCCAGAATCACTGGCAAGTGCACTGTCTTTAAGTACAATATGCAAATCTACCAAAAAACTTGGTATGTTTTCCTTGGTGATGAAAGGTATTAAAAATATGTGCCTACTTGTTTTGCATTAACTTTTAAAGTTAAATATTTTGTACACATCCTACTTCGAAGTAATCATTTCCAGTTCCTTCCTGTTGCGCGAATCTTGATCTTGCAACACATTTGAATGTGAAATGGTAGTTTACTCGTGTCCAAAACAACTGAATTTATATCCAAACTACTGAATCCATGCAGTTGTGAAAGGGGGTTTAACGTCTTTTGTTTGGAGCTCAGCTTTGTAGTTCATAATCTTCGTCTTGTTAAGCTCAGACGGCTCGTAATTTTTCGATTTCGTTGGTAATTTCCTTCTCTAAACACCATTTTTTTTCATACCGAAGCCAAAAAACAGTGCTTTTCGCAGCGTTCTCGTTTTAGGGCTGTTTCTTAGCTCCTCTATTGTTGTTGCCGTCGCGGTAGAAAACTTGCTAAAAACGCCAGCCACTATTCGCTTCCAACTCTTCAGTGTAGCCAAACTTTGCGCCATTCAGAAGTCGCGTTTGATTGGCTCTCTGTGAGTTCCTTTGTTTATTAACCAGAACAAGTCAGACTTCATTGTGTATTTCCTCTTTTCTGCACTGAATAACCTTTTTTCTGCATCGTGTTTCCTAAAAACTGCATTTGTCTTAGCCAATCAGAAGAGGTAAATTTTTTCATTTATATTATTACGGTTATTATGTTTTTGCTTGTACCTGGGTGGCTTTTAACTGCTGAGATTTTACTGACCGCTCACTGAAAAGTTCGCGATGGGCTATGAACTGTAGCCTCAACAAAAGGCCAACAAACTCAAAGAGTATAATTAAAAGCTAAGAAACTCAGGTCAATAATTGTCACGCGTCCAAAGCTGACATAGATCATATAACGGATTTCGTAATCTTAATCTTATAGTAGCTAAATGTATCATATTTTCTCCAGTTCTCTCACGCGGTTTTAACCCCTTAAAAAACTATCTAAGTTCTAATATGTTGATGAAATTATGAAGTGTTACCATTCAAACAAAAATTACTGAGAAGAACTTTGATGTGTTGCTATTTACTACAATGTACAAGTTGGTTCTAAATTCTGAAATATTATCATTCAAATAAAAGCATATAAGGACTGTACCTCCTAATACAGAGGTATTTTTGCAAAGGTTATAACTATGGAGGAAAGACAGATCTTATCAAGACCTACTGGAATCTTAAAAGAAAAATGTGGGTAGCTGCGCATTTTTCAGAGATAATTAATCAACCATTATTATAATAATGTTTAAAATACAAAGAATGTTTGGCAATTTCTTTCCAAATTTAAGGTCAATTAGATCTGAAAAATGCGTGGCTACCCCCAATTTTGTTTTTGGATCCTGATAGCCCTTGCTAAGATCTGCTTTTTCCACAAGTCATAAACCGCGCTGGTTACTAAATTGAGCTAATTATTTTTCCGAGAGAAATTAAAAGGAAGCCTCAACTTTGAGTTTCTTGACCTTTTTCTCAATTCTTGCAAAGAACAAAATAAATCAGTTGAACGATAAAGAAATGAAATATCCCATTAGACTTGGTACATGAAATGTTCAGAGTTCAATAATTGAGTTTCTTGACCTTTTTTCTCAATTCTTGCTGAGAACAGAATAAATCAAAGACACACGTCACCGACGCGGAAGTACATACATCGTATTCGATGGTTTAACATATAATACACGCAGATATTTTGCAGCAAAATGTCTACGCGTATTATATATTAAGCCATGGAATAAGACATTTATTATTCCACTTAAAATCACGTCAAAATTTGGTTTTCCAGTCTTTCGGCCAAACAACCTGTGAAACCTGGATTTTGCAGTCCAATACATAATTTTACTGTGTAATACCGTGGCATATTTTGCGTGTTCTCTTGACCTTATATGGTAAAATGGCGCAAGAGTGGAACAATAAAGTAGGTTGTTTTCAAACAGAATGGTTAATTTGAAGTTAAAAAAAACGTCAATATCATGTAGAAAATACAGAGAATTGAAAAAAAAGGAGACTAAGTCCACAACATCTTAAGTCATTTTGATCAGATCCAGTCCCAGAAAAGCTGCAGATTTCAACTCTCCTCAGAATGCTAAAGAAAGAATCGGAGTTGCCCGGCGGGCTCCCGCATTTTTTTTCTTTCCTTTGTGGGAATAAACTCCTACTTTGTTTTAAAATATATCTTAAAAGGTTAAGCCGTACAACACCGAACTCTTATTTTTGAGCCCTCAATTCAAATGAGATTTACCACCTATGGTGTGACAATTGTCACCTCGGACGTCAAATTTTTTCAAGCTCAACTTTAGTTGTTTTAGCCAGACATGTTTTCATTTCGGGCAGTTTTCTTAACCATGAGGATTTCTTTGTAAAATTTGCCTTGTTAAAGTCAAGCATACCACCATAAGCTCCAATTACTTACCAAGCCTAGCTGTCAAAAAGCTCTTCCTGGGGTGCCTCAGTGATAGTAACAGAATATAAACTTAAAATTGGGAAAAGTTACAGTCAGGTTAAACACTACTGAGTTGCCGTGCTCTAGAATATAATTTAAGTCTAATATACTCACCAAGTTCTATCGAGGCTAGTTGCCAACAAGCTAATCTTCGAGTTCTTCAGTGTAGTTAAACAGAAAACAACCTGCAACCGAGAAATGTCACAGTAGCAATTAATTTGTTCATTTAGTTTTTGGGTTGATTTGTTCAGAAAAGCTGTCGAGGCTGTGAACCCATACTGAAAATCTCAGTATACATGATTTTGTTAACTTAAAATCATTTCACACTCACCTCAAACAGAAGTTTCGTCATTCCCAAAGTAAATTCATTTTAGTTTCTCGTTACTAACTTTCGTGTTAGGGATATTTATATGTTGCCATTAGGAAACCATTTAACCATTTATACATATAACTTGCAAACAGCTGAGTTTAATTTTAGATTGTTCGCTAATGGGAAAATTAATACTAGGAACGTAATTCTATGTTTCTAGTAGAAATTAAGCAATAACGTTAATGGTTTTTAGTACATAATGTGATTTTTAATTGAACATTTAATCTTTTTAAAAACTGGCCCAAGCATCGAACCTGAAACTCATTTGGAATGACCCCAACAATTCTTCGAGCCAGCGAGGAAAACAAGTTTGTGCAATATCGGAGGTCAATTAAGGCAATTAACAAACAAAACAAAACAATTAAATTTACCAACTCTACTTTATCCACATAATTTCAAATTATGTCTCTCTATTAATAAGAATTACATTTTAGATGGTTTGTTTTTTCGATGACCACTAATTTTGGGTAATTATATTTCCAAAAGAAATTAGAAGAAGCCCCAACTTCTTGTCCTGTTTCTTATTATTTTCAATACTAGCTCAGAACAAAAAAAATCGTCTGCTCGATTAGATTTTTTAATTCAGCTAATGAGCTTTTTCAATCGTAAATGTTCATAAAGCACTATCATAAATATGGCATTATACTTGGTACAGGAAATGCTCGGAAATGTTAGACTGCCCCAGACGACCCATCCAAATTCTATTCTGTTCCGTTTTGTTCTGTTGTGGCATATGTCGTACCTGCCGCGCGGAAGGCCTGGGTTCGATTCTCGATCGATTCACTGCTACAGCTGTTTGTTTGTTTGTTTGTTTGTTTTTCCTTATTTTTTAAATTCATTTTCCCTTAAATCTGAACTATTCGTTAGACATAATTCGAAGTTTGTTCTTTCTACTGTCATTAACTGCTGACCAAGAAATCGTCGCTCTCGGTACATGGATGACCTCTATTTAACTAGTGCAGGAGGCCATGGACCACTGTGTTAACAGACTTAATTTTGTTGTAAGACCAACGAGTCCGAAATTTGTAACGCACGCAAACGGGAGGGGTGAAGGATGGGGGCGATGAGAAAAAGAAAATGACCTCGAGATCAAAAAGTCTGAACATCAGACGGTCAATTTTAGGGCTCTCTATTCAGGCAGCATCGATAGGTTGCAAAGGTTGCAAAAATACAGACAAAAATTGAGAGTAGCTGTGTGTACCTTCCAACCCCATATGACTGTCTTGGAATTTGTTCCTTTCTCAATAGAGCAGTTTTCAATTGACTGTCGAAAGTAATGTGTTTGCTTTCGTTTTGCTTTGCCATGCGCTCTTTGATTTGGTAAAAAAGCTCGCGCTTCTTTCTCAACCAATCAGACGAAAAACCAAAACTAATCGTGACGTTCTCGCACGCGTTTTTCTTGTATTTCCTTCGATTTGTAATTGGGGCATTTTGTGTTTTGTTCCTGTCGCATTTGCCAAAATGCACTTCTTGGTGTTTTTCAGTGGGGTTAACAGAAACCTGCAACCGGAAAATCTCACTCACTCATCCTATTTTTTTTAGAGTAATTTGTTCAAAAAGCATTCGAGGCTATGTGTAACGATGCTAAAAATCTGAGCATTCAGGATTTAACTCAAAATCCCTTCACACTCACTTCAAACCAAAAATTTGATCATTGACGTCATTCCGAACGTGTTTTCATTTTTATCTTTTGCAAATTATATAACGCTTTTTAAAACAAAACTGATCAAAACCTGTAGTTCATAATGGAAACATATAAATAGCCCTGACACAAAAGTAAATATTGAAAAGATAAATTTTAGGTCGCTCACTAATAGGTAAATTTATACTAGAGAAGTACTATCCATCTTTAGACGTGTAAATTACGCAAACAACGTGATAGTTTTCAGTGCCAGGAGTATGCGGCTCTTAATATGAACATTAAATTCCCCAAAGACCTGATCCAAACATCGAGCTATTCACGTGTCGAACCCGAAACTCACTTGGAGCTACTAAAAGAATTCTTAAAACTAGCTGTGAAAACAACCTTTGCACAATATTGGATGTCAATAAAGTTAACAAACGGGATAATTTTAAAATGAACTTGCCAACTCTACTTTCGCTTTATAAATAACCTTAATTGAACTTAGCATCTCAAAGATTTTATTTCAGATTGTCTGTTTTATCGATGGCTACTAAATTGGGCTAATTATATTTCCGAAAGAAATGAAAAAGGCCTCAACTTTAAGGTTCTTGACCTTTTTTCTCACTTCTAGATGAGAACAGAATAAATCAGTTGAACGAATAAGATTTTTTTAAATTCAGCTTGTGAGCTGATCATAAAACACTATCATAAACATCCCATTAGACTTGGCACGTAAAATGTTTAGAGTTCAGCAATTGCAAAGGGCCCCTTTCTATTAGACTTCCCCAATCGACCCAGCCAAAATCTGTCGAGTTTAATTGTCCAGCCGTTAATTCAGATAATTTGCCACGCCTTAGAAAACAGGAATTCTCCCATTAACTAAGAATCATAATCTCGATTTAAGCCCCTTCTTTTAAGAATTAACATTAAGAACATTAGGGTGCAACAACCAGAAAGGAGAACTATTTTTTCATTCCTTGAGACTGGTGGAGCAAAAAAAAGGAAAGTGGAATGAACGTAAGACGAAAACTTGGATAAATTCACCTAGATGAATTCAAGTTAGCCAACAACAGAAGAATATGATTTCAGTTTTCGCAAGCTAATAGGGCCGTTCTGATTAAATATTTTGAAACAAACGTTCTTGATCTGCGCAACTTGAGTGGGACAAATAAACATGGTCATAAATGTAGGATAGTTGACAACCACGAGCTTGTCTTCAAAACGGTATTGAGCTTCCCACTGTAGCTCTGCTATTCGCTAATGTTATGCTTGAAAACTGCTATTGTTGGAACAAACAGTCTAGTTGACTTCGATCTGAACCTCAGGTTTGAATTCTAGAATAGATATTATAACGCTTTTCTATAGTAGAAAATCGGCAGGACTTAAAAAACAGAAGCTGAAATATCGATAAATGACGGGATAAGAGACCATGAAGGGCTTACGACACTTAAAAGAAATAATGACTTAAAGAAAAACTTTTTCTTTATTGCGTGATGGTTTGAAAAAGTAACATGAGTTTCAGGCCAAAATATTCTGGAAATGATGCAAAGTGAAATTTGAAAAATATAGGCTCCCGACAAAGCGTGTTGTTAAATAAAAAGTTTTCTTGCAATCGAATAACGGAGACACACATCACCGACGTGGAAGTACAGAACAGAATAATTAATTAAAGTTAAAAAACGTCAATATCAGGTAGATAATACAGATAATTGAAAAAAAAACAGATGAAGTCTACAACACATCTTTGAAAAGTAATTTTGATCGGAACCGGTTCCAGAGAGGCTGCAGATTTCAACTCTCCTCAGAATGCTAAGGAAAGAGGCGGATATGCGCCCCGGGATTCCGCTTGTTTTTACCTTTCCTTTGTGGAAATAAATTCCTACTTTGTTTTTATATATATTGTAAAAAGTTAAGCCGTAAAACGCCGAACTCTTATCTTTGAGCCCGCAATTCAAATGAAATTTACTGCTTGATGTGTGAAAATTGTCACCTCGGAAGATAATTTTTTGAAGCTCAGCTTTAGTTGTTTTAGCCTGACATGTTCTTAACTATGAGAAATTTATTTGCAAAATTGGCTTGTTTGACTCAAGCCACCTTAAAGGACAGCAATTCATGTACAAATTACTCACCGTGCCTACAGCAGTTGTTGGTAAAAAGCTTTTCTTCGACCTTCTTTGCGTGTCTCAGTGATAGCAACAGAAAATAACCCTGAAATTAGGAAATTCACAGTGAGGTTTAATACTAGTGAGTTGCCGTGCTCTAGAATGTAATTTATGTCTCATATACTTACCAAGTTCTATCGAGGCTAGTTGCCAAAAAGCTTATCTTCCAGTTCCTCAGTGAGGTTAAAACAGCAAACAACCTGCAACCAAGAAATGCCACAGTAGCAATTAATTTTACATTGATTTATTCAGAAAAGCAGTCAAGGCTGTGTAAATCGCAGTATACAGGATTTCGTTCACTTAAAATCATTTCACACTCACCTCAAACAGAAGTTTGTTCTTTCCCAAAGTGAACTGATTTTAGCTTCTGAATACTAACGTTCGTGTCAGGGATATTTATATGCTTCCATTAGGAAACCATTTAACAGTTATATAACTTGCAAACAGCTGAGTTTAAGTTTAGAGTGTTCGCTAATGGGAAAATTAATGCCAGGAACGCATTAATTTTTCTCTGTCTCTAGTATAAAGTAGGCAATAACGTCGATAGCAAAGAATGTGCTTTTTAATTGAACAGTAAATCTCTTTAAAAGCTGCTCCAAACATCGACCTCTTTACGTATCAAAGCCGAAACTCATTTGGAATGACCGCAATAATTCTCCAAGCCAGCTGGGAAAACAAGTTTGTGCAATACAGGAGGTGAATAAAGGCAATTAACAAACAAAACAATTTTAAGTGAATTTTCTAACTCTACTTTATCCACACAATTTCAAATAATGTCTACTCCAATAATAAGGATTACATTTTAGGTGAATTTTTTCGATGACCACTAATTAAACAATAGAGTTCTTCTGTTGAAGGCACTATCGTGTGATAGGTTGCCAGAGGAAATTTGATGTTCATAACAAATATAAGCCCAAGAACGTAGTTCGAGGGCTTACATGAAGTTTGAACATCAAATTACTATCACACATAGGTCTGAATCAGACGGACTCTGTTGTTTTTATGGTACAACGCTAAATTTAAAACGGGCACTATGCGCTGATAGGCACCCGCTGAGGAGAGACACTATCGCGTCACGTGATCGATTTTGATCAATGGGAGCACGCCAAAATTTAGCGTTGTACTATAATTTTGGGTAATTATATTTCCAAAAGAAATTAGAAGAAGCCCCAACTTCTTGACCTGTTTCTTGTTATTTAAATGCTTTATAGCTCAGAACCACAAAATCATTTGCGCGGTGAAATATTTTAATTCCGCTATTGGGCGGTATTAACTGTTACAGTAGCGATTAATTTGTTCACTTAATATTTAGATTGATTTGTTCAGAAAAGCAGTCGAGGCTGTGTAACCACACTGAAAATCTCAGTATACAGAAGTTTGGTCATTTCCAAAGTGAATTCATTTTAGTTTCTCGTTACTAACTTTCGTGTCAGGGATATTTATATGCTTCCATTAGGAATCCATTTAACCATTTATACTGACTTGCAAACAGCTGAGTTCAATTTTAGATTGTTTGCTAATGGGAAAATTAACACTAGGAACGCAACTATTTGTCTCTAGTACAAATTAAGCAATAACGTTGATAGTAAATAATATGCTTGTTAATGAGCTTTTTAATGTGCTTTTTAATGGAACAGCAAATGGTCCAAACATCGACCTCTTCGCCTATCGAACCCGAAACTCATTTGGAATGACCCCAATTATTTTCCCAGCCAGCTGGAAAAACAGGTTTGTGCAATATCGGAGGTCAATAAAGGCAATTAACAAACAAAACAATTTTCATTGAATTTACCGAATATTTTCGCCATGAAAAAGATAATTAATTAAACTCATAACTACAGTTCCAAATAAAGTCTATTCCTTGATAAAGACCCAACCGAATAAACTGCTCTGTTCTTGTTCTGTTCTGTTGTGGTAGAATTCTTACCCGCCACGCAAAAGGCCTGGATTCGATTCCGGGGTACAGCTGTTTGTTTGTTTTCCTTTATTTTTCTCGTTCATTTTACCTTAAATCTGAAGAATTCATTGGACATCAATCCATGTATGTTCTTTTTTAATCATTCTCGTCCCCAGAGCTCTGTGATTTTTTTCAATACTGTCATTAACCGCTGACCAAGAGATCGTATCTCTAGATACATGGATAGCCTCCATTTGACTAGTGCAGGAGCCCATGGACTAGTGTGTTCACAGGCTTCATTTTGTTGTAAGACCGACGAGCGCGAATTTTTTTAACGCAAGCGAACGCAACGGATGAGGGATGAAAGAGAAGAGAAAATGACCTGGAGAACAAAAAGTCTGAACATCAGACGGTACATTTCAGGGCTCGCTATTCAGGCAGCATCGAATTTATGCTTAAGACCAGGCCAAAGATGGCAAATATAGACAAACATTGAGAGTAGCTGTGCAGACCTTTCAAGCTCATATGACTGTCCTGTAATTTGTTCTTTTTTTAATAGAGCAGTTTTTTCAATTGAGTGTCGATAGTAACGTTGTGTTTGCTTTTGTTTTTCCTTTACTAAAAAGATAAAGTCGCACACGAGCCAAGGAGGCTCACGCGGCCGGGACTTACTATCCCGGCTTCTGTGGCATGAAGCAACTGAGAGTATGCTACTACCCCAGCCCTCCCACCACCCTGGATGGGATGCTAGTCCATCGATCGCAAGGTTATTTAGAGAGACAAATGTGGGGCAAAGTTTCTTGTCTTAAGAAACAACACAATCGCAGGGACTGAGCGTCGAACCACTGACCTTCAGATCTGAAGTCCAACGCACTAACCACTAGACCACCACGCCCCCCTTTACTACGCTTTCTAATTAGTTATAGTACAACGCTAAATTTTGGCGTGCTCTCATTGGTCGAAATCGATCATGTGACGTGATAGTGTCTCTCCTCAGCGGGCGCCTGTCAACGCATAGTGCCCATTTTTGGCAATTAGAGCATTTTGTGTTTTGTTCCTGTTGTGATTGGTTAGAGTAATTACTTTGGTTGGTTGGTTTTACAACATTCATTTAAAAACCCCTCCAGGTGAATATTACTTGAGCAGTCAATCGCTTGCGACAACTGCCTTAACGAAAAACGTTCCGTGGCACCTGTGAGTCTCCACTCGACGTCATGAAGAGAAATAAGCTCTGTGAGGACCTTAACAAGACAAGCTTAAGACAAAAATGAAGAAATCCTATATTGCTTGACTTAAGAAGGTAAACCTACTTTGTATCAAATGAGTGCGAGTAAAAGAATTTATCATGTATCCCGTATATGCCAAATACAGGGTGAAATGCCGATGAAACATCAAAGTACGAACATCGACAGCGACATTAGCACTTTACTTAGAATCCCAAGGCTAAATTACTAGCACCAATGCGAGAGCCTTTTAGCACCACCACTTAAAATCCATATTTTACATAAAAATCACATCCTTTCTTTTTTCTTAATTAGGTTATCACCTGAGCAAGACCTCCACTTATTTAACCTCAGTTCCGAGAAATACAACCCTCCAGTTGGCAGTAAGAAGGTGAGTAAGTTTACCACGTTTTAGTTTCAGTTTTAGTCAGGAAGTAATCTGTCGGAACAGGGTTTCTTCCGAGCTTTGTGGTGGCGAAAGATAAAGATTCCGCTCGTATGTTACAAAGTTCATTTCGGATTCTGAAGGAGTATACTGTTTAAAATTGATCAGTATGACAGGATCAGAAACAAATTCTTATAACTTTCTTGACGTAATTTCAGAGATATTTCCGCAATAATACAATGATTGAACTTTCTGTATGGGATGGACTCAGTTAATGGTTCTTTCCCCCCTGTCTTGGTTAAGTACCGCCCGCTTGAATTGAGAACAAAGTTTCCGTAGCAAACGCTTCAGTTTAGAAAGAAACGTGCAGCACGCGACGAAAAGGATAAATACAAGTTTTAATAACTGAATACCACACCTTAACGTTCAAATTCCCCCAGCAGTGCGGGGTCAATCTCTGATTTCCCTTAACGAAATATAAGCAAATCAAAGCCGCAAACGAGTAGTGAGAGTAAATTATAAATTAACCTTGATTTACAACACTTTCATTCAGTTTTCGTAACGAATTATAAAAAGAAGAAGGGAGAATTTTGATTTTGATCCTAGGCTTAGCGTTCCAATTTGATCTGACATCGATTGAAGGCCTAACTATACCAATGTTATTATTCTAAACGTATTAGTCACGTAAAGTTATTTTTTTAGTATTATTATTATTATTTTATTACTAAGTATCATTTAATCACTAACACGCGCACTCTCTTAATTCATATATAAGCAATTATCAACCTTTCTTTATTGATTTATCAGTTGATCACTAAAAGGCGCACTCTTTTGAAACAAATGTAAACAATATCATCCCTTCTTCGTTGATTTATCTGTAGGCTATTAATACGCACGCTCTCGTAAATCATGCATAAGCATTATCATCCTTTCTTTATCGATTTATCAGTTGGCTACTAACATGCACACTCGTAAATCATACGTAAGCATTATCATTCCTTCTTCATTGATTTTTCAGTAAGCTACTAATACGCGCACTCTCTAAAATCATATATGAACATAATCTTCCCCTCTTCATGGATTAATCAGTAGGCTACTAATACCCACACTCTCATAATTTATGTATGTGCAATAGCATCCCTTCTTCATTGATTTACCAGTAAGCTACTAATACGAGCACTCTCTTAAATCATATGTAAGTATTATCATCCCCTGTTCATTGATTTATCATTAAGCTTCCAACACGTGCACTCTCTTAAATCATACACGAGCATTATAATCCCTTCTTTATTGATTTATCAGGAAGCTACTTACAGCGCGCTCTCTTAAATCATATATAAGCATAATCATCCCTTTTTCTTTGACTTTTCAGTAAGCTACACACATGCGCACTCTCATAAATCATATATAAGCAGTATCATCCCTTTTTCATTGACTTATCAGTAAGCTACTTACATGCGCACTCTCTTAAATCATATACAAGCATAATCATCTCTTTTATTGATTTACTAGTAAGCTACTAATACGCACACTCTCTTAAATTATATATTGGTATTATCCTCCTTTCTTCATTGTTTTATCAGTTGGCTTGGCTACTAACACGCGCACTCTCTTAAATCATATATAGGCATCATCATCCCTTCTTCATTGATTTACCAGTAAGCTACTAAAACGCGCACTCAACATGTTAAATCATATGTAAGCAATGCCAACCCTTTTTCATTGAATTATCAGTAAGCTACTAATACGCACACTCTCTTAAATCAGGTTTAAGCATTATCTTCCCTTTTTCATTAGTCTATCAAGTGACTACTAAGACGCTCTCTCTTATCTTGTTTAAACAGTTTCGTTTGTTTCTTAATTGATGCATCAGTTAGTAATTGGTTACTATGCTACCACTTCACAGTTATTTTAAAGTTTGTGTCCCCCCCCCCCCCAATAATTTATCATTTGTTTTCTATTACGGGCATTCTGTTAAATCTTATCTTACCTATTTTGGGTTCATGTAGCAGTTAACGAAAAAGAACAGACTCTTCAATATCAATTATATAGTTTTCATTTAGTTCATTCAACTATTCTGTTCGTGCGATCAAGTTTCTTAATTGCTTATCGTCTTTTATTGTCTTTATTGTCTTTTATCGACATTTATTCCGAAATGATCAGCTCCCACTATTCGTTATCTATGGTAACAGGTTGAAGTAAATTAGGCATTCAGCCCATTATACGATCTAATCTTTAAAGTATATCTTACAATTAATAGCATAGCTTAGCATAGCCTGAACAACACTATGGTTGCAACATTCCTTTCTTGCACTGTCTACCTTCAAAAGAGCAATTTTATGTTTGTGCCTGGCTGTTTCATTTTCTACATTAAATAAGCAAAGACATCTTTTTCTTGTCTAAAGAAAGGATATCAGTTCAACCAATCTGTTGCTCACGCCACTGTTACATGTCAAAAGCCTCAGAGCCGCTGTTTGGTACAGTCTTTGATTACGAAATGAGACCTGTTTGATATTTAATGACATCCACCTTGTTATGATCTTCTGAAAGTCTTGCTACTTTAGGCAACGCAAATTATTGGCTTTGTACTGTAGGCTCTAATTCTTGCATCATTCCTATCACAATAAAACAAAGTTTTCTTAACAGGTTAGTATAATGAAGAAAGAGAAGTTGTTATGATTTAACAGGAATTTTCTCGGTAAACGCAATCAGATTCTTAAATTCAAATGTCTTCACATAATCTCCTGAGCTTCTTCCGTTTACTGTCATTCAGGAACACGGCCAATCAAAAGGATGTTAACTGCGTATAAACTACAAAAAAAAAATCTGCCAAATCTGCCAAAGCCAGGTGCAAGATGCACACCCTTCCGTTAAGATTCCACAAGCGAGGAAACGTTTTCGCAGAAATTAAACATTCTTAAAATTTCAATGTTCAATGTCTCTAAACTGATGTCAATTTGCGTTTGCAAGCATGCGCAACATTTGTTTTGGTGCGGCGGTAAAATTTGTGTCCCAGATGCAAAAACATGTGCTGAAGTTTTTGCAGTCACACTTTGCTTCCAGAACAAATCGTTGTGTGCATGCGCAAAAAGGAAACGTTTTCCCGTAACAGTTGTCGCTTCTTCTCTTGTAAGGCCAGTCACAACCAGCTGTAGAATGAAAATGAACCAATCAGATCTTGAAGTACAAACATCCAACTGTTGTACAGATGAAGTGCAAGAAAACCTTTACATGTGTAAATGCAGTTTTCTAACTAAAACTTGAAGATTTCTGCCATTTTGTTGTACTCTTTCCTTTTCACTTTGACAATCTTAAACTGTAAGTATATTTGAATTAAAGACGCTTAAAGTTAAACCCTTTGACTTTTTAAATCCAGATTAGGGCTGATCGAATTTTAGTAAACGCCTTAGCGTGCCTCTCATAGCTTACCTGTAGTATGTATCTCGCCGTTGGTTTTCCTTGTTGTCATGGCGATTGTTAGAATCAGTCTTTGCATTGGTAACTGTGAACAAACTTACAAATGTTCAAAGATAAGAATAAAAAACCCAGCCTCCCGCGTAGTCGTTTCTATGGGAGTCGTGTTATCCCTCCAACGACTCCCCCAAAAACGACTGCGTGGGAGGCTAATTAAAAACAAGACTGTTCACAACTTTGCACGCACAATTTAAATTTCTTATATGTCCGGCTACTTGCTAATAAAAATATCTAACGCTTACCATGTCAAGAGGATGGAACAAAGAAAAAATCTAATTACTCGATGGTAAACCTGTGCCCATACTCGGGACCTTCCGCATACCGGCGGATGATCTAATCCCTCAACTCCTGGGAGACACGAGGCAAGGTACATCTTATGTACCATATTTGTTGTAACACACGTCCTGGTACGACCAGGACAACCAATGTTGAAAGCGTCTCTTAACATGATGAGATGGTAATTTTAGGCTCGGCCATGAAATAAAAAACTAAATGTTATTATATTCATCATCTCTCAATCATGGGACGAAGGAAAAATCTGAATTCCCGACGGGAATCGAACCCATTTCCCCTTAGTACACTCCACTAAAGCTCTAACCACTGAAGTAATTTCTAGTACTCTTACTTAGCATTAGAAACTCATTGAGAACGAACAGAAGCAGTATGTTTCATCTTTTTTCTCCCTTTCCACGTATTTTCATTGTTGAGCATCATATATCTCGTTTTTATGCCTGCTATAACTTGGAGCTGCACCTTTATGTGGGATGGGTCTCTCGTCATAGCTGTGATGAATTTCTTTTTCTGCAGGTCGTGCTTGCCCTGGCTTGGTAAACATCAGCGAGATCTACAATTCATTAAATCAATCAATCAATTAACCAACCAACTAACCAGCCAGCCAGCCAGCCAGCCAGTCAGTCAACCAGCCAGCCAGCCAGCCAGCCAGCCAGCCAGCCAGTCAACCAGCCAGCCAGCCAGCCAGCCAGCCAGCCAGCCAGTCAGTCAACCAGTCAGCCAGCCAGTCAGTCAGTCAGTCAGTCAGAAAGACAGTCGAAAGCAACAAATTTTTGAAAAATCGTTCGGTTGTATGTCGTTACTTGACTTTCTGGTTAGTGTTGGATATCCTGATGAGATACCCGGTGGGGGGTACTCCTTAAAGTGAGCTATACGGGTAGACCCCTTTCGAAAGGGGTGCTTTTTTGCGCTTACAAAATACGAAAGCGTAGGGAGATTTACTGTTTTAGTATGTAAAGGATCATCGAATTGCACCTTGAGCTAAAGGGGTGGCGGCTAAGTCAAGTACCCCAAACGTTTTGGTGAAATTTTGGACCCTTCGAGCGATTAAAACCCCCAGGTAAAATTTTTGTTCAAGATATGTGGAGAGGGTACCATTTCGACAAAAATTATTATATTAAAGGGTTAGGTTTTCAACATTGGGGCAGAGCTTCCAAACAAGAAACTTTATTCATAACTTTCCCACCCCCCTCGGGGTGAAACGTGTCTTCGCGCTCGGCTAAATGAACGCTCGCGTTCGGCTAAATAAACGCCTGTTATGTAGGTTAATCGATATCAGTTGGAGTCATGTGTTACCTGTGATTTACATCTTGTAAAGACAAACTATTGCTGCATGTGGTTAATTGCTTCAGCTTCAGGACTGCGAAAAATTATTCCTTGGGCCATCCTTCTTTTCCTTTTCTTCAAAGTTCAACCTAGATGTCGAGAATATATTCTTTAGGAATTGAAATTAGTGGCCGTGTTCAACATGGAAACGGCGTTGTCAAGTCAAATTAATCAAATTAATCAAATTAATCAATGCTGCTGTCGTCAATGTTAGAAGGAAAATCTGTTAGCAAGAATACCCACATATTGTACGTCTTTACTCATCTTCCCTCGTTGTTAAGCAGAAGCCATCGGTATCACTGAAAAATAAAGGAAAATATTGTCTCAGGTATTTATGATTCAAAGAACTATGCTGAATACACCTGTTCTTGGAAAACATAAAAGACATTAAAGTTACGTTGAAGAGCCTCACGTTTTCAGGAGCGTTCCCAAATTCAGTTATTCATTTAAAATATCGCTTTTCCTCTCGCAATCGTTAACTGCTCAGCAAAATAAAGCTACACACCTGTTGTTCATTTCTCCTGCGTCTGACCGTGGATTGATAGACTTGAGGCCTTAACACCTCCTTGTCGACTCCAATTAAGACCTAAATAAACCTGTCTTCAAAACAAAACATCAGCAGCAATAGAAAAATATTCAGTGGCAATAGAAAAGTTAATTTTAATCAAAGTAATTAAATAGCGTGCAAATGCATGTGTTATGCATATGCGCAGTTGCAGTAGTCGTGCGTTGTAGATTGCGTAGGAGATGTAGATGAAAAACTGAATAGCGCGTAGCTTACTCTTAATGCCGCATGCAGATAGATTACCTACCAGACAATAGAGCGGGCAAAGAATTCGAATTGTACACAAAGGTAAGTTTAAGGCAGCTAGATTTCAAAATAAGATGAGTCCATGCATAAAAAGATTATGAACGCGCTTCCGAATAAAGTATCAAAATAAATCGCTGAACTCAAAACGGTGAACTGTAAATTGCATAGAAGATGTCGGTAAAAGACCAAACCGTGTGTAGTTTGGCAATGAAGAAGGCCGTTCTAATCAGTCTAATTGTGTAGCGCGCAAGTAGTTGTGTAAACGTGCACTTACAAATTATCGCGCGCGTGTTAAGGGTATGTGCGGTTGCCTCCCTAGAGCGCGCCGTCTTTCACGCACCCTCGGCACAAAACCACGTGATACAAACAACAGTATAACAGCTACAAAACACGATTGTTCACACAAACATTACATTTAAAGGATGGAGAATAATTATAAGTTAAAAGCGAAGTAATAAAGAAGCAACATATGTTAAAGGCTCTAACGAAAAGAAGGGAATTGAGCCTTGGAAGTGTCAATCCTTACGTTTCAACGCCAATAGAGATACAACGCAACGTTAGGAAGCACGTAAGGATTATGTGATAGTAAGAAGGAACTATTGGCTAGGTAGAGGAACACGTTCTGGTAGGAGATATGGAGGTTAAATAATTCTAAAGTTAAACTAGAAGTGACAACGAACATTGGCAGGAAGGGAGAAAACAAGGGAGCCTGAGAAATACTGATAGAGTAGAGAAAATGTATTGAGGGGTTTCTCTTTATAGGGTTAAAAAGGAACGTGAATAAGTGTGAAGTCATGATATTAGTATGAGTAAGAAGGAATTCAATGTTGATGGAATAGTATGTATATATAAGCAGAAGAGTGAGACAAGCTGTGACAATAAGATTGTTAGCTCAACTCCACGGTGTGAAAATGTCCAGCGACTGAGATTCCGGTAGTTGATGCTTTCTGTATCGTTTGCAGATGTGGCCGCGCCGATATGGATCACCAAGACAATGCATGCAGGTACATTGCACACGAGACGACGGAGGGCAAAAATCAGTCCAATTGCACGAAACGGCAAGTGTTAGGCGGTTAGTTTGTAGAGATAATGAATATATAACGATAAGATAAGCGCGCATTTGTACACATAAGGTACCAAAAATGAATCGCGGGTCTAAAAAACGATGAATAAATGCAGAGTTAGAAGCAGCTTGCAGCTGATGATTTTGCAGACAGATTGCATACGAGACGATGAATGAGGCCAGTGGTTGGAATTGCACAGAACGATGACAACATTTAGGGCGCATGCGTGGATAAGAGATCAATAAACTTTTCACAGAAACTAAAACGGTGAACTGCATGTTGCATAGAAATAAGGAGATTGCAACTTGCGGCTCGCACAAGTTGACGCGTGCAGATAGATTTCCTAGGAAACAATGGATGGGCAAATAATATGAGTTGCACAAAAAGTCTTTTTAACCGGGCAAAAAATAAGACGGGCGCATGAAAAGGCTATGGGCGCGCTTCTGTGAGGATAATAAATCAAATGAGTCGCAGAACTAAAAAAGGTGACATATAGTTTGTATTGGAGCAGTGATGACGAAACACTGAATAATGCGTAACGTTCTCTTAATTCTGCGTGCAGACAGATGACATAAAGCGGGATGAATAAGGCAAAACATTCGAATTGCACAAATAGTTAAGTTTAAGGCAAGTTGATTTTAAAATAAGACGAAGTCATAAAAAGGTTATAAGCGCCCTTCAAAACGGACAAGATATAAAAAGTGAATCGCAGAACTATAACATATTATAATATTTAGTGTAAACTTAATAGATGGCGATGAAACACAATTGTGTGCGGCTTGCTCAGAATGCTCATGTAAACAGACTGCGCTCGAATGAATCGTCTTGCATAAAGCGATAAAGACACTGTCATCTCGCGACGATGTGGAAACGTACGGAGGTGGTTACTGAGAACAGTGAAAAGTAGATTATAGGATTTATAGGAACGAAATGCCGAACAAATACACAATGCAGTTTGCAGCTTGCACAAGATGATGGATGGAGATAGACTACTAACGAGACGACGGATGGATGAAACAAATGACTCGAATTGCACATAAAGGTAATTGTAAAGCAGCTAGTTTGCCAAATAAAATAAATGTACAGAAAGGCTTTGAGTGCGCTTCTGTGCAAACAAGATAACAAAATAAATCACAGGACTAAAAACGGTGAATTGTAGATTGAGTTGCAAAAACGATGGAGTGGATTAACGCATTTCTGCGTGGAGAAGATACAGAAGTGAATAGCAGATCATTGAATTGCGTATCAAATGAGTGGCAAACGCACATCAATAGCTGCACCTTGACAACGATGATAATTAGCATAATGATAACGACAATGATAATGATAGCATAAGATGATGATAATAACGAACGAATCGTATTGCATAAAATGATAATGAAGCGGGCGAGATGAACCGCCGAAAACTGAGAACAGTACATAAGGTGATTTATAGAAATGAGGGAATGTCGAACAAACACATAATGAAGTTTGCAGCTTGCACAAGATGATGGATGATTGAATTTCACATAAAGGTAACTGCAAGGAAGCTAGTTCTAAATAAAACTGAGAAGGTATAAAAAGACTTTGAGTACGTTTCAATACGGATACGGCATCGAAATAAACTACTGGACCAGAACGGTGAATTGCATTTGTAGATTGCATGCTTTGAAGATGGGCGCGCAATCGAGTGTAGGGTGCATAAGCGTGCAGCGGGCATAACATAAATTGCACACTATGCTATCACGGATGGCACTAACGGATTGATTTGCAAACATCGATGAAGTGGATAAGTGCATTTCTACGCAGATAAGATATCGAGATAAAATGAGTGTATAAAAAGGCTATAAGAGTGCTTTCTTTGCCAACAAGGTATCAAAAGGAATCACGGGACTACAAACGGTTAATTGCAGATTGCAAGCTGAGCAGATTGCGGGACGCACAATCGAGTGCAGCTTACACAAAGTAGATAATTTGCACATTATGCTATGAGAGTCATTAGCGGATCGATTTGCAAAATACGGTGAAGTCAATTAACGCAATTCTGCGTGGATAAGATATCGAAGTGAATGACAGATGATTGGGTTGCGAATGAAACCTTAACGATGGGCAAACGTAAAACTACCTGTACCTTGACAACAATGATAATAACCATAGTGATAAAGGTAATGATATTGTTAACGATGACGATAGTAAGAACTATACTGATAACGATAATGACAATGATAGCATAAAGATAACAATAAAGATAATTATGAGATACTAAAATATCATTAATGGTCGGTGATATTGATAAAGATAATGATGATGATAGGATACAAATTGCAGCTTACATAAGATGATGGATAGGGATAAATTGTACACTATGCTATGGATATCGCTAATGATCGATTTGCACAAAATGATAAAGTCAATTAGCGCGCTTCTGCATTGATAAGATACCAGGGTGAATTCAGTTGCAGGCTGCCATTGAAAATGGTGAATGGGTAGCGTATGAAACGAGGAGCAAAATCACAATTGCTGCATCTTAACAACGATGACAATAACCTTAGTGATAACGATTATGATAATAATAGCACAAAGATAATAATAACGATAATGATGAATGAATCATATTGATCAAAGTGATAAAGACACTGTCATCGCGTGTACACGTGGAGAAGACGCGGAATGAGGACATAAAACAAGCACAGAGTGCAGTTTGCCGATTGCACGAGATGATGAACGCAGATAGACTACTTACGAGACGATGGATGGGTGAAACAAATGACTTGCATTGTACAAAAAGGTAAGTGTAAAGTAGCTAGTTTGCAAAATAAAACGAATGTAAAATAGGCTACGAGCGCGCTTCTGTGCAAGTAAGGAAACAAAATGAATCACAGGACTAAAAATGGTGAATTGTAAATTGCAAACTGAGCAGATGCGAGACGCGCAATCAAGTACAGCTTGCATAAGATGATGGATGCAGATAAATTGCACACTACGCCATGGATGTCATTCGCGGATCGATTTGCAAAAAACGGTGAAGTCACTCAACGCATTTCTGCGTGGATAAGATATCGAGGTGAATAGCAGATCACTGGGTTGCGAGTGAAACGAGGGGCAAACGGACAACAGCTGTACCTTGACGACGATGATAATAACAGTTATTAACGCAACTTATGCAGTTGCGAAAAGAAAGCCTGAAAAAATCAGGCTTGCCGGGATTCGAACCCTGACCTCTGCGATACCGGTGCAGAGCTCTAACCAATTGAGCTAACAAGCCAACTGGGAGCTGGTCATTCAATTGGTTCGTAATATACCCGGGAAAGATGAAGATGAAATTATGAATATATGAAGTTCATATATTTGAACTGCGGAATGAAGAAATAAATGTAAAGAAGATCCTCGCAGTTATTAACGCAACTTATGCAGTTGCGAAAAGAAAGCCTGAAAAAATCAGGCTTGCCGGGATTCGAACCCTGACCTCTGCGATACCGGTGCAGAGCTCTAACCAATTGAGCTAACAAACCAACTGGGAGCTGGTCATTCAATTGGTTCGTAATATACCCGGGATAAGTTGCGTTAATAACTGCGAGGATCTTCTTTACATTTATTTCTTCATTCCGCAGTTCAAATATATGAACTTCATATATTCATAATTTGATGATAATAACCATAGTGATAACGACAATGATATTAATAATGATGACGATAACAAGAATTATGATGATAACGAAAATGAAAATGATAGCATAAAGATAACAATAAAGATAATTATGAGATACTGATAATGACAATGGTTATCATTAATGATGATATTGATAAAGATTATGGTAATGATAGGATGCAAATGACGATAACAATATTAATAAGGATTATGATAAAGGTAGGATAAAGATAATGATAACAATCAACATAATGATAACAATGTGAAAATAATAATAACTGAAAGATAACAATAAGACAATGACAACTTTTATGATGTCGATAATGTACTAACGATAGAATAACGATAATTGTGACGATAATGATAACCGTAATGATTGCGAAAACGACAATGATGCTAACGATCACGAATAATATCAATAACGATGGTGATGACGAGAATAATAATGCTAACGATAACGATGCGAATAAGGTAAAGATAATGAAAACATTAACGATCATAATAATGATAACGATAAGGATAAATAAAATTATGGTAACAATAAGGATAACACAAAATTTAAAATAACTAATGAGGAATGTCAAAGAATGCGGAAAGGAGTTATCAAGGATATCGAGAAAACTTTCACGCACAAGTGCGAAACTCAAGTCATTCATTTTCAACCCGATAAGACAATTGCTTAAGTAAGACCTCATAATCAACCAGTTCGAAATTTAGACCAGCCACTTTCCATATTTTTTTCTATCCCATACTATAGATTTTTCGAACCCTGTATCAGAACAAAAGAAAGTGTAATCAGTTTCTTGGATATTCTCTTTGCTTTCTTGATTTAGGCTATCAAGCTGTCTTTGTCTTGCCATCTGTCGTTCTTTCTTGCCCTTGTCCCTTCGTAATCTCTGCCAAGTAGATCTTAAAGAACTAGCATCGTAATCATAATCATAAACACACGCATTTCAAAAACAATTAAACTATTAAGCCACTGAAAAGGTGAGTAGATTAAAACTACAAAATACTAAAAATATCAAAATAGCAGGAGCTAAAAAGTACAAAAAACGATGTTTTTTGACGAAAGTTTTAAAAACAAAAATTAGGTTTTATCATGCCAAAAAGACACCTTGGTGAACTATTTTCAAAAACATTCAAAATTCCACCGAGTTTAGCTGTTAAAATGCGGTTCAGTCATCCTCGAAAGTCGATAAAATTACACAATTTAGTGCTTTTTCATCATGCTAGAACATAAAACTGTAGACTTGCTTTATATCAATTATTTAACATTTTTCACACATCCCTTGCACTTCCGTAAGAATGCCTGAAAGAATTTCGCGTTCGCTATTCAGTTGATATATCTCAACTTTTACCTTATTTCAAAGATTACTATCTTCATACAAGGAAAGTTCCTTTAAACCGGAATTTCTTCACGTTTATCGCATAAAAATATCAAGTTAAGCCGTGAAAAGAACGCGCGATAGGCGTACCAGCAGCAAGCGGTCCTGTAAGCCGCATAACTGGATCGAATGTGTGCCCCAAGCCCACCCAACTGATATTTAAATTTTGCGTGCACCCAACTTATGGACCTAGGAGAATGAGCGAATGGGTGGACGAAGGATCAGACCAAGGAAATAACGGTGAGGATAAGGAAAGAAAAAGGAATGAAAAAATAGAACAAAAGATAAAAGAAAGGAGGGAGGGAAAAAATTAAACAGCAGAACAAAGAACGAACACAGTTTTAATTTCAAATAAAGAGCTAACTCAAGCACCACCTCAACTTGCTACTTCATTAGGACAATTTGATTATTTACAGTACTGCGAGTACTCGTACTGCAGCTGAAGTGACTGTACTCGTACCGTGCCTGTGAAGCGTGCATGCGTACTGTGCTTGTACTGCAAGTACTCGTGCTGTGCCTGCCTCTCTTTTCGTAGGAAGAAACGATGTAAAGGGTGGACAAACGATAAGAAGAACGAAAGAAGAAGGAGAAAAGAAATACAACGGAAGATGAAAGAAGGGAGGGACGAACGAAAGATTAAACAAACGAAGCAAACAAAGAACAGAAGGACAGACGCAGGTGCGATCGAACGGACGGGCGAATGGTCGGACCAACGAACGAAGTAACGCCGTTTTTCGAAAGAAATTATTTATACCTTTAATATAAAATAGCGAAAGTGCCTCAATGTAGCCCATATTTGTTGTTCTATCGTGTTGTCTTCTCACGGGTTAAACTAAAGGGAACCAATGTGGTTTATTCACGCGTCGTGTGGACCTCTGCATCCAAAGGCTATTAGATATTTCTGTTTGATTGGTTGATTGAATGAATAACCCGGGGTGTTTACCATTTATGACATTTACCTGAAAAATCTAGTTGCGCTGACCGGATGCATCATGTTAAGGAAGTTACCTGTCTCGTCCCCAGGCGCCGGTTTAGCGCAAGCAAACAGGGAGCGCGAGGCGTCGTGGGAAGGATGTCGACCGGCTGCAGTGCACCTATCCCACAACGCCACGCGCACCATCATACAATAAGGAGGGACGCCTGGAGACGAGGCAGGGAAGTTACCCTTTTGTGTGACCAACCGTCTTACCATTTACCAAATGCCTTTCCCAGGTAAGCGCGATCGGCGAGTGAATTTCCCGCCACTTTTCTTCAGGGGAAGACTGAAACCGAGAAAAACGGTCAATGGGTAAGGTAATGTTCAATCGGTTCGTTCCAACCGGAAAAAAGAGGAATACTTCAAAAGGTAGTACAAAATTTTCGGATGGAATTCCCGAAAAATGACCTTATGATTTACATTCCAACTGGAATTTCGCAAATTTTAGGTAAATGGTAAGCAACCCGCTATGCCGTATTATAATGTGTATCCTTCCACGGTAAAGATTCTCTTAAATTCGAACGATAAAAAAACTGCCTATTCAGCATAAATAAATAACGCAATGGAAAGTTGACAATTTCACCTTGGTTACTACCCACCCCCCTTCCCTCCTTCCAGAATCCATCAAGTTTTAATGTTTCTTTGTGTTTGTTTGTCAATTGTAAATTATATCCTCCTCTATGTTCTTTCAACTGTTTTTAAACCCACTTTTTATAAAGCTGTAATATTCAGTTTAGTATCTGCAGTGATTTGTAGATATTTGCTAACAACAGTTTGCAACCCCGGGGGGTACTCAATAAAGTTTTAATATAATAAACTAATACACTAATTTTCACCAAAATGCCTCTTTCCCATACCTAGAGGAAAAATTTCACCCCTTTGTTATATCCCAAGGACAAACGAAAACAGTAGAATTTTCTCTGATCGCCACATTTTCTCCCGGACTTTCATCCTTTATGGTTCAGTTGTTTAAAGGCTCAAAGTTTTAACGTGTTTTGCGTCGTTATTTCTGCCAAAATTTGCCATTCTGTCATATACTTGGCTTTAGCTGCCGTCTCTTTCACTTTGCTGCGGATTTTGTGGCTCTTTCATATACTAAAATGACAATTTTCCCTATCCTTGAGTATACTGCGAGCTTAAAAAAGGCACCCCTTTCGGGGGGAGCCTCCCCTTACAGTCCACTATAGGGAGTACCCCCTCCCCCCGGGGGAGGGCTTGCACCAATTTTCAGCTGAACCGCATTGCAAAGTTTCCTAGTTTCTTCCGAAAATGAAAAAGTCACTGAAACTTTTAGAAGTTGTTTTTGAACAAAGCTCACTAAAATAGGCTTTATGACATCAAGAAGAAGAAGTTAGACTATTCATCGGATTCTAAAAGGTTTCCACCAGCAGCTTTTTGAGCGCTTTTCAAATGAGTGTCGTAAAACCAAAACCAAAGAAATTACTTCAATCAATCATGACAAACACAAATTACCCAACGAACCAATCAGAACCCGAAGCAAATACACGGCGCCAAGCGCGGGAAAACGCATGGATGCAAGTCGCGATTGGTTGGGTTTTACTTCTGATTGGCCGAGAAAGTGGCGCGACATTTCTTAACCAATCATAGAGGGCAAAAAGCGAAACGCGAGTTGCTTTCGACACTCAATTGAGAACCGCTCTTAAAGGAATAAGGACAAACAATAGGATACTATACCAAGACCATAAACGTACCATAACGTCTTCGACCAAATTCCTTGTTATTTTAGAGTTGTCATTCATAGTTCACATCATGCCATCTGAAAGCAAGATGATAAGAATAGTGTTAATATCCGTTTGGAGTAACAAAATCCCCAATGTAAGCTACTTTCTAACTTTTTAATTTGCAACAAATAGTAAGAGACCCTTAAAACCGCAAGAAAACAAATATCACTAAATTTGAGAAACTCGAGCTATTGTATTCTTATAGTTGGAAGAAAAAAATCAAGACACAGTTAAGACATTTTTACAGTACAAAATTTCACGCCTGCACATATTCTTCCAGGTACATTTTTCCCGTCCTTTGTAGAAGACCTCCTCCGGGGTCATTTCGGACGTCTTTAGAAAACAAGTACCCATTTTAAAGAAAAGTACCCTGGATCCATATCTGAAATGAAGCCAAACAGAGGAGCATAAAAAAGTCCTTTTTGGAAATGAAAACTCAAGCAGCTTCAACCCTTTTTTGGTGTTCTTGTTGTTTCCTTTTTAAATTTTGCGCGATCGAGTTAATTAGAACATTTTAAAGAAATGAGGAGTAAAAATTCTTTCCGTTAGGGTCAAACTTGGTAAATTGAAATGCGACAGTAAATTTATAAGGATATTTTAAATAATTCAGTTTATTATATAGACAAGAGTGTTTCAGTGGAAAATTGTCCACTCATAAAGTTCATACGAAGCTACATCTGGGACTCGAGTGGCGTATTTTCCATATCCTCACTAGTGAGGATATCGATCACGTCATTTCCCGCTTTGAAGCTGTTGTTTGTGCGAAAAAACTCTTGTCTATATAATAAAAAGAAAATTACACGGTGGCTTGAAGATATGAATTTTATTTTCTCGTGGTAAAAAACAATATTTTACTCTTCTGCGCTCGTTCGTAAAATATTGTTTTTACCACTCGAAAATAAAATTCATATCTTCGCGCCGCCGTGTAATATCCTCTATTTATAATAATAATAATGAGAATAATAATACAAAATAAAAGTGCATTCCATATAAGAGAATGACTTCTGTGGAAACAAAAGAAAACGAAAAAGGAACAAAACAAAAACAGACAGCAAATAGCAAAAACAAAGCAACAACAGGCAACGAAAGTTCAAATTCAAACCGCAGAAATAGACAACGAAATGGCTCGTGTGCACAACAATTGAACAAGAGAGGTTCCTTTTGAGTTATTTTTTGTTCCTTAGATAAAAGGGTTTCTGCTTAAAACGTCAATTGAAAAGAAAAAACTGAATAATAATAATAATAATAATAATAATAAGGAAGAAAAACCAAACCAAACATTTAAAATAAAGAAAAATAAATAAACACCACGCGTTGAGATTGAAATTAAATAAATTTGGAATTTTAAATTATTTGGAAACTCATTTGAAAAATAACGTAAAGGGAAGTATCAGATTCATTGACGCGTTCCTATCCATCCTTTGAGAAAGATAGACAAAACTCACAGCATAGCTTTGAGTCCCTTCTTGTCTTGTTGAGAAATTTCCATCGCACCATCACTATGTACTAGGACCTTACAATAGAACAACAGACCTGAAAAGCGAGGAAACGTTAGCACAGAAATTAATCAATGGTTAAATTAATCAATTGTTAAATATTTGTCTCCGTAGTAAAATTGCCTCCGAGATAAAAAAAATGTTCTGAAAGTTTGCAGACACTCTTTGCTTCTACAGCCATTCGATTTGGCTTGCGCAAAAGTGGAAAAGTTTTTTCGCAACAATATTGGCCCTCTTTTTGGAAGGCCTGTTATGAGCAAAGGAATCACACATAGCGAACCACAACAAACGATATTAACACGAAGATCCTAGCAGAACTTGAAGTTAGAAATATCCAACAGGTGTACTGCGTCTGATCAGTTCAAAGTCATGTAATTACGTTATTATTTTACTATTACCATCCCCTTGCATACTGTTTCGGTATTCTTTGTTTTCCCGCTGTCTCGCAAACGAACGTTTTTAGCCTGTTTTTGATAAAATACAATTTCCTTCTTGTCCCGTAAGTTGAGAAGTTGCGCACTTTGCTAATCGCCACATAAATGCCCGAGGGGGTGGGAGTGACCGCACTTGGAATTGGCTGAGCCATATTAAATCTTAAAGCAATTTTGTAGTAGCAGCAGAAAACATGATGCTCTTTACTTAAAGCATTAAAAATTTAAGATGATAATAAAAGTACCTTTTATAGCAGCTGTATGCCAAACGTTTTTGCAAAATGGCTCCTCTCCGTCCGTCGTGTATATTTATATTTCTCCGGTGAGTCAGTGAGTGGCCACGCGTTGTAAGTTACTGTTTGTCTTCTTCAGTTAATATTTTGCACAGTAACGACTGTCAACAATCTTTTGAAATCCTGGAGTTTGAACCTTCTTTCGCGGTCATAAATTGTTCTGAGCCCTGAGAAACAAGAACGTAAGACTGAACAGTTGTCGACCAAAAATAACTGTTGATAACACAGGCAGCCCAAGCTAAGGTTGAGAGCTGCGCATAAATTGGACTGTTTTTTCCACGCTATGCATAATAATGACATCGGCAACATTTAAGAGTTTGTATGGAAATGATACAAAACGTCTCAAATTGCCACAAATCAGAAAGAAGTCGAAATAAAAAAGATTTGTCTTATTTCATTGTTTTATTGGTCATTATTGGAGGGCTTCCTGGGCTGGTTTGAAGCTTTTTGGGCGAGAAATTGAGGTTTATATTTTTCATCAGTTACTGAACGTTTAGAATTAATTAAAGGCAGGAAACAATTTCACACTGCACCTCACTTGAGGTTCGATAAATTCCATCACAATAAACGAATCGCCCTACAACTTCAAAGGTGTATTCTTGGGTCTTGCCCATACCTCTGTTCTTTCTCATGGGTTCCAGATCCTATTTTAAGCCGTCGAAAATCCCTCTTAAATACGAAACTCGTCTTTCCTGGTATGCGTTTTCATTTGAAGTGCACACATGAATCATTGCGAGCCGCGTTTGGACGACAAAATGTCCCTCAGCCGGGGACAGGCTGAGTGAGATTGTCGACATTAGCAAACACGACACTGCGGAGTCCAGAGAGGTCGGTTTACAGAAATAGAGAAATATTGGAACGGCCGTGAAATTCACTCGCCTCACTTGACTTCGAAAACCATAATTTTGTTTTAGGGACGAACGAAGAACTATCTTTTGCTGCACTCTAATCAATCCATTCGATGATTTTATGCCGAGTATTTGGCGCAAGTGATCCTGCTCACTGCCCGCAAATCAACCTCATTATTTAATTCCCATATATAGGGTTGTCTGCCCTAAAAAAATATTGCTGTGACCGTGGAAAATACCCACCACAATTTCCATTCCTTTGAAAACCGGTGCAGTTTTTTTTCTAGGTGGAAACTGCTCCTCGTCTCTGCTTCTAAATTTCGACAACATTTTTTTTTGCGGTAAACAGGTAAATGTGACGGAACAAATCACTATGCTAATATATTGTCGCACGAAGACATTAAAGCGTGCTCGTGGCGTCAAGTGAGGCGACTAAATTTCACGAGCGTACCGATAGTTTTCTATCAGGCCCTCCAACCGACCTCTCTGGACTCCGCAGTGTCGCCTTCTGCTTGTGGACAATCTCACTCAGCCTCTCCCCGGCTGAGCGACATTTTGTCGTCCAAACGCGGCTCGCAATGATTCATGTGTGCACTTCAAATGAAAACGCATACCAGGAAAGGCGAGTTTCGTATTTAACAGGGATTTTCGACGGCTGAAAATAGGATCTGGAACCCATGAGAAAGAACAGAGGTATGCGCAAGACCCAAGAATATACCTTTGAAGTTGTAGGGCGATTCGTTTATTGTGATGGAATTTATCGAACCTCAAGTGAGGTGCAGTGTGAAACTGTTTCCTGCCTTTAATTAATTCTAAACGTTCAGTAACTGATGAAAAATATAAACCTCAATTTCTCGCCCAAAAAGCTTCAAACCAGCCCAGGAAGCCCTCCAATAATGACCAATAAAACAATGAAACAAGAAAAATCTTTTTTATTTCGACTTCTTTCTGATTTGTGGCAATTTGAGACGTTTTGTATCATTTCCATACAAACTCTTAAATGTTGCCGATGTCATTATTATGCATAGCGTGGAAAAAACAGTCTAATTTATGCGCAGCTCTCAACCTTAGCTTGGGCTGCCTGTGTTGATAATAAACTCAAACTTTGCAAACGCGAACACGTGCACTCTTTTCTCGATAATTTCTTACCATGTTTCGCCAAAAATGTCTCCAACGATGGTTATTACTCTTCTTCTGCTTCAGTATATTGCATATTTAACATGCCTGGTAAATTTTCGCGAACAGCTAAGCAATTTTCTGCTCGAAATTACCAGAAGAAAATATAACTTGGAGCAGCTTCACTTGAGAATACATATTCAGATTTTAGAATGTAAAATGCACAAGGCGGCAAATTTTTTTGAAAGCGCGCGATTTTGTAAGCGTGCTTATTCTTTCTCCTGATTGGTTGAGAGAAAGCTTTAGTCTCTTCCTATTGGCTGAATATATAGTGATATCTGTCATTTATCACACCCAAACAGGAACTTCAAGTTATATCTTACAGGAAAAATGTCCTCGACTTCTCGCAGTTGCGGAACAAGTAACTGAAGCAATGAAATATTCCTGGGACAATGAAATGGGATTTCTTCCATTTTTATAACTCTTTTTTTCTGCTAAAATGGTCAGCAAAATGTAAACATTTTCTCTTGTAGAAAAATAGATGCAGGAATTTATGAGATCCAAATTTGTACTTAACACTTTTAAAATCCAAGGATTGATAACTTAGATTTAGTGAATTCACAGCTTAGATTTAGCAAATTCGAATTCCCAGCTTACGAGCTGTGTTCAAAACCATATGGAAGATCTTGGTCTACATTAGTTGCCCGGTGTCGCAGTGATATGTGTATTCCTGTGATATGTGTATCTCTGCACACATGTCACAAGGGATGTTACTAACATAGGGAATGGGAATGGGAATGGGAATGGGGAGTCGGGAACGGGGAATGGGGAATGGGGAATGGGAAAATGAAAGTGGGAAATTGAAAATGGAAGATGAGAAACGAGCAGAGAGTGAGGACAGTGTTCTCCTGCAAAAACCTTTGTTGAAATCTAGGGGAAAGAAAATATTATTTCCCACTTTTCGCACGCTTTGAATATAAAATTCGCGAGGTTTATTGCCACTACAGGAAAGTGATGGTTTTGTGAGGGATGGAAACGGGTGATAACACAAGGCACGACTACAAGGAGAATGGTAGAGGAGCCGTAGGCTTTTGAATTCCGACTCGAGCTCGTGGGCAGTCGTGGCCGATATTCACATCCTCGGGGTGATGTGCTGTCTGCGACAAGCAAGGTCTGAGCGCGAAGGTGAAAGGAACGAAACTTTTTGGTTTGCGAATAGAAAAAAATTCTAGTGATACCAGATTGAAATTGAAAAATTAAAATGGGAAAATTAAAAATGGGAAATTGGAAAGTTGAAATTATAAACTGTGAGTGCTGTCGGGAATTATCCAAATCAGCACCCATCTCTCTTTAAAGTATAAAAGTGTTTTGTGACCCTGAGCGCCTTCTGCTCGACAGCAATAACCTGAAATCGAAC
Organism: Siderastrea radians; assembly: GCA_964017195.1. Classification (NCBI taxonomy): domain Eukaryota; kingdom Metazoa; phylum Cnidaria; class Anthozoa; order Scleractinia; family Rhizangiidae; genus Siderastrea; species Siderastrea radians. The sequence continues at coordinate 2,590,362 of OZ024897.1, forward strand.
TGAAATGATCGTAAATTTCTCTGGAGACAATTTAAGATGGAAAGTATACTGAATTATTGGAAGAAATTAAAGTGAAAAGTTGGTAAGAAATAGTGAGAAAGTCGGGCATACTTCACAAGTGACGGTTTCACGCTTTCTAATTCCGGGAACAACCAATATAGTAGAGAAATTTCTAGAGAAAAAAGTTTGAAAGTTTGAGTCTTTCAACAGGGTGTTCTGTTTCTGCTTGATTTGTCATTTTCTACTGACAAGAAGTGTGTTTTAGAAAATGAGAAACTTTTGAATCGATTTTTTGATGGGTGCCGACTCAACCGAGACATGTACTTATTCTTTGAAAGTTAGAATTTTGGGTTAAATGGAGGGCACCCTAGGTTTGTTTCTCAGAACCCCGGTATCCACTGGATTTTTTTTCTATTCGCAAAACCGAAAAGCTTCGAAATTGAAAGCAGTTAACTAAACCAAATTTAAGGTTACTTTCACCTTTGCGTTCGGACCTTGCTTGTCACAGATAGCGCATCATCCTGATAATTTGAATATCGGCCACGACTGCCCACGAGCTCGAGTCAGAATTCAAAAGCCTACGTCTCCTCTACCATTCTCGTCGTAGTCGTGCCTTGTGTATACACTGGTTTCCATTCTTCACAAAGCCATCACTTTCCTGTGGTAACAATAAACCTCGGGAATTTTATTTTCAACACCTACCACCGCCAGTGAGTTCACACAATTAATGCACCTTGTCATAAAGTAATTTAAGTTTGCGAAAAGTGTGAAATAATATTTTCTATCCCCTAGATTTAAAAGGTTTTTTAATAATTACCACTGACCTCACTATCTTCTCATTTCTCATCTTCCATCTTAATTTCCCATTTTCATTTTCCCATTCCCCATTCCCATTCTCTATTTCAGTAGCATCCTTATCACAAGTGATATATGGCCGCCAATGGAATGTGGTGTCCCCCCCCCCCCCATCCCTCTGAACCTTACTCGGACCATTTTTTGTCATCGACGTTCAGGTGACAAGGTGTACAGTCAGCAGGGCCGTAGCTAAGTTTTTTTGTAAAGGCGGGGGGGCCGTCGCGAGTGCCGAAGGCACGAGCCTTGTAGGGGATCTGGGGGTATCCTCCCCCAGAAAGTTTTCCGAAACGCTATTTTCAGCACTTGTATTGAGATATGTCTCCGAAAAATCGACCTCAAATAAGTGTGAAAAGGCAGGTGTTTTCAGTGCTTACAACATTATTTCCGATGTTCTGTTAATTTGAAACACCTCGTATATCTTAGCACTAGTACACTTAACATTTCACAATACTGCATGATGTTTGGCTAAATAACCTATAAAAGATGTCTTCAGTTTGATTTTCGTTCATAAATGTCCTTTGGCGTTGGCATGTAGTTGGTTTAACGATGAATAAGCATCATTGCAAGGACGCTAAGGCATTCTTCTGTCATTGAAGAACGTGTCCATAGCTTCAGACGACGCAGAGAAGAGAAGGACCTTTCACGAAAAACACTACTGACTGGTGTGGTGAGAAAAATCGTGAGAACTTTGCAGAGTGCTGGGAAGGTTTGCACACACCGTGGACTAACCGATTTCCCGGCCATGAAAATGGCAAACAACTGCTAGTCACTACAATCAAAATATCTGAGTCTAAAGAAAACAATTCCTTTGAATAATGAAAATCCTCAATCCACAGACTTCATTTGTCTGGCTCAACTGGTCCGGGGGGGGGCAGCTGCCCCCCTGCCCCCCCCCGCTAGCTACGGCCCTGCAGTGGTTGTATTCGCATCATTCATTTCATAAAATATATATTTTTTCACAAATTGGCATGTTTTACGGGTCAAGTTGGCACTCAATTAATGTTAAATATCGCAAGGGACTGACAGTCAGATATTTTAAGAAAGCTGCACGTCAGGAACAAAGAAATCAACGGAAAGGCTGAGTAAGATAATCTCTTACCTCGAACACAATGACATGATGAAACAAGTTTCGCATTTTACAACAGTTTCCTGTTCGTAGACACGTACACTCAGTTCCGGTTAACCAACATTTTTTAGTTATTTTTATTTTCTTTATTATTATTATTTTTTACATTTATAGCGAGTCCTGAAGGCCCTAAATCTAAGTTAGACTTCGTTTAGATAACCGGCCCTAAATCTTTTCTTGTGATTGCCTTCGTAGCAGGCGTAAACAGGGAAGGGGAAAGAAAGCGAGAACGTGGGAGAAAAATGGTGGTCTTCCCAGACTCCATTTTTCTCCCATTTTTCGGAAGGTTGAGACGGAGTTTTTCTTAATAATGACGAAGCTGTCATCAACATAGCGTTTCCAAACTTTTGGAGGAGTTGCGGAAGCAGATATAGGTGATTCTTCAATGACACCCTCAACTTGATCGACCCGAAGATTTCTTTCACTATTGAAACAGAGAACAATGGACAGATATCCTTCTTGGACACCCTGGTATCCAGAAAGGATGGTGTTGTCACTACTGATGTTTACCGAAAATCTACTCATACGGACAGGTACTTGGACTTTTATTCACACCACGAGAAGAAACACATAATAAGTACTTCCTCCACTCTCCTGAATCGTGCCTCTAACCTACCAAGCACCTCTGCGGGTAAATCAAAAGAATTGATTTACGTTTCAAATGCCCTGGAATCAAATGGCTACCCCCCGTCTTTCATATCAAACATCCTGAAGAAGAAACCACCTCCTGAAACTACACCATCCCCAGAAGAGTTAGTTGGAATGTTCTTTAAATGGGCCGCCGACCCTTCAAACTCAGATAGCGGTTTCGCAGTTTTACCATATATCAAAGGTCTAACAGAGCCACTCTCAAGACTACTCAGAAATAACGGAATCCGAACCACAAGAAGACCCCTGAAAACCCTACAACAGGATATTTGTTTCCCCCAAGTCAAGACCACCGGTTGATCAAGAAACAAATGTTGTTTACAAGATTCCGTGTGCCGACTGTCCGTGGAGTTATATTGGAGAGACTGGAAGGTGCTTAAAAACAAGAGTGAAGGAACATACTAGAAACACAAAAGCCTTTAAAAAAGGTTCCAACGTTGCAACACACGCATGGTTGAACGACCACTCCATTGACTTTAAAAGTGCTCATGTAATCGACAAGGGAAATTTCCGCGTTAGAAAAGCACTGGAATCCGGGCACACAGCAATTACAAGCGACGCAGACAATAATGCGAAACAATTACCTAGACAATATTCAATTTTATTATGATCTTCTGATTAGCATTTTATTCCCACTAAAGTATTTTTACTGTTTTTTATTATAATTTCTCTTTTTCGCACTTTTTGTAGTATGTATTTTAATGTTCGCACTTTTTATTCATCACTTGTCAAAGATTGCAGACTGGCAATCGAAAGCTCAAACTTTTAAATTTTTTAACCAGAGAACGCTCAAAATCTTATTATGTCTTACCCTGGTTACTCGTCCATTTTTAAACGAGGTTTTAAGCTTCTCATGATTCACAACAACATATTGAATTACGTTCAAACACGCATTTTTAAAACGGAAAAATTTATTACGTCCGTATTTTTAGCTCTTTAGGCAAAACTGTGAAAAAAAACCACAATATTAACCTCCATAATATTTTTGTCTGTTGCAGGTTTAAAGTTTTAGAGTAGTTTTAATTCATTATCGCGAAAAATATGCCGTTTTATAGCAGTGACGCTTATCAGCGACTTATCGACAGGAAAGCTGTAAATTGTCACGCAACATGTTCTCCGTTCAAAACATCTGTTTGTCAGATATCGCTCGAATTTTCTCTTTAAGACAGGGATTTCTCCGTATATTTTATGAAATAAAACCCTCAAAAAATAAGCGATTAAAGTTTTTGTGCCGTTTAACTGAGCAGCATAAATTATTAGCGAGGTGAAGTGGCTTGCTAGATTTCCGCTAACTCTACTTTGCCATTTGCAGACCGGTGAGATAAAGCGAGATAAATGTAGATCGCTTGCCGCTGCTGCTTGAAGTTTCGTTGTCCAGGCTGCTCAGTCCTTGCTGGTTTGCGCCCGCGGTATTTAACAAGGCGGCTTCTCTTAAAAAATTGGCGCGCTTTTTAGTGTAATTTATGTCAAAGAGTCCTTCCGCCAAAATTACATTCCGCATAATTATGCCATTCCGCAAGTCATGCCACATGCCATGCCACAAACTCATTCTTCCTTTTACCCTCACCGCATAAGACTTACATAGTGTTTAATCTTAGCATCAGTTAAGAAAGGAGTGTCAAAATCAGGCAAATTATAATATTCAGACATCCTCATAACATTAGAGTAAAAACTATTTTTGCTGGTGTTATGAAGATCAGATGACATTAAAAAGATTTGTTTAACAATAGAGTCATTTTCCTTATTGTGGAGATATAAGGTGTAATTAATTATTTTTTGATTAATAGCTATTATAAGAGGAAACTTTCCAAGCTCAGCTCTACAAGCTACATTCGATGCCTTACTGCTTACTTCTAAGTAACGTTTACAGTACTGGAGATGAGCTTTTTCAATCTGTGAACTGTCCCAAGACTTGAAATCAGGTTTGGTATATACTCCCCAGATTTCACTGTTGTAAGTTAAAATTGGAGAGATCATAGCGACAAAAAGTTTATTTGCAAGGAATGGGGACAGATTGCTGATATTTGTGTGTTTTCTGAGGCTGAAAAGAGCGTGGAGAGCCTTTTCTTTCAATTTGTCAAGCGCCAATGAAAAGTTTCCTGTTGAAGAGATTAATGTTCCTAAGTAGGTGTAATTCTGAACAACTTCAATGTTTTCATTGTCAATATGAAAACTATACTCAGTACATTTTTTTTGCGCGTTTTTGGAAGATCATAACTTTAGTCTTTTTAGGATTGATACTTAACATCCATGAATTGCAATAGGAAGATAACATATTTAAACAATTTTGCAATCCTAATTTGGATCTTGATAATATTACTAGATCGTCCGCATATAAAAGAGAATTTAATTTCGCGCCGTTTGGTAAGACAAAGGGGTCAGATAAAGTTTCTTCGAAAGAGAAAGGTATATTATTAATAAAAAGGTTAAACAGTAACGGACTTAAAATGCAACCTTGTCGTACACCTCTGGCATATTGAAAGGGTCGTGTTTGATTTTTATCCAAGCTTTATAGAGCATGTAGAGTTTGAGTACAAACTCTTAATCAAATTGTAAAAGCACCCTCCGACATTTATTTGTAACAACTTATATAAGAGACCAACATGCCAAATTGAGTCGAAAGCTTTTTTGAAATCTACGAAACAAGCATATATTTTCTCGTTGTGGTTATGCACATATTTATCTACTAACGCTCTTATTGTGAGGACATGGTCTGCTGTACGATTGATTGGTAGGAAACCAATCTGGGAATTGTGGAGAATGTACACGAGTTGACATGCTTTAGCAGTCTTTGGTTTAAAATAGAACAAAACAATTTTCCTAGACAGCTTAAAACACAAATTCCCCGATAATTTGACGGGTCACTTCTATCACCTGATTTATATATTGGTGTAATAAGGCAGCGACACCACGTCTCGGGCATTTTACCTGAAATAAGAATTGAATTAAAAAGTTTAAGATATACGGGCATCATGTCTTGAAGGCTAGCCTTGTTTCATCATTTCACTTTTTATTTTGTCTGAGAACGACGATTTGTTATTTTTCATTCTCTTCGCGGCTGTAACAATTTCATTTTCGGTAATGAAGTAGTCTAAAGAGGCCATCTGATCTTAACGACTTTCAAGGTATGTCAAGTCATTAATAATTGACTGCTGTGTAGGATTTAAAGGCTTTTCCGAGTGAAGTGAACGGAAATAATTGAGCCATCTTTCCTCCGATATTAATGGGATATCTTTATCTTTTTGGGTGTCATCCATCGATTTTAACCATTGCCAAAAGTGTTTCTTATCCGAATTTTCTGCACTTTTTTCTAATTCCGTAATCTTTGAGTTGTAATACTCAGTTTGTTTTCTACTCAAAAGCTTTTTATAATCTGCTAAGGCAATATGATACTTCTCCCGCAAGCTTTCGTTTAAGGGGTCCCTGTGTTTTTGGTTTGAGAGCTTTCTAACCTCGTGTCTTTTGAAACGACAGTCTTTATCAAACCATTTTTTATTGGATACTGGCTTCATTTTTTTGCGAAGTTTCTTTTAGCTGCTGAGATTAGCATGTTCTCCACTTTTTTAAGCCTGGTGTTAACATCTAGAAACGAGTTGTCGTTATCAAGATAATCTCGTATGAGCATTTGAAGATCAGGTGAGCGCAAGACATCTTTCATGTGAATTTTGATGCAGAATCATTTTCCCAGAGGAACTGCATAGGAAGACGTGACAGTGGATTATTCTCAGTTGAGGATTCAGGCTCACCAATAGTTGTGTTAATATTTATCGAGGTGATCATCGAACTATGATCCGATATAGAACATGGTTGACTTACGACAAAATTTGAAACATTTGAAAACAAATCCTGGTCACAAATTGCATAATCGATAACACTTATTCCATTTCTTCCGTGGAAGGTGGGTCTGCCCAAGGTATCACCCCAGATACCTTGGATAAGTTAAGTTAGTTACCTTAAATAAGTTAGATGCAGATAAGTTAGATACCGCATAGAATGATAACGAGAAAAATGTTTAATCCGCTCAGAAGGTCTGTCATCCTCGTCAGGGGCACAGTGAACAGACCTGGTAGAGAGTGGAATATTTCAGCCATTTCGTGTTGGGGTGCCGTTCAAACGTTATCTTGTCAGTTCGTTCATTCTCTGCTTTCGTTCGTCTGTTTTGTGGCCGTTCATTCGGTCACATGGCTTGTGCGTTCATCCATTGCCCTTAGCCTTGAACTTCCCTTCATGTGACAGTTTACTCGTTAATCCATAAATAATAAACCCGATCATAAAGTCCCAGATATATTAAAACCCAGAAGAGACTAGTTTCTCTCGGGTTTTAATATTAGAGATAGCATACCACATATTTCAAAAATCAAAAATGACCTTCTTGGTTACTTTGTTGTTTTCTATGTGCACTTTTCGTAAGAAAGTGGACAAATGCCAAGTTGCGAACTCGACTCCTTGCTGTCTTCTAATGATTCGAGTATATATAAACTCTGGAGGGGGAATTCCTAAAACTGGGGGGATATCATTGACTGGTACCTCTAAGGGTAAAAATTTATTCAAGCCCCGCTCACAAAACAGAATCCTGGTATTTTTAATTTGTGGGTTCTTTTCAAGATTTTCGACGATCGCCCCCTTCTCAGAAACATCACTGGAGGCACTAAAATCACTATCACATAATGTACCGGTCAAATTGAAGCTTCAACATCCCCCCAGGCATACCTCGGGCATTTGACTGTGTATCGACCCGCGGAGGGAGGAATTTGAACCAGATTTATATTTTGTTCTAGCGTAATACGCCCGTGAGTTTTGTCGGTTTTTGAAGGATTTGACGGATTTCCAAGGTAGAATTTCGCCTTTGTTAGTGAATTACTCTCTCAAAAAGGCTTTAAAAGACGTTTGAAGGTGGCATTACGGGATGTCTCTCTCTGAAAAGCGTGAACAGTGTTTGATTGAAGACGAAATTTGTCTTTGAGGAGAGGTATTTCAGTACTAATTGGTGGGGCATTTGAAGGGCTTTTTTGCCCTGAGGGGAGGGAATTTGAACAAAACAATCTTCAAAGTTCAAATGCCCGGGGGGTTTCCCGGGGGAGATGTTGAAGCTTCAAGTTGACTGATATATAACATTCCTGCACTCTTTGAGGATGGAAGTTTGGCGCCCAGCTTAAGGTACAAAACGTCATGCTGTCATGAGACACGAGTCAAAAAGTGTAGAAATATGTTCCCTGCAAAGCCACGAGGTCTATTTAAAAGTGCGTAATAAATAGTTTAAAACTGTCATTTTTCTTAACAAGGTGTTAGTTAAGTGAATAGAGCCGGGATGGAATCCAAATGTGAAACGATAATGCTGCTGTCCAAGCATGCTATACAACGTAACTTTTGGCAGTTGTGTACATGTTAGTAAAAATTAATCTGAAATTGCATTGGTGCTCTCACGTCCATTAAGGCTCAGAGAGTTTTGGAGCAGAGAATTCACTGAGTGCAAGAGAAAGGGAACATGTAGAATGATTTGCGTGTATTTTACCCCTCATTGTACAGTCTTTGATATCATTTCACTCAATAAAACTTCTTTATATTCTCAAGAATTGTTTACACTCTGACAACGTTGCAGAAAAAATTTGGACTGCAAATAATATTTCAACTGTCCGCCAAGCAATGCAAATATTTTTTCTCCATTGCCAGATATCATTATCAAAATTTGAAAGGTACTTTCCCACCAAAACTCTTAATAGGTAAGTGTAGTTTCTCTTCCCTACTGATGCTATTTACGACTGTGGAGTTTATTTATCATTAGCGCAATTCGCATATCGTTGTGCTTGAGGTGACAGGCTATCTAGCTCAATTTCTGCGTTAAGGTCGTTCTGACAGATATGCAGTTTTCTTAAAACATCTGTCAGTCCCTTGCGGTATCTAACGTTGAAAACAAAGTAAATCAACGGTGTTATGGCAGCGTTAGAAAATAAGACAAAATGTGCAGCAAATCCAAATTGTTCCATATGACACGGCATTTTCCACTTCCATACAAAAAAATAAAGGATTCCGTAAACAAACAATGGCAAAATACAAAATGCAAACGTAACCATTATAACGCAGAGATTCTTGATTACTTTAGTGTTTTCTTCGTGCCTTTTGTGCAAGAGAATTGATTGCCCAGTTGCGAGGCCTTGTTGTCTTAAAATCCAGATAATTCGAGTGTACAAAACAGTTAAAACAGTGAAAGGTAAAATCACTAGAAGAACTGAAATCACTATCACATAACTTTCGTGCGCTCTTTGGGGGTGGAAGTTTGGCGCCCAGCTTAAGTCACAAAACGTCGTGCCGTTATGAGACACAAGTCGAACAGTATAGAAATACGTTCCATGCAAACCCATTGATGTAAACCATACCAGTGGAATAATAAGTTTACAGCGTTTGGGTGTTATGATTGCAGGCCGAAATGGAAAAACAATTCCTCGGTATCTGTCAATAGCAATAACTACCAGACTCTGAATTGAAACAGCCATTGAAATGTCCTGGAGGAAATACACAAGCTTGCACAATACCAAGCCCGCAATACCGTCTATTAACCACCGTCGAGAACCAACCACGATCTCGCAAAGTTTCATTGGCACAGCAAATGTCGAAATAAGCAAGTCTGATGCTGCCATGTTTGCAATGAGATAGTTAATAGTTGTTCGCATGTGCTTGTTGCGTGCGACAGTTGTAATAATAACGGAGTTTCCAAATAGCGAAACGGTCAGAACCACGCTGTAAAGCAAAATCTTGACTCCTTTTATGCTAGAAGTATCGTTAGCAAAAGGTCTGCAATTCCCATCTTCCTTCGAAGTGGTGTTAGCCGGTACTGTCAAACAGAAGTGGAAAGAGTAATTTAATCTCATCTCGCTCGTCACTATTGCTGAGGTCTTTGATATCGCACTCAAGTAGTGAACACCATCACGCCAAGCAAATAAAATTGAAGGCCATTCGGATGTCTGTTCACATTTGTAATTTCATGCGAAGTTGACCTTTTTCAGATACAACATCATTTTAAAAAGCATGAGGCTCCAGGCTGCGGTGAAAGAATCAAGGCATAAAACAGATAACGACGATGAAAAAAAGGTTTCACAAAAGATGAGGACTTTGAGATGAGGACTAGGTCTAGCTACAAGAGCGGATAAAACAAAAGCCAAAATTTCTTACCTCCGATATGATTTAGTGTTGACAATATCTACTTGAACAACTGCCCGGTTCGGTTCCAAATAAGGACAGTTCTAATCGTAAAGGGGCGTTTAGTTTTTGGGTGTAATGACATAAAACGAAATTACACTTTAGGAAGGTTGTGTTGACAAGAACAAAAACAATGCAGACCGCTAGAAGTTAAAGCTTGCTCGCAGAATCCATGTACTCAACGCAGCTACGGGTTCCTGCTAAACGCTTTCTCGGCATTATTAAAACTGCTCAAAAACATTGGAGGATTTAAGGTATTGATTATTTTGATGGCCGCAGGAAATGAACAGTGATTGGCTGCCTTGTCACTTAAAGGCCACCTGCTACGGTAAATGGTTGTTTTAAATTAAAAAATATTTATTTCTTTTAAATGCTAATAGATTTAGGTAATGACCAAAGGGTAAATTGTACAAAAAAATATTTAAACCAATCTTGTCGTGGCAAACTCCGAAGTGAACTCGGTGTTGAGCATCTTATCGACTGTTAGCTTCGGTAGGAGTCAATTTTGTGTCAAAAATTTTTAATCTACTTTGTTGCAAAATGTAAATCAATGCAAAAACTATTAGATCCATCTTTAATAATGCTCAGTCTCCGCGGTTAATTGAATTCGAGCTTTCTCATTGATTCACGACACGCAGTTTCGAATAACGGTGTGCTCTTTGTAAGGAAATTGGATGCAATGTCAAACGGCGTCGAAAAGGCGTCATTTCCACTCTCCCCTGCTGGATAGAAACTGATTACAACCAACTCGGCACCTTGTTGGTTGATTATCGCCTCAGGGCAGAGGATGAGGGGGGAGGGGGAGGGGTGGGAAGTTGTTTTGAAATTAGGAAATTCAGTTTGTTTGTGAAAGAGGCACGGCCAAGAGGCGGGCTTATTAAGACGGGCCTGTAGGGCACCATCTCATAGTAACACGGAACTTTCATCATAGTAGGTTGTTCATGGTCACTGGATGATTGATTGGTTCCCTAATAATGTCCTATGGGGGTGGGGACGGAAGAGGACCTATGTTTTGACCGTGGTTTTCGTGGGGACAGGGCGAGGCTTTTGAAATACCTCCACCACGCCAGCCATTTATTCGGGAGGTTTTAGGGGACACTGGAAAGAGTTTTTCAGTTGTTCAAAATTATTTGTTTTGAAAAATAGTGGCCCGACCGATTGCTGTACGCAACAGTTTTGAGGAGGGTTTTGGACATTATACAGATCAAAATACGCCATATAAAGGTGAAAACAAATGGGAAATTCCAGGCGTAAATTACACGCATGATAGTGAATTTACTTGGTTATGAAACGTCGTTCATAAAGTTTGGCCCAGCTCATGTAAAGAGGGAACAAAAACGCTAGAATCTACACTGGCTTAATTTTGTCAAATCAAAACATTTTAAAAGTTTCATTCAAGAGCTTAGCTGGGGATCACCTTTCCACAAGTAGTGACGCAAACATACAGGTAACTCAATTTATATAGCACATGGCATTTCTTACTGTATTGTAAAATACTGAAAATGGGAGGGCTGTAGGAGATTCGGCGGTTTAATTCTAGCAACTATGGTTTGGTTTGAAGTTCTTGCGGGTTTTCATTTTTGCTATGTGTATTTTTTACTATTTCGAAAACAGAAAAATTTCAAGAATTCAGAAGCTCTTGAACCTAAAGGAACGCCAGCTTGTAAGGGCCCGTCTGTGATAAACCACAAGTTTCTTTGTTACAACTTGGTCGGTGGGGAGTTTCATTATTCTGGGGATTGTACAAACAGAGGAGTTCTTGAAATGGTCGGTACTAAAGCAAAGTAATTTCCGAATTTTGCAGAGTTAGATCTCGTGCTGACATGTGTCAGCTTCAGTTATCTTTCTTCTGGTAGCCAGGTCCCGCCGGGGTCCCACCATACCAGTTGATACCAGTTGTATCATTGGGGAGTAATTTGTCGGTTCCTATGCCAGTGGAAAATGGAGTACCACAGGGAAGCATTTTGGGGCCGGTGTTGTTTACATTGTATATTAATGATCTACCATCATGCATTAATTTCTCCAATGTTATCATGTATGCCGATGATACAGTTATATTTTTTTCCTCTGCACAGTTGATGGAAGTGGAGTTAAAGTTAAATATGGAACTCACAAGTCTATCAGAGTGGCTCTGTGGAAACAAACTTCTTTTGAATTTGAAAAAGACCGAATTTGTGGTTTTTGGTACACAACAGAGACTATGTCGTCAGGGCATCGATGGGATTGATATCACCTTGGGAGGAGAATCTGTGAAGCATTGTGATTCCTTTAAATATCTGGGCGTTATATTGGACAGTAACCTTTCTATGAATCAGCATATCGATTATGTAAAGAAGAAAGTTTCTAAGATGCTGGGGATTTTCTCAAGAGCACGACCATCTTTAACAATTGAATCAGCGAACAGATTGTTTAAATCGATGATTCTTCCTATTTTGGATTATTGTGGTGCTGTTTTCCATGGATGTGGTAAAGGGAATGAAGAAGTTCTGGAACGCATACAAAGGCGTGGTGGTAGAATAGTTTTGAATACTGCCCATTTGTCCACGGAACAGATGGTTACAAGTCTTGGCTGGGACACTCTTACGAGAAGAAGAGAAAATCACATTGTTAACTTGGTTGAAAAGTGCCTCAAGGGAACGGCCCCAAGTTATTTCTCGGAATATTTTCAACTAAAAAGACATAATATTCATGATTATGACATTAGGAATAAGAACAAATTAGTTATTGAAAGGGTTAAACTAGAATCGACCAAAAGAGCGTTTTTTTATAAAGGGGCCGATATTTTTAATAATTGTATATGAACCTAGTTTTAGTCTTTTTATCGCTTTTTATATGTCTTTTCTTAGATTTCTTATATAGCTTTTTAACTGTTTTTTACATTTTATTTTATTAACTATTCATTTATTTATTTTTAACGCAGGACCCATGTTGATAGCAGTTTTTATAACTGAAATGGTCATCCTGCATAAATATGTTTATTTATTATTATTTATTATTATTTATCATTTTAGTTACACGGAACTCCTCAGTTGCCATCAAGGTAATTGATGATGAAGGGAGAGAGCGAATCCCCCATACACAGGCCTCTTCCAATGAAAATTATTTGAAATCTAGTTTTGGTTCTGTATCATAGTACGTGGTTATTTTGATGGCGACTTTTCACTGGTCAGTTAGAACGCCGTCACGCAATTTTAGAATTAAATGTAAAGAAGATCCTCGCAGTTATTAACGCAACTTATGCAGTTGCGAAAAGAAAGCCTGAAAAAATCAGGCTTTCCGGGATTCGAACCCTGACCTCTGCGATACCGGTGCAGCACTCTAACCAATTGAGCTAACAAGCCAACTGGGAGCTGGTCATTAAATTGGTTCGTAATATACCCTTCTTTTCGCAACTGCATAAGTTGCGTTAATAACTGCGAGGATCTTCTTTACATTTAATTCTTCATTCCGCAGTTCAAATATATGAATTTCATATATTCACAATTTCAATTTTAGAATTGTTGACCATGTTGACATGGGAACAACAGATAAAAATAACCTTCGTAGCATGGCTGCGAACTAATAATAAATTTCAAATAATTATCATGGGGCACGGAGATTCCCTCTCTTACTTCATCCTCTCTTGGGATAAGCTAATGATTTGAGCTCCTGGAAGGAACGAACTGCTAAAATAAAAGTGGGCATTGTGGCGTAGAGCGCAAGAGAGTCCTATCTTTGACACCATCAGAGAGGGCAAGTGGAGGTGGATTGGACACACCCTTCGAAGAGACAGGTTCAATATTACACACCAAGCCCTTGATTGGGAACCCCGAGGCAGACTCAGAGCTGAAGACCATTCGCATGTCCTGCGAGGAGGCAAAGATTGAGATCGGTGGAATGAAATAAAAATGGCTCTTTGTTCCCGAGGGAACGTACAGGGATGGTGACGATGATCGACACGGCAGTAATTAGAAAACTTTCAGAGCTCTTCTCCCGCTTTTAACAAAAAATCTTTTAATTTATCCATCAACTGCTATCAAAAGACCACCCTTGGTAAAAGGCGTCGTTGAGCGAGCGAAAAGAAAGCTGTTGCTGAAGTTCAGTATGAGCTGTGTTTTGTTTATTGTGTTGGTAAGTTATACTGGCGTTTTTCGCATAAGTAAAATTCCTAGTGTAGAGTGAAAGATTAAGGAACTTAAGCAAACACGACGGCGACGGCTGACAAGAACGTCACAAAACAAAAGGTTTAATTAGCAAAACAGTGACTCTGCACGTGCGATACAGATTTTGGTACATTTCTTTCCCGTCCTCTGCAAAACAACAACATGAAATGACCAAATTCAAAGTTTTATGTAGAACGTGATCACACAACAGTGAATTTCCTTTTTCTACCTGAAGGGTAACGCCGTCCTTACAGAGTCAACTCCTGGATTGTTCGACTTACATTAGACAGATTGAACGAGTTGAAACTATTGCGAAGAAGTTTGAAATATTTGGAAGCCATTTTTAAAGTGACGTTTTCCTTGGCGTTGCCGTCGTGGTTGCTTAAGCTCCCTATTAACTCTCTTTGATGCTTTCGTAAAGATTAATTTGATTCATCGCAAGGATGATCAGTACAAGGACAAGCACATTTCGTTCATGGCCAAGTCCCGGAAGCCTGCGTGCTCGGTATTAAAGGATTATCAAACAAACCCTGTACAGAGTTTGCAACACTTTAAGCTAGCAAAGTTTGTTTGGGATTTTCTCGATTTTTGACAACTTGAAAACTTTTCTGAATCAAACTTGTTCAAAATTGATCGAAAGTCGTGGCAATGAAGAGTGAAGAGACCTGAAGACTGCTAACCTGAAAGCAACTGTAACGTATTGGGAAGATCTATGAAGCCCGCGGAACTGAGTGCAAACTCATCAAAACGCTGTGTCTATTGTCTTACTGTAATGTTCGAAGCCAGGAGCCATACTAGGGGAAGGACACTGTAACTGTCGAATCCACGCAAACCCATGATATCAGGAGCTATAATCGCCGATTAAGGCCCCCACCCGTACGTGGCACACTTCCTGCATATTTCTAGGATCAGTATTACTAAAACTACAAACTAAGAACTTGGGTTGTACTTACAGTTTAATTTCCATTCTTAAAAAAAGGTAAAGTCATGTGTCCAATCCACTCCATTGAACGAGCCATTCAAGAGGCTCATGAAGGCCGGTGCTTAATTCCGGTTTCCATAGCATGAGGGGACTAGTGACTACGAGCAACACAACTCCCCCCTGGATGGAATGTTATTCCATCACAGGATACCCAGCATAAAGTGACTAGGAGCATCACAACTCCCCCCTGGATGGAATGCTAGTCCATCACAGGATACCCAGCATAAAGTGACTAGGAGTATTACTAGTCCAGCACAGGATACCCAGCATAAAGTGACTTGGAGCATCACAACTCTCCCCTGGATGGAATGCTAGTCCATCACAGGATACCCAGCATAAAGTGACAAGGAGTATTACTACTTCCCCCTGGATAGGATGCTAGTCCATTGCAAGGTTACTCCTCAGCTTTTCTGTTAGAATTCCCTAACAATTAGCCGGTACCCATTTATACACCTGGGTGGAGAGAGACATAGAGTAAGGTTTCTTGTCTAAGGAAACAACACGATATAATGCAGAGACCAAACCTGGAACCATCGACCGTCTGATCTCGCGATTGTCAGATCGAAATTCCCACACAATAACCCCTGCACTAACGCGCCTTCTCTTCTTACACGTACCGTTAACTGAGAAACGCGATTTCTGCTTCAGAACGAACAATAAAAATCGCGAGACCAAAAACCAGAGCTTTTTGACGAGTTGCTATCGTGGGGGCAGAAACATTCCAAAGCGCGCGCTATTTAAGTAATCGGGATTGTGACGCAATTTTAAAAACTTTTTAACTTTCCCAGCGGAATGTTGCAGTCAACATGGCTGTAGCAGCTATATGGAAAGCGTTTATTATTGTGCACTCTATTTATGAATATTTCTTCCCTGCTGGTGGTGAGGAAAGGTAAGGCTGAAAATTTGTTCAAAGCAAATCACTGAGATGTGCAATCAAGAGATTTTTTTGTTCGGGTGGTAAACTATCCCGACCTGCGTAAACGAGAAGCAAGGTAAGCGTGTGTGCTCCACGAAGAGCGTAAAAGGCAAGAGTATGGCAGTTCTGATCGTAAGTTTACTTCGTTCTACGTCGGCGAAAATTGGGAAAATGACCAGTTTTCAAATATATTACGGCGACCGGTCACTGTTTTCAGCAAAAGGCCAAGAAATGAAATGCTGTTATTTTCGTTGCTTTCCTTGACATGTTTGACCTGAAAAACGTCTAGAGGCCAGTAAACTTTTTTCTCTGTCAGACTTAATTTAATGAAGGATAAATAATTTATTCGTAAGGTTTAGCTTGCGAGGCGAGCCACGTTGTTTCAGAGAGCCAGTCAAAAGGCCAGAAATCCGTTGCCTTGGATATTCTGGGGTAGTGCAAAACATATTCAGGTGTAGCGCATTTTGGGTATAATGAAACATATTCGGCTCTTTCTCAGAAATCTTTAGAAGTCTTAAGTAATTTCAGAAAAATTGGGATAATGATGAAAATGAGTTTGCTTTTGTAGTACGCATAACGCGGAAATCGATGGGCTGATGATATGAGCCGCAACTACTTGGGAAATATTCGGTAAAAAGTCGAGAATCGGAATCGGTTAGAAAACCTTCTGAAATGAATTTTCTTGTGTCAGTGTCTCCAAAACGTTCAGGAAAAATTATCGTCCCATCTTCGGTGGTTTCAGCATGTTTTCAATACTCCTGACTTGGTTTTTCTTTTGTGTAAGGTAACAGCTGGTGCTTAGCATTCTCTTGAATGAATGCTGAGAATTTCCCCACGGGAATGGAACAGAAAATTCGGACTTACAGAAATTCAATTACGAAAAAAAGAAAAAATCAAGATGTTTATTTTCTAATTTCTCCAACTCCGTCATCGAAAATTTTTAGTGCCATTTTAATTTCCCGAAAAGAAACTTACCGGAGAGGGGGTAGTGTTAAAATTTGTCCTTCCTTCTTGGTCGGATCAAGTGCATGCTGGGAACGTACTATGGCCAGTGCAATTTTCTCGTCCGGTAATGAGAATTTGGAAGCAAATTTGGAGTTCGCGATGAACGTTTCTGCTTTCTTTTCGAATTCGTTCGATCTGATTCCCCGTCTTTTATTTATAAACGCATTTTCTTGTCTGGGGTTGTATCAAAAGATTTATTTTGGGTTTAGGAAATCAAAGAAGTCTCCGAGATTTCCTTCACACTTTGCCCCAATCCTCGTTGCCGACGTGCATAACTCGGGTCCACTCAAACTGTTTTTCAAATTATTCTCTCCTCAGAAACAGTCTTTAAGCTAGATTATGCACTATACATTAATAAAATTGACATTCTTGAGCTAGAGAATTTATTTGGTCCGTCGGGAGAAGATCAAATTCGATTATACACCGTTGATGAAGTAGTAAATTCTCCCTAGTGTGACTGAAGAACAGGACATGAACGCGGGAGCTCTATTACGCAGGATTTTATGAAAGGAAAGGAAATAGAAGCGGTCGACAGCGTAGGACTGCTTAGAAACCTTTCCATTGTAAATGTCAGACCCAAAGATTTAGGTTTCCTTTTCGTTATTTAAAATCGTCGACGCTATAAGCGTTTTCTCGACGAGTATGAGGCTGTGAAACTCATGGACCTAGTCCAAACTTCCCTCGACCATGAGTTTTCAGAAACATCGCAGCAAAGGTCGTGGAGGAAACAGGTAGTTATTAGATGGTTTATTCGTGAAGTTCGACAAACTTTTGCAGGTTGTTATGTGAATTCTTCTTATCTTCGGAACTTGATTTGAAAACTGGACGCAGTGTTCGGTGAAGAAACATTTCCTCGGCATTGCTGGTCAACCGGGAATTACTGCTTTATTGTCTGTGATGCAATGTTTTGTGAAAGGAAAATTAACCGGCTGTATTTTTCAGGCCGTCCACTTTAGACGAAGTTTACAACTCTTGAAAATTGCTAGTGCGTGTAATGTAACAATGCTATAAGGAAATGATCAAGGATGTGAGAGGGACGTAAATAAAAAGGCGTTTATATACATGCTGTACTCCATTCCATTTCTTCGTTGGAACTTCGTTGTATGATTTCAGCGTAGCGATTGGCACATGGAAGTTTCAATCACAGCACATTCGATCTCTTCATACCGCTTCAGTGTTTTCACCTTTGGATTGTCATATTTTCACTTAACATTTGTGTGTTAAAGTAAAAGCTCTAAAGGAGGCACTTTGGGGAAAATGAAGGGCCAAAATGCGAACAATTTCAAAACGTGTCGTGTCTAGTTCTAAATATTATTCTGGTTAAATCATACTCCTTTGATAACCTGGGCGATCGTCTGTTTCCGGCACTTTTGGTGTTACATATTGGATGTTGAACTGCCACGTTAATGTTTATTTGACTTGGCACAAAAAAGTAATTTGTGAATGCCTTGGAAAGAGCTATTACTGAAATTAGGCAAACTTTTATCTTTATTTCAGGGGCCAAAGAAACTGTCGTCCAGGCTCCAGCCCGCCTCCACAACATTATAATTTTGCCAATGTGAGTAGTTGTACATGACTGTCATTTTGCATTTGCTTTTAGTTATAAAATAATCTTTTATTTGAATACAACGACATTACTAAAACTAAAGTCAATTGACATACACTGATAACCTCTTGGAAGTAACCACCAAGAATGTTAAAATGCAAAATGAGACTGGTTACAGATGAAGGTGGTGTTGTGCAAGAGATTGGAGGCAGTCTAAAACTGGTGTCTTAGAGCTTAGTTGCTTTGCATTGACTCTTAGAGGCAGATTACACTTGCCCTGGTAGCCAAGGTGGTGTGGTTGGCTACGTCAGAAATCCCACAAATTTTGTTCAATACACTAAAACTCAACTTCACTGTCAGCTGTCATCTGAGAACTTAACTAGCCTGACAAACCTGGGGTGCCAGGTTAGGTTTACTCACGCAGTTACATTTAGTGGGTCATTTAATCTGTCAAGATAAGATTTTGCCTCCCAGCAAAATGGGCCCAGTGAATCATTATATCTTCTCAATCTTAACTCGTAGAAATATAACAGACGAGCTAGATATGAATGCTGGCACAATGAACCAAAATTCTGGATAAAGACAACAAATTGTTCAATGCTTCCTCCTTGCTTGAACCTTTTTTAAAAAAATGGTCTTTTCCAAATACAGCCTGGTGCAGAATGGCTTGACCCAAATTATGCTAGGCTGAAAATCATCTCAGAAAGGTTGTCTGACTTTTTGTGAACCTATACAGTTATGAATTTTACATGAAGCTATATGACTCAGGTATATAGAAACCAAAGTTTATCAAATTGGCTGCATGTTGAAAGGATTGTTCCTACATGTGTACTTAGCTTAAATAGGTTAATGTCAAACGAAGAAAATGATCCTCACAGTTATATACGCAATTAAAGGAATTGCAATTAAGCCTGAAAAAATTGTGAGGCTTTTTTCAGGCTTAATCACAATTTGTTTAATTGCATGCGTGACTGCAAGGATCATTGTCTTCGTTCGATGTCATTTCCACAATTTACTTATATGATTTATCATAAATACATTGTCATCTCATAAATTAATGTATCTGCTATATAAGCTAATGGACTTCCTTGAAACTCCATTCAAGGTTTTGCTGAGGAAGTAAGGTCCGCTCAAGGTTACTCTGGACCTTCGCGGACCTTCACAGGTGTCCTCTAGGAAACATTGGTATATGTGCTATTTTAAAGAAAAACACAGCAAACTATATATCATTGGAAAGTTTAATAAATGTAGATTTTGGAAAAAAAAATGAATTGCCCTTTTTTTAATTCTGCAAAAGAAAATTGCAAACAACTGCAAAAATGTCCATGTGTTGTTCAATTGAATAATGAATAATGGGATATTAAAATTCAGCAGATTTCTGTGAAATTAGGCCTGAATGTTCCTTAGATGTTGCAAAACCAAAGTGTGTCGGGGATTTTTGAAATTTACAACATTTCGCCTGTGGTGATCTTCAGCGTTATGCCGTATCACATACTCTTTGCTGCTCAAACATGACAGATAAATTAAAAAATAACCAGTCAGAATGTTGAAAAATACTCACACACTGTGCAGTTATTTTGAAGATGCACTTGGAGTAGATATCTTATTAATTTGATCGAATGTTGCATGGTCATTTCCACAGTTGTTTGCAATTTTCTTTTGTGAAATTGAAAAAACCAGCAATTCATATTTTTTCCAAGATCTAAAATTATTAACCTTTCCAACAATGTATAGTTTGCCTTATTTTTCTTTTAAAATGGTGTGCATAAGAATTTTTTTCCTGGAGGACACCCACAAAGGTCCGGAGTACTCTTAAGAAGTTTAAGAATACATCTAGTTTGCATGGCTGGGACATTCATGACTAAGCGTCCAACACACAGTGGTACAGGTGTCTGGTGGTGGAAATGTGAGTGTGGTGTTGAAGTCATAAACACCCATGAACCAGTACATGTATTGTGATTATTGCCATGTGTTGCATGTGTACGTTATTAAAATTATACATTTGTATCATTGCATTCTGTTACTGAGTTATTCTTTTAACATTGCATTTAGGAAACTCTTTTACCTGTAGACATCAAATGACACACCATCTTTTGTCACTTATATTTCATATTAAATTCTTTAACATGTTTTTTTTCTACAGTTTGAAGATGGTTTTGGTAGCACAGATATTTATTTGAACAAGGCTATCGTCTATTATGTTACCAGTAACTTGGTAAGTTGGTTTGTTGCTCTGCGTTAGTGTTAATTCTAAATTGTAAAGAGTTTTCAAATATGCATCTATGATCGGAAGTTAGCCTTTATGTTATCCAGTTGTGACATTTGGGACAGTGTTATTTGTATGTTGTTGTCAGTGTCACATGCAGGGCAGAGAATGGGGACCCATTTTGGCATGCTAGCTTTCAACATGTAATGCAATCAGATTTTTTAACTATCAAACTGGCTCTTTTTTTGTTGGTTATTGATGGGAGAAATAAAAGGTGAACTAAAATGACTGACCCGTAATCATTAAAAAACACTATTGACCTTTCACGGTTCCCAGTTTATCATAAATTCATATGGTGTAAGTGTAATCAATGAGCTCCTCATCTACGACTTCCAGTGGAATGGGCCCCGTTAGTTCACAACGCATAAACAAGCAAAATAGTTACTCTATCGCACAGAATGTGCTTCTTGATATTCCACAGCTTAGTTAGTGCTGTGTATATCCTAAAAGAAATCAGTTGTGCATTTTTGCCTTACACTGGGCGCATGAATGTTGAAAGATGGCATGTGGAAGGAAAGTAGTCCCACGAGGCACTAATATCAGCTGTAACTTGTCAGGTTATAATTATAATTAGGTAGGAAGCAAATGACCAGTTTATTTCAGGATTTACCTTGTGTTTTATCTACATAGTGGGGCGTTTAGTATGACGTGAATTTTCTGTTAAAGTTTTGTTTTGCAAATGAACAATGTTGGAGGATTTTGAGGGTCAATTGTTTGCAGTTGGGAAAAAAAATGATATCTAGACTTGAGGGATATAAAATTTGTTGTTCCAGTTAGGTTGGGGTGGGTTTTGAAGAGCTTAGTGTTTTGAAAACATCAAGCATTGATTTAAAGAAGTTCAAAACTGTAGCAATATGTATTATCATATTATAACATGGCACATTTTAAACAAGTATTCATCTTCAGAGAGGTTAACTCTTATACAATGTATGAATCACAAGTTAGAGAAACCTTACCAAATAACGTCAGAAAAATCAGATGCTCTGAGCAGGAATAAAACTTATGACACCCCAGTCTTATGGTGGGGTGCTTTAGATTAGGTTGTTGTGGGTTTGATTCTTGCTTGGGGCATCTGATTTTTCCAGTGTTACAGTAGTTCTCTCTCTCGTGAGCTATATCAGCACGTGACCCATATTACGAAAACTAGCACTTGGTGTCAAATCATCTTGGGCAAGTATATTTATTTGTACAAATTGTGATACTTTTTGGGACATTATTAAAGTCTATCGCTGTCAAAATTTAGCTTCCAGCCCTGCCATAATAAAGAACTCTTATTACATTCTTTTAGTTTGACCGAATTGAAGACCATATAGGTTGTTTTTGAAAAGTCTGGAATAGTTTTTGCCAAATCTATCATTTATGAGTGTTTTGGCAGACACAGATCATTTGAAGAAAGTTTAGGCTCTGTTTTGAAGGTGATTAGGCTGATGCTTGGTACAAACAATGGACCCCCCCCCCCCAATAACCGGACACCCTCGGGACCGAGCGTACATGTGGGTGTCCGCTTACAGGAGGTGTCCGCCTTCAGGTGGTTGAAAGTCTTAAAGCATCACAGGGGGTAGGGTGTGCCAGTCATGCCTTCTATATTTCTTGGGCACATTCCAACCGAAAACTATTGGCTTTGTGGCTGTCAAAGTCTCTAAAATGGACAACAAACATGCCAGAAGTATTGATCACATGGAATCTGATCAACTGAAGTACCAGATACAGTATGGAGCTACATGTACCCCAAGAGTGTGTTATTCAAGGATACTTTATTTTCATGCAACTAGCTGTAACGGAAATTAACAAAGATTTTATTGTGTTGTGTTTCTTGAGATACTCGTACAGCAAGAACATATCGCCTGCCTGCACACATGTCTTATTTCCTTTGCGTCCCGTCCGTGAACAAAGGAAATAGGAGATGTCTGCTCACAGGCTACAATAATTTTTAGTTACATGTTTGTGCACAGCAATAAGTCACGTACAGAATTAACTATTTGAGGCCTAAAAATTGACCAAGTCAGTCTTAGTTTAGCCTGTTCGGTGCCAGTCATATTAGATGCTAGAATATTTTTTTCTAATGCTGTGAGGGTTTACAAGCTAGAAAATTAACAGAAGTGCAGTATAAATAAAGTATAACTGTCACGTGAGCTCGAGCTTCAGAAGGTCTGTCCACTTTAAGGGAGGTTGTTTTAGCTCATGGAACTTCAAAAAGGTGTCCACTAGGTGTTTACTTACAGGTTATAAATGTAGAGTTTTAGTGGGGAAATTGCTGGGACCGCAGTTTGGTGTCTGCTTAAGGGAAGTATCTGCTGCCGGGAGGTTTCTATGAGCGAAGGTTCAACTATAGCTTAGTAGCCAAATACCCAAACAATCCTTGCAAGCTTATTAGTAGACGTGTTTGAGGAGTTCATTTACTTTTTAGGGTGAGACTGCACGTATTGTGGTACGCAATGGTGATATTTATGAAGGCATTTTGAGAGCTGTTTCCTCAAAGGTGAGAAATACAAATGTAATTTCAAACTTTTTTTACATATGTAGCATTGACAGATTTCAAGCTGTAAGTGTTTTGCTTTAAGGGTAATCACCAATAAATGTGTAATTATTTTCTTGATCCAGTAACTATTGGAAGAGTCATGAACACAAGTATGAAGCTTGATAGCTTCATCTCTCTTGTATCTAGTTCCAGTTGACGTGGAATCCGTGCTAAAGTTGTCAAAAATGACACATGAGAAAAAATTTTAGTTGTGCAAGTCCCATCAGTACAGAGTCAGCACCATAAAAGGAAAAGTTGTATTTGTGTGCTTGTTATCAGGATGCCAGCAGTTTTACACAAGATACAAAAATGAATATTTAATAAATAAACCCAGCGGCTGGTACATAAGAAGATAATTCCGGAGGCTGTACTATTGTCCAGAAAATAAATAGTCGGCTGGGCAAAGGCAACTAAAATTTTGAGGACAGTCTTTAGCCAACTGAAGGGCATTATCCTCCCATTTTCCAGCAAGCCAGGAAGGGGTTAATTGTTTAATATCCTTCCAGTTATTTTTCACAATCCAATTTTGTGGTGCTACGGCAATCACGCCATGTTCACTAATGTCCTCTTTCTTGTTTAAAAGATTAACAAAGGCATTGACGATCATGGCATGATTGCAGGTGCTTTCACCATGACTCACTTCTGCAGAACAATTTTCTCTTTCTTCCATGAAAAATTAAAAAGTTTCTACCAATGGGCACATTCAAAAATTCATTAGACACTTATATAACAATCATGTACCAGTGCTGGTATTCTCAAAACAAGCAATAAAATAATTAATTAACTTGTTTCCTGCATTAGTTTGACTGTACTTTGGGTGAGGCCCATCTAATTCAGCAACGGAAGGCCAATGGGCTTATCGAGGTATGTGTTTATAAATCTTTTATTTTTGTTTCCTGTTACATATGCAAAAACTTAACCACTTGTGATAATTTTTGCCTACATGTATAAGAATGTCTTGTTTCTTTTCTGCACCATGCTCTTGTAATTAATTTGTAGAATTACCTTTAACCAACTGCCTCACGTAACGTACACGTACATGTAATAGTCGTTGGGTGCCCTGGATGTCCAGGGGCCTTCACTGAGGTCAGCTGTCCCCCAGATGGACTACTCAATTGCCGGTAAATCCCTACAACCCAGCCATGACTGGGTCGTATGGGTCCTGGATTCCTGAAGTTTATTCTGGCATTTTCCAGGACTGGAAAGTCCTGGAAAATTATTACAGGTCCTGGAAAGTCCTGGAAATATTGATTAACTCTTGTAAAAACGTTTTCTTTAAAAACAATTGTCTGCAGTATTATATTTGGATTTCTATTTCATTAGGGTTTATTGCTTCAATTATTGTGCATTTGGGAGTCCTGGAAAAATCTCTCTGAAGGGAGGGATGGGGTTAAAGGAACATGCAGAATGCCAAAGAAATACCTTGACAATACGAACAGTTCATTGCAAGCCATTTTCATTACTGTCGTTTTCATCTAAGTGTGGACACATCATGGAATAACATGTTCTATTTGGGTGTAAACATTACATGTTTCGCCACCAAACATGACATGTTTGCCTGCCGAACCTTTGAAGTTTTGAAGGCTGTTAGAGCATGTTTCGCTAAAAATTTAATGGCAGATGTCTGGAAAACGAAAAAGACCTAGAAAATGCAGACCTTAGATTTTTCTTCAAGATTCAAAAGTATTAACTGACGCATGAGCAAATGTGTTCACCTCGAATATTTATGCAAATTTTGGCAGTGAAACCCGATCAAGCTTGTAGGAATGCAAGTGTAATGGCTGTCAAACATCAATTATGTAGCGGCCAAACATGCTTGGTTTGATATCCAATTAAAACATGTTTTTTCTTCGTGGGTGAATTGCTTAAAAAACGACAGTAAAAGTACACATACTGTGCCCTACAGCAACTTAACGCATGTTGGTTGTTGGTTAACTCATTTGGATTTCATTTAACCTCGTTGCAGTATTTCAAAGAAATGTTGTAGGTTAAAATGATTTCAAACTAGTTTAATTTGTATTTCCTTTGTTTTGTGGTCATTATCATCAAACTGAAACAAAGGAAAATTCAAATCAAACTACAATCCTGGCCATTTGGTTAAGGGACACTTGGCCTTTTCTTAATCTTTTCATGAGCAATTTGAAAATAGGCGATAACGAAACCCCCCAAAAACATTTTACAGAGTTCTTTACCCCGCTCCCCCTAAACAATGTTGAAGTACAGAAACTGTACAAGATATCCGAAATGTGTTGGACTCTTGACAGTCGTCATTCTTTAGGGGGGGGGGATTATTGACGTGTTACTAAAAATTTTGCTTTGTGTTCCAAACGTTCTGGCCACGATTGTAGTTTGAAATCATTTTGACCTAAAATTCATTTTAATTACATTTATTTTAGGGTGAGCAGATTATCCCTAACAGGGAGGGACTGATCAGTAACCTGCTGATTGCGCTAAAGGATATCGTCAGTGTGAACATTACAAGAACTGATGAGCCTGAGATTCCAACTGGAATTGGTATGAATGCTTTATGTTGTATGATTTTTGTGTGACTTTCATTGTGGAAGAAGATGAAAACTTGTATGTTTAGATAAACTGTTTTCGGGGCAGTACAGTACAGATGTCAGTTAAAAACAAAATGGTTGGACTTCAAGGAATATGAAACAGCCGTGCCATCTTTACGTGACAACAGTACAAGATTTCATTTCAGAATGAGATTTGGTTCAGCTACTTGTATGACTTGTACCAGTTTGAGATTTTAGACCAGTATCATAAACAAATACAGAGTCGCAAAAGAGAACCGAGATGAAGTTACAGAATGGCGTAAATATTTTTTGTATCACCCCCTTATTTGTGTCAGTGCTAGACTTACCAGGTACTATTGTTGATTTGTCATTGTGAATCTCTTGTCCAGAGTCCTCAGTTTTTTTGGTCAGTGGGTGGTTGCCGGGAGAGACTGGCTACAAGGTTGATTACTTGTCTGATTGTCTATGATGTAACAAGAACCTTTGCATCAAATTAAAACGTGAAAAACAGTTATATTGGTGTGCCTGTTTTGTTTATTTATCGTCCCAAAATGTTTAGTGTTGGAAAGAAGGAAGGCAATTAAGACAAACAAACAAGTATACAAACATTTTATTTTCTGACAGTTGAGCAGTCAGTAGAATTATAACTTAGTGTAAAAAGAAAGCTGGGGCACGTACTGGAGTGAGAATGAAACAAAAATAGCCTTGAAGAAATCAATTTTTCTTGCTTGTCATTACTGTATTTGATATTTGCTATCATTTGCGGGTATTATTTACAATTTCATTAATTCCTAAATCATGATTTGTGTATAAAAGGGATTTGTAGAGTTCATTCTTTTTTTTTAATTTACATACAGCCTGAAGTTGATAAGACTTTTACAGTGAAAATCATTTCTGGAATGTTTATTGTTTTGCAACCGATCAGAGATGAGATGAAACAGCAGGACATAACTGCAATGAACCGTAAGAGTAATTAGCTGAAAGGTTTGGATGAGTCAAGAAACAATGAGTTGGCTTTTTTCCACAATAAATCCTCAATTTTACCGATAACAAACACTGAAGTTGTTATTCTTTTTCTATTTCAGAGCTTATGCATAAGCATAGGATAACTGTGAACGATATTTTACTGAAAAGAGTTGCTAAATCAGCCAGACACAGCTAGACAACACGTCTGACTGAGAGCAGAATTGTATTTCTTAAATAAACGGAGTCTCCGGCATTGTGAATTATAATTTTGTGGTTTGTTGCAGTTATGTCTTGCGGTTTCATCTCGCCTCTGATTGTTCACGAAGCAATAAACATTTCAGAAAAAATTTAGGTGTTCTTGGATTTCTGGGTTTAACAGTAAGGTCTCTGAATAGCTTTGTTATTTTTGATCCTGCAGATAGTTTTACAGATGAGGGCATCACTGCTAAGCACACCAATGGTCAACCGATGGAGAGGCCTCTGCAGGTGCTCATATCTGTCCGTGCTTGCTAAAATGCTTTGTGAGAGTTTCAACGTTAACTCAGCTTCGGTGATTTTAAAGTAATAACGACTCTCTTGGTGTGCTTTGTGTTGTCAGAACTGCAAGAGAATATTCAGACTATTTTTAATTGACAATCACCGCCGTTAAGTTGAGGCTAAACACTTACCAGTCAGTTAATCCTTAAGCCCTGATATGAAAAAGCATATTCTCATTACTGATCTCCGTACATTTCTTATGGAAGTAGTAAGGAGAACTTGTGTAAATATCAAGACATCATATCCTCAGTGATCACTTCCTTTATTCTTGTCACTTAAATGTTCAAACAAGTAGTAATCATGTAGAGAGAAATTTCATTTTCATCAGGGCTTAGGGCAATGTTGATTTACTTTGCAGAAATGGGTACCTCAGGAAGAAGAACTACACTTGAGTGGAGGGCTGGAAGACAATGTTAAAGTGGTAAATGTTTTTCATACTAGCAGTTCTTAATTATTGCTCATAGCAATGAAATCCATAAGCAAAATGGCTTTAGCAGCATGTGCTATACAGTCATGCAGTTGATAATTGTACTTAATAACATCTGATAGACTGTGGTGGTTAAGGTACCAGCACCAGCTGTATTAATGGCTATGTACATCATTTAGCCTAGCTACATGTACAAAAACTAAGTATAAAGAAGCTAACCTTTGTGAAAACCTATATTCCTCCTACTTAATCTTAAAATGTAATGGAAATGCTGTCCTTTTCTTTTTCTCTATTTTTTTTTTTAATTGCAAACATTAATATTCCTTTCTTGGATTACTAAAATAACTGAAATAATTTATTGGAAGGTATTGATACTTACATGATTTTAACAGCTGAATGAGTGTCTTTTTACCTGTAAAATGTAGCTGAGTGCTGTTTGTCTTCCATTTTGGTTTTGTTTTCATTAAAAACCAGCTGCTGAAAGGTACCTGTTGGTTTGACCATGCATGGCTGCTTTTACCTGACATTTCTTAACTTAGATCATTGATTATGTTTAAAACATCCAAGATGGCCATTGTATAGAGTGGTTCTATTTTTTTCCATCTTTTGGTGCTCAGTTACATTTTTTGGTTTGGCAACTTGTTGAAACTACTATCACAAACCAGCGAACAGGTTCTTTTCCACTCACCTGCGATTCATTTGAAAGTGCTGTGGCAATACTATTTAATGTTGATTTGAGCGGACAACATTGGTAATTTTTTGGAGTACATTGGACTGAATATATTTTGAATTATCTTCAGAAAGTACATTGTTGCATTTGCATCAAGCATTGACCAAAGTTATCTCTGTTGAAGTGACTGTGATCAAAATTGTTAGAGTCAATGAGCTCTTCATTCAGTGTGACATACTAAGTGTCATGGCCATAAGCTGTTTTGTCATGGGGCAAAAGCTAAGTCAATTTGTAAGTGGTGATGTGGAAGTTGAAGTAGATGTTCAGGTAATAATATTAGTTTTTCTTGCCCAAAAATTTTACCTTAGTCTTAACAGTTAACATTTATAGTGAATTACTCATGTTATTGTTGTATGCATTTCAGTTAGTACTGCACAAAATAATGAAATTGTCTGTGTGGTTTCAGAATGGCTGGACAGCTGATGAGATGTTCAAAACAAACCAAGAAAAGTTTGGGGTCACCTCAACTTACAGTGATGACTTATCGCAGTACACGTAAGTATTTGACAGTTAACACATTTCTATAATCTTTTCTTTTTTAATTTACTTCAGTTGTTGATTCAAGTGTGCTTGTACTGCAGTTAATAGTCTAAATATAAAAATGCAAAGTAGACAATAAACTCTAGTAAAAAGGTCATGGTTGTACTGAGCTGGCTGTCAGTAAGCTTTGGAGAAGCCAACTCTGCAGGAAAAATAGCCAGTCACAAAGAAAAGAAAGTTCCCCATTAATTGTTCTCGTCTTTCAGTCAGCTACTAATAATAGTTCTCCAAGTTTATGTTTCTAGAAGCCCCCCCCCCCCCCCCAGAAAAATAAGCCCTCCAATAATAAGCACAGCATTTTGGGGGTCCAAAAGCACTTCCAAAAATAAGCCAAACCATTTTTGAAGTTCATAACTCCCTCCAGTTATAAGCCCTCCCCCCGCCCAAAAAAATAAGCCCACCAAAAAAGCCTTTTGGACAAATATAACCCAGGGCTTATTAACAGAATTATTTCATGGCATGATGGTAGTTTTACAGATGTAATCTTCATCTCATTCAACTGTTGAATTGTAATGTATGATAACTGACAACAGATGTTTTTCTCCGTTTATACAGAACACCCCTCCCAAAAGATAGCACTCGGGAAATGGAGCTTAGAGCAGAGCAAACAGCTCGTGAGATTGAGCAGGTGGGACATCCAAACTTTATGAACAGAACAGCAGTTTACCAAAGTTTACCAACATAAAAAAAGGAAAATAAACAAAAAGACATGGTAGTCTAAATATGATACATGTAGAGCACGAAGAAAACTTAACTTTGCTGTTTTCATTTGAAATCCCATATACATACAGTCTAAGGGTCATAGCCGCCGACAAGAAGTTGATAGTGGACGTAGTGAGGAAGAGGCATTTGCTGCTGTTGTTAGACCAAAGACCACAGGGTTGACATCTCTACCAAGTAAGATTTTTTTAAATTTTATTTTCATGCAAAATGAAAGGAAAGCACAATCTCTTAACCCTTGAGTGCCACTGCCATTTGCACCTCGTGTGCCAAGCCATTTCTGCTTGAAAATACATCATCATCAGGCTCAAACTCACCTTCATCAAGAGACAGTTCACTCCCTGAATCAGCCCATATGGCATCCAAAACATCTTGAGCACTGTAACCAGCCATGAATTTTGATTTTTAAACAATTATCTTTCACTTATCTGGAGTTTTCTTCGTGAATTCCACTTACATGCAAGCCAGTAACCTCTCAGAGAACCAAAATGGTGGATAAGAAAAGAAAAACATGTAAAAATTCATGCAGATTGGAGAGGTGTCCCCAGACTCCCCAAAAATGTCTTGTGAATCCCAGGTGCCAAGAATACAAATTCATGTCATTTCTAGGGGGCCAAGGGTTTGACTAAATCTTCAAACTTTGGCATTCCGAGTACCTCATGTAGGCCCTTGAGCAACAAAAAGAATAACATACATTGATCAGTATATACATCAGAATAACATACATCAGAATAACATACATCACTTCATTCCGCAGTTCAAATATATGAGTTTCATATATTCATAATTTCATCTTCATCTTTCCCGGGTATATTACGAACCAATTTAATGACCAGCTCCCAGTTGGCTTGATAGCTCAATTGGTTAGAGCGCTGCACCGGTATCGCAGAGGTCAGGGTTCGAATCCCGGCAAGCCTGATTTTTTCAGGCTTTCTTTTCGCAACTGCATAAGTTGCGTTAATAACTGCGAGGATCTTCTTTACATTTATTTCTTCATTCCGCAGTTCAAATATATGAGTTTCATATATTCATAATTTTCATCTTCATCTTTCCCGGGTATAGTACGAACCAATTTAATGACCAGCTCCCAGTTGGCTTGATAGCTCAATTGGTTAGAGCGCTGCACCGGTATCGCAGAGGTCAGGGTTCGAATCCCGGCAAGCCTGATTTTTTCAGGCTTTCTTTTCGCAACTGCATAAGTTGCGTTAATAACTGCGAGGATCTTCTTTACATTTATACATCAGTATGTCATACAGGCACTCAAGACGTTTAAGGGACTGTGTTATGTCATTACCCCGCCGTCAGGACGGGGTCTAGTAATACCCTTCTTTTTTCTGTGGTTTTTACCCCGCCGTCAGGACGGGGTCTAGTAATACCCATTTTTTTTCCGTGGTTTTTTTTTTTGGTGGTCACTTGCCCCAGACCTCCGGTTTTCGCTCGGCCAAACAAATACTCGTCGTGTCTTTCGCTACACAGGCAAGGGCTTTTATCTTGAGTGACCGTAACACATTTTACACCCCGGGGGGGGGGGGGGGGAGAAGAACAACGGCGGGGTCTAATGCCCCTGGGGCTTTTCTTGTCTTGTTTTTTTGGTGGTCACTTGCCCCAGACCTCCGGTTTTCGCTCGGCCAAAGAAATACTCGTCGTGTCTTTCGCTACACAGCCAAGGGCTTTTATCTTGAGTGACCGTAACATATTTTACACCCCCCGGGGGGGAGGGGGAGAACAACGGCGGGGTCTAATGCCCCTGGGGCTTTTCTTGTTTTTCTTTTTTCTTGGTGGTCACTTGCCCCAGACCTTCGCTCGGTCAAAACAATACTTGCCGGTATTTTTCGTTTGTTTAGAGTTTATTTGCCAGAATTTTCATGATGGTTGGTGTAGAAAATTACTGGCGATTTAATGGCATAAAAACCTTTTCGATGAAAGCAAGAACGAAGGTGCTAGCGAGCTTTGAAGCTGACATGAATTCGCCTAACTTGCCTTGGCACGTAAACATTACATCACTGAAACACAGAAGCCAATTCGGGGAAGTCCCTTGCTTTCGCCAAGTTGAATAATTCAACAGTCAAATGAGAGCACTTTTTTGGCAGTTTTGCTTTGCTTTGCCAAAATCTTTAAGGAGAATTGTGTAGAAAAGTACAAGGAATTCAATGGACTTAACTTTTCTTCGACGAGAGCAAGGACGAATGTACTAGCGAGCTTTAGTTTGAAACCTGGCATGAACTTGCGATTGCTATGAACTTAGTAATATTGATGTAAAGTGTATGTATGAGTGCCAAGAAGTGAGCAATACTGCCCTCCATAATTTCCCCCCGGCCACAGGCCTTAAAAGAAGAAATTAGAAATGAGAACCAAGATAAAAGAAAAATCTTTGACCCCGGCGGGATTTGAACCCACGACCTCCTGATTAGAACATCGTTGCTCTACCAACTGAGTTACGAGGCCAGGCTGAGTCACGCTATGATCAAAATATTTCATCACGCTCTTTGTCACGCACGCTAAAACAGGGTGATCAGGCAGGTCATGTCTTGATTTATATTATCATTGCAAACACGTAAAAAATACGATAAATCACCAACTTTTAAAGTTTACACCACTTCGGCTTGTATCTTACGTGGCTGTAATATATTTTGGACCCCAAGGGCAGAGAGAACAACGGCAGGGTTGTTGCCCCTGGGGCTTTTCTTGTTTTCCTGGAACTACAATTATGACACTTATGGGGGCGCAGTGGTGTAGTGGTTAGCGCATTGGACTTCAGATCTGAAGGTCGGTGATGTGATGCCCAATCTCTGCCATCATGTTGTTTCCTCAGGCAAGAAACTTTACCCCACATTGTCTCTCTCCACCCAGGTGTATAAAATATGTACCAGCAACGTACTGCTGGGGGTAACCCTGCAATGGACAAGCATCCTATCCAGGGGGAGTAGCAATACTCTCAGTTGCTTCATGCTACAGAAACTGGGTTAAACTCTGGCTTGTGTGAGCCACCTTGGCTTGTGAGCGACTTTACCTACAATTATGACTAAATACCTTCACTTTAGTCCTCCTAGAACACCCATAAGAAGATATCAATTCATATTGAATTTTCACAAAGAGAGCAAACTGTTACATGTTTTTAACAGTAGTTTCCAGGAATACTGGAACTTGTTACTGCAGACTGCAAAGATAACCTCCAAGAGGAAATAAATGTGAGTGAACATGTCATGATTGTATTGATTTGGTTGTCTTTTTGAAATTTCTAGCGAGTACTCCTCCAGTGACAACTACAGCAGCTGAAAGACAACAGGTGGCTCCTACCAGTAGTACCACAACTACCGCAGTGAGTTGAGTCTTCTCATTATAATTTTATGGTATTACTTAAGAATATTGTAGGCTATGAAGTCAGTAAATAAATGGTTCTTCTTTAGTAAACGAAACCTTGCCAAAAATACATGTAGAATGTGAAAATTGCTGAAAGAGATTTTTTATGCTGTCTCCCTCGATATTTTCCTGCAGTCACTCATCTCCTCTCTTCTCTTCAGAATAACTGAGTGTCCAAAACTATGAAACACCCCCCCCCCCCCATCACTAAAACAAACGCCAACACTCGCCAAAGCGTGGCCCAGCGAGCGTGGCCCGGCAGGGGATACTCCTCAAATTTTTGCACCCCAAAAAGGACTCATTTGGCTGACACTGAACCCAGAAAAACTTCAGCAGCTCTGAAAGTAACCAACAAACATTCCTTTTTATCCACATTAAAAAACCCAGGGGAGACTGAGATAGTTAATGCTTCCACCTTTCTCTCTTTAATTTGTAAATGAAACTTGAGGTATAGAATGGTAACTTTGATGAGACTTTGCAAGACTTGGCGACTCTTATTTTACAACACAAACCCTAGACTTAAGTTTTTCTGGGACTTAGACATCTATTGGGACTAGAGCTTGTAAATAATTTAGCCTGCGTATTTACTGCTGTCCTCAGTCATGTTGTGTTGGTTACTGTATTTATTGCTGCTGGCAGAAGTAAACTAGGCCCTTGCTATTCTTCCTCGTTGAATTGTGATCTTAGAACTATAAATGACACTCCAAGATCCAAATCACGGGAAGGCTCTTATCTTAAATGCCATGAATTCGAGACTATCTGAGGCACATTATTCTCAATAGACCATTCATACTCCTGAAATTGACACAATTGTTTGATGTATAACAAAGAACTCCAAGGTATGCATGTTTTTTTTTTATCAGCCATTGCAAAAGTCCTGCCAAAATCCTTTCAGTGAAAATTAGTCCACCACATAATTTCTAACCCAGCAAAAGGGCCACATCGCTAATTCCCTGTCACTAACATACCTGATTACCTCTCTGGGCTGTGCACTGTGTACTGCGCTACAAGCTGAATGTGGTTGCCATGACACTTGCCACCCAATGATATCACTATTTACAAAAACAATATGAAAAGAGGGAGATGAGTTGAAGTTAGTAAGCCATTTTTGCCCAACCACCCCCCTCCCCCAATAGATAGACAAAAGGCACTTCAACTCATAATGTTTTCTTTTTTTTTTTGTTAAGCCTGCTACCACAAACACGAGCAGCACAAGTGTTACCTCTACATCTGCTACTGACAGCAGAGTATCTACTGAAACAAAAACAACAGTTAGTGAAGATGCATCACCAGTTATGCCTGCTAAAGATCAGCAAGAAGTTGTTACTAAGAAGACAGTAACTTCAAAAGGTAAGTACTTCAATCAAGTTTTATCAGAGTGCACATTCCTGAGCTGTTACTAATTGTTAAATTAGCCAAAGGAAATACTTTTGCCAGCAATGTTTTTCAGTTCTTGTTCTTTCAGAGTTGCTGGGGCTCAAACTTGTAATAGCTTTGGAAATTCTGTGGGCTTCCAGCCCTGCATTCTGTGTGTATTGTTTATAACATTTTATAATGCATAGTGATTTTACCCCTTCAGAACTGGACCCTTCAATTGCAGAACTAAAAGACTTTCACACCAATTTTAAGGTGAGCATCTCTTGCTTATTTTAGCAATAATTATTTTGAAATAGTGTTTGTGTTGAAATAGAACAAGTGTTCAGAAGTGCTCTTTCTTAAACATGTAACTGATGATCAAGTCTCCATAGGTTAATGGAGATTTGATTTGAGTACAATTTTAGATCTACTAACCACCAAATTATAAGATATTGGGGGAACAATAAACAGCTGTAGAGGAGACTGTTGCTCAGCAGGTTTCATTTAATGGTTACACTTTAAGATGTCGCATACAGTCTCAAGTGTTTAAACCACCTTGACTTGTTGACTAGAACCACAGTTAAGTACTTCTCCATAGCTTTCATGTGGTCACACTTTAGGATTTTATCCACAGACTTTCAACTTGGGTGGTGTGAACTGCACAACTAACTGTTTTCTTGAGAATGAAAGGGATCCCTCTCTGATGGTCGTCTTTTCTCTGTGTTACAGTTAAGTGAAAAACCGTCAAAGAAAGCTAAGGAGGTTTCACCTGAGCCAGAGACTGTAGAAAAAGCTGCTACACCATCCAGTGGTAAGTATATGTGACCCTTCACGTGAAAAGGGGACTTATGGATTTCACTAAAAACCGTGAATTTTTTTCACGGTCATGGTGCGTGAATTTGAATTTTCACATTGTGATTTAAAAATTTCACGCCGTGTTCCCTCTGTGCTAAAAAACTTTCACTCCTGGCATGAAAGTAATCATGCCGTGAATGATCGGTGGAAACTTTCACGCCATGAAACTTGGTAATGAAGAAAATTGATCGGTGTTAACTTTCATGCCATGAAATAAAAAGTGAAGATTTTCACGCCCTGAAATTGATTGGCCGTGATAAGAAACTTCACACCATGAAATCTAGCCTGCGTTCCTTTGTTTTTCTCTCCACTGCAGCAACATTGAACAAGTCGAATAAACGGAAAATTTGTTAAAGAATCTCTACGATAGGCAGATCTTAACAAGAAAATCAAAAGAATGAACTAAAACTAACAGATACCTTTATAAACTAAAACATCACGTGCTGCGGTAACAAGATATCTATTACACAAATTCTCTACAGTAATTAAATCTTTTGAATTCTACAGGAGTGCGTTATTAAATTTTTCTGAAAAAAATCAACAAACAAACAAAACAAAATGGCTTTTAAAACAAAAATTGCCTGTAAACGTCGTGATCAGTAATGACTAGGTAACTTTGTAACGCTTTCAGCTATGATAAACAGACACAATAAACAGAGTACATGTTTGGCACCACAGAGTCTAGCAATGTTGGCATAGCCAGCAATTATTATTCTCTGTTACTCCTCGTGAATACTTTTTATTCGATCTGCACAAGAGATCTAAAACGGTAGAGAAGAAACTTACAAGCTCTATTCGAAAAGATTAGATTTTGGTGAAATGCTTGAAAAAATAGTTCGGTTATTTTATGCAGGACAATACTTGGCCTGTTTCGCGACATGACGGAGTCATGTTTAGGGAGTGTTCATTATTTATCCTTTGGGGGACGCTGGCTAAATCATGGGGGGGGGGGGGCAGAAAAGTTTGAGGTGCTTCCTTAGGGGGTCATTAGAGTTTCAAGATAGTTAGTGGGGGTCATGAAAGTTTTCTCATGTCACGTGGACACAACTGCTATAATGGCTATTTTACCTGGAACTTCATTGAAATACCATCAAACAGCCTTTTCATATCAAGCAGAATGTCCATGGGTCAAATCCTAGATATCAAACTTATGATAACAATAATAATAATAATAATAATCATAATAATAATAATAATAATAATAATAATA
This sequence comes from Siderastrea radians, assembly GCA_964017195.1. NCBI lineage: Eukaryota > Metazoa > Cnidaria > Anthozoa > Scleractinia > Rhizangiidae > Siderastrea > Siderastrea radians. The sequence continues at coordinate 2,626,783 of OZ024897.1, forward strand.
ATCGTATTAACAATGATTTAGTTATACATAGACAAGTAAAAACGAACGATATAATTTCCTGACGTTTCGGCGACTTCATGACGCCATTTTCAAGGGTCAAATGAGAATTAACTAAATGCCAGTTCAAGAGTTATAACTCAAATTTACATAGCGGAGGTGGCTACACAAATACTTTGGCACGGATAGAATCCGTTTGCACGTTCAAACTCGGTGTTAATTGCTTGATGTAAAGCATCTCGTTGACAAGACAATCAAATTTGTTCCTGCATTTCTTGATAACTTTGAAACAGCTGAGGAGGTCCTCAGGGACAGCACCCGCGTGGTCGTTGTCATAGTGCTTGCGTACTGAAGATGACGTGCTTTTATGTAGCTATGTTGGCTACACGCGCGGGCATTTACATGCCCGCGTGGATGGCCATAAAAGCACGTCATCTTCAGTACGGTGAATCAACCAACAATGAAAGTGAGCTTACAGCCATTACTATGCCTATTACTGCTTCAAGCACCAGTTCTGGAAGAACAGTGATCATAAGGCCAAGGGCACAAGAAGAATATTTTTTTTACTAAATCAATGCATGTTTCTTCCAAAACAATTCTTTAATACTGCATTGTTTAAATTGTTTGCACTTATATAAAGGATGGGGGGAGGGGGTCATTTAAGTTTTGCTGTTGCACGAGGGGGGTCTTAAAGATATTGAAAGTGGAGCCGTAAAAAATGCTGCCCCCCCCCCCAAAGGATAAATAATGAACACTCCCTTAGCAATTTCTTTTTTTTTGAAAATTGAACCATGCATGCCTAAAAGTTTATGTTACGTTCGTCATGCAAAGATAAGACTTGCGAACACTCTGTTCCATTTTCGTAAATGAAAAACTGTTCTGTAAACATGAAAGAAACAAACTGAAGTTGCGTGTTTTTTAGCAGAGAAACGCAATAACAACGCCTGCATAGCGTAGCCGTCAACACCTGATCTTTGGAACCGATTGTATCACTTTTGAATGACTTTCAAGTTTCAATAATGCTTGCAGAAAATCTCTGAAATGCGCCCCCGTCAGTAACGTGATTTATTACAATACAACAACATTCACGGTAGCAAAGTGATGTTCATGTAAGGAATTAATTTTTTCCACGCCATGGATTATTTCACAGAGACTATGACCTTTTTCATGGCGTGAAATATTTCATGGTGGCCGTGACTTTTTTCATGGCGTGTTCACGGCGTGTTGGATAAATTTCACTCACATTCCAATAATTTTCCTTCATTTCACGGGCAGGACCGTGAAAATAGCCATAGCGTGAAATTTGGATAAGCCCCCAAGTCGCGTGAAGGGTCACATATGTAAAAACCTTCATGACATGTTCTGTCATGAGTCAGTAAAGTATCATATACCGGATGAGTGTAGTCCTGAGACGGACTGTTTGCAGTCCTGAGCGGAAGTCATCATCAGAGTCAAGTGAATTGTAACAGTAGATGTTATAAGTCTCTGGTCGTTGCTCTGGTTGGTCGACAAACTTGCGATGTTATTGGTCGTCTGTCAGTTAAGCCGTGATGTTATTGGCTGTGAAGACTGTAAAATATGATTGGTGCATTTCGATCCGTCTTTTGTTATTCAAATGTCCATTGGTCTATTGTTAGTAAATTTGGTTGGTTTTGTTTGTCTTGTTGTTGTCCTCAATAAGTCGTTTGTAAGGTACAGTTAGTTGTTGGCAACGGTTCAGTGGTGTTTGTTCTAAGTTAGCAAACCAGCCTTCCAGAGTGATTTGTTGAAAGTAGTTTGTACTGTAGGTGACGCATTTAGCAGAGTCCCAGTCAATTCTGTGGTTTGCTTTTAAATGGTGCTCAGCAATGTGATTGTTGATATTACCATTTCTTGCCACTCGTTTGTGTTCAGTCAGTCGGATGTTCAAATTTCTGCTGGTCTCACCAATACAAGTGGCCTGGCAGTCGCAGCATTTGATCTTGTAAACTGCTCCCTGTCTGTCGTTTGGTTCGTCTTTGTTCTTTACGCTCATCAGTAGTTGTTGCAAAGTAGTGATAGGTTTGTGAGCAACGTTGTTGTTGTAGGGTTGTAGGATTGGTGCGGTGTTTCAGAAGTCCCTTTGATGTAAGGTGGTTGCAGTAGTGACAGGTGTCGCGTTGGTGTTCATAGCGTTCGGTTCAGAGTTTCTGTAAGTGTTGTGTCTAATAAAGTCGTGGCTGTAATTGTTCTTGCTGAAAACATAATTGTCTAAGTACTAATTGAAGGGCCCGGTGGAAAAAGGGCGTAAGTGACGATTTGTGGTTAAAATCGAAATTGCTCCTATTTAGCTGAACATTGGCACACAGGCTGGTTTTCATGTGAGGAACGCTGTTGCGCACTTATTTAGTGACCTGAGATCTAAAATTTGAAGAATTAGCGTATTACTTTTGCGTGAAAAGTGTTGTTGAACTGAACTCGCTCAAGTGATGCGTGAAAGATTTCTTTTGTTCTCTGCCTGAACTAAAACAAAGGAATTCAACCTAGAATCCGCGGTCCTGTTGTTTTCTTTGTGTCAGTTTCAAGCAAAAGTAATACGCTAATTCTTCAAATTTTAGATCTCAGGTCAAGAAATAAGTGCGCAACGGCGTTCCTCACATGAAAACCAGCCTGTGTGCCAATGTTCAGCTAAATAGGAGCAATTTCGATTTTAACCTCAAATCGTCGCTTACGCCCTTTTTCCACCGGGCCCTTCAATTCAATTAATGTCTTGATTTTGTCTGTTTAACTGTCAGGTGAGTCACAAACTAGTTGCATGCGTCTTGTCAAGGTCTGCTATTCGTTGCTTTGTGAGAAGTAGGGTTGTAAGATGATTGGTCTAGTTGTCTGGCGGCATGTGTCGGTTTTCTGTAAATTGTCGTCCGTAGTTTGTTATTGTCACAGGTGACTGAGCAGTCTAGAAAAGGTATTTTACCATTTTCCTCAATCTCCTTAGTAAACTGTATGTGGGCATTTTGTCTGTTGCGGTGTTCGTGAAAATTGACGATTTCATCTTTGTTTATGGCTGTAAAGGTATCGTCAATGTAGTATAGCCAGAGTGGTAGTGTTCCTGTGTAAGTTGCAAGGGTTTGTTCCTCTGTGTTTTGCATAACGATTTCTGCAACAACAACAACAGAAACCTGTGAGCCCATGGCTATTCGATGCAACTGTTTGCCGTTGTACTGAAAGTAAAGTAGAACTAAGACAGAGGTTCAGTAAGTCCATTAAGTCGTCTGTAGGTAGCGGCAGTTTAATAGTAGAGTTGTCGCAAAGTAGTAATAGGTTTGTAAGCAACGTTTTGTGTGAGTAGTAGGCAACATCTTATTTCGCTGATTTCAGTGACAGTTACTCAGTTAAGCCAGTGGGATTCAAGGTTTTTCTCCATTGTACAAAGACAGGTGCAAAATGCAAGTTTTCTTTCCTCCATCACTTCAGTAAAAGTACACTAACTTTAAAAATAACTATAAATCCATATTCTTTTTAGAAACACCACCTCCTGAGGCTGTCAAAACTGATGATGAGAAGACTTCGAAACCCCCTGATGACAAGTGTGTTGTAGTTTTCTTTTGCCATTTGCTATGCTAACATTAATCATTGTTTTACTTGCTGGTGTGTTTCTTATCAAGTTATGTGAAGAGTGAAGTTAAATGTTTAAAAATTTTGGTAACACTTTAAGTCCAAAGAGTGACCAGCATCTTATTTCTCCTTACAATAATTCACTAGATGATCAAATATACAGGTCATGAGAATAAAGGAAATGATCACCAGACATGAAATGTGTTGATGTTCAATCAAATTCTCCCAACTAGTAACATACGAAATATTTGGAGAACAGTGAGGAGAATCTGCATGTGGATATTGGGGCTTAAAGGGTTAACTCCTCAATGCAATATTCCCTTAATTATCGATTCGGTGAAGTGCAGTTATGGTGCTCTACTTGTGGACAAGAAATTCTGAGATTGAACCCTACAGACAAAAATTTATGGGCTTCTACATAGTTGTACAACATATTGTAGTTTTTGTGGGTCATCTAACTTTTGTTACTGGCCTGTTACTATCAGTGAAGTTTCAGTTTCAGTTGATAGATAAACTCAGATCTTATTGTGAAGCCACCTAAGTGTGCCTCTGTAGAGCAATTTTTTTCTTCACTGAAGCTGAGTGGAGATGAATGTATACATGTAGAGTATTAAACTAACCTCCTTTTGTATCCCAGCATTTTAGCAAAATCAAAGCTAAATCCTTTGGCTAAGGAATTCAAATTTACTCCAAAGACTCAGGTATGTAAGAACAATTTCAGAAGTAAAATAAATTGTACTGGTAATTTTTTTTCAGATTTTTTTTTCAAAACATTGAAAATCTTCTGCTGGAGATACTTCATAGATATATTACTAGCAATTATCTGATAACTAATGTTACCAGAAAATATCATTTTTTAAGCTGCAAACACTGGGTTAAGCTCTAGCGACCAAGGCTTTACCTGCATGTTTAGGAGTGCAGAGAACTTTACAATAACAATTATTTTCCCACTTATTGACTGAAAAGGAGGACCAGACAGGAAAATGTTTGGCTTGAGCTTATGGCTAACAAACAAGCTCAGCACGGTTTGTGCATCATGACCAAGGGCAAAATATTTTTCCCATCTGACCAGACCTAACTCAGTCAATAAGTATTTTATCATATCACCATGGGAGAATAAACACTCGGTGAATGTCAAAGTGCATGTGCGCAGAACAGATGAAGAGATGATGTGTGCGGGCCAGACACCTTTTTCTGGGCTTTCTCGCGACAGCCCATGCGGTCCTATGACAAAAAAATCTGGAAATACAGTTGACTCCCAGTAGCTCGAACCCTCGGTTACTCGAAGCTCGCACTAACTCGAACCAAAATTGATTCCCTCTGGATTTACTCCACACATTTACTGTAATTTTACTCTCAATACCTCGAAGTGAATTCCTATTCCCTTCGGGTCATTTTGTCCTTGATAACTCGAACCTCATTTGTCATAGTGTAATGAGAAAAAACATACTTCATAACACTGAATTTATTTTGAAACAATTTTCGAAAAATTGAGCAGCATTGTGGTTTTAAAGTGTCGTATTGTTCTTTGTGTCAATTTCTTTAGTTTCCTCGTGTTTTGGTGGACAAAACATGTCAGTTCTTCGTAATAAGTTTTGTCAGCAGGAATCCCATCCCCCGATAACTCAAACTCCCAATAACTTGAACCTTTTTTTATTTCCCTTGAAGGTTAGAGTTATCGGGAGTCAATTGTATTGCTCTGTAGATAAAAAAACCCTCTTTGTTTTCCTTCAAATTTCTAAAATCAATGGGAAGCCTGAAAGAGCAACTCAGTTTCCTATTGAAATTCAAATGGATGTTTAATTTCAAATGGAAACGTTCTTCAAAGATAAATAATTACTGACTAAAGTTCCTTAATTTTTTGTTAAGTAGCTTAAGATTTAGTAACAGTTTTTTGTCTTTTCAGAAACCTGTGCCGTCTCCCCAACCGCCGCAGTATGTCCCTGTGGTCGCTCAGCCATTTTCTCCGACATCCATGAGGCCTCCTGCAGTCCCTGGTTCACCATATCCTCCTCAACAACTGATGATGGTTGGACCACAGCAGTTTAATGTTTACAGCAGAGGAAAACAGCCCTACAATAAACGTTAGTTTGAACACTGTCTACACTATTCTCTCTGTGCAACTGGTTATCATCTGCTTGGTTTTTTAACACTAGTTTGTTGCATCATGTTGATGAGACTTTTTCTTCAAGCAGCCAGGAGCCAATCGTATGGTGGACGTGAACAGGGTGAATCACCACCATACATTTCAGCAGCTGCTGCCGCAGGAAGCCCAATCATTGCACCAGGCGCCACATTCCCACAAACTGTTTACCAGATCCCGGGACCTCAAGTGGCTTATGTGCAGTCTCCCGCAGGAATGGTGCCACAGCAAGTGGTGCCGCAGGTCAGTGGAAAATGCTGCTAGTATTAAGATACTGATCTCATGATATACATAGTATTTCTACTGCTACAACAACAACTACTACTACTACTACAACTACTGCTGCTGCTGCTGCTGCTACTACTACTACTACTACTGCTACTACTACTACTACCACTACTACCACTACTACCACTACTACTACTGCTGCTGCTGCTGCTGCTGCTCCTACTACTACTACTACTACTGCTATTACTACTGCTGCTGCTGCTACTACTGCAACTGCCTCTGCCACTACTACTACTACTGCTACTTTAACTGCCGCTGCCACTACTACTACTGCTGCTGCTGCTGCTTTTGCTTGTAAGGGTAGCAGGGGGAAAGCTCTCTTACAAAACTGCTAACAGACCACTAAGAACCACTAGATTGTGTCAAAACACTTGAAGACAAGAGACAACATACAGTAGTGTTGACATGCTGTCTGCTATTCACCTCCAAAGTTGAGGTGAATAGTGGTGGTATATATCAGTAATAAATGTTTGGAGTCAGGTCCTGAGCCTAGTGTTTGACTGACAACTTCTTTCAATCTGATCTCACAAGGGTTGTCATTCAAGGGGAATGGTTACTTACTAGGTGATTCTTCACAAAGTAATGCTGTTTGTTTTTCCTTCTATAGTATGTTGTTCCTACTCCACATGGACATCCAAGATTTATTGCTCCGGTAGGTCACCACTTGAATGAATTATTATACATCTGTGTATTTCTGTACTCACAAAAGAATCTGTGGTGCTGCCTCAGTGAACAGGAACAAAACTGAGTTGATAGGGCAAATTGGCCACCGTAAAGAGAATGAAATCTGACGTTTTTGGGTGCTAGCCCTTGGATTCGCTCTGACCAAGGGCTAACGCTTAAAATTAAAATTGTTTTTTCTTGTAGGTGTCATCCCCAGCAGGTGGTGCTTCTGTTCCCATGACACAGACCTACCAGGATGGTAGCCATGTACCAGTTTACGGTAAGTTTCACCCTTTCACCTCTATAAAGTGGATGATGACCCTGCAAGCAGTGGTTTCTTGGTTTCTGTATGTTTCAGTGTGCAAATACCGTATTTACTCGAGTAAGCGCCACGGTGCTCTTTAAATTTTTAGTGTTTCAGATGCAGCGCTTATTCAGGGGCGGCGCTTATTTGAGGGCGGCGCTCTTTAAAAAATCATAATACTTGTAAACGATAACAAGCAAATGTTAACAAAGAAAAAATAATGAAATATACACAATTCGAACTGAAAAGCTTGATAATACAGGAGAATAAATTCCGGAGGCTGGTTTGGATTGACTTGTACCATACTTGTTTATTAGTTACTGATTCAGTCTGATGATGCTTTGATTAGGTGCCACATTTTTGTGAATGAATGCGGCGCTTATTCGAGGGCGGTGCTCTTTAATATTTTTGCTCTCCTATGCGGCGCTTAATTGAGGGTGGCGCTTAATCGGGGGCGGCGCTTAATCTAGTAAATACAGTAAGTATCCTTTGCGCAAAACCATCTGACTCCTTTATCTTCTGCCATTCAGGATCTTGGATGAATAAGTTAGAAATTCTTGTTTCAACTGCTTTAAAACTTATGCATGCTGTTAATGTTGTCAAAAAAGGGTGTATTGTGACGTGCAACAGATTTGCCAAATAATTTGTTTTACAAACTTGCATGCATAAAGTAAATTGGTGGTAATTGTGCATAGTGGCACTGTAGAAAATGTGAGAATGTCTTGAATATTAAATGACATAATTTACAGATATGGCTGTAAGATATGTTTATATGGCTGTGTGGAGAGAGTTGCCACCCAGCCGTAAAAATGCCTGTGATTTTGAATGCATTGTTTGAGGCAAATTTCACCATCTTTCTCTCAAACATGGCACTTTAACCGAATATATATGCCCTTTCTACCTATGATGTCTGTTTCATTCTTGGAAGAAATTCTCTAGTCAGCATGTAAACAACGAGGTCAGCAAATATCGCTCTATAATAAAACCAACAAACATTTGTTTGAAATTACGAATATATGAAATTCATATATTTGAACTGCGGAATGAAGAAATAAATGTAAAGAAGATCCTCGCAGTTATTAACGCAACTTATGCAGTTGCGAAAAAAAAGCCTGAAAAAATTAGGCTTGCCGGGATTCGAACCCTGACCTCTGCGATACCGGTGCAGCGCTCTAACCAATTGAGCTATCAAGCCAACTGGGAGCTGGTCATTAAATTGGTTCGTAATATACCCGGGAAAGATGACGATGAAATTATGAATTCTTTACATTTATTTATGAATTCTTTACATTTATTTCTTCATTCCACAGTTCAAATATATGAATTTCATATATTCATAATTTCATCGTCATCTTTCCCGGGTATATTACGAACCAATTTAATGACCAGCTCCCAGTTGGCTTGATAGCTCAATTGGTTAGAGCGCTGCACTGGTATCGCAGAGGTCAGGGTTCGAATCCCGGAAAGCCTGATTTTTTCAGGCTTTCTTTTCGCAACTGCATAAGTTGCATTAATAACTGCGAGGATCTTCTTTACATTTAAACATTTGTTTGTTTCGTTAGTTGCTGGTAATGTGTCAGCAATTCCAGGCACAGCCACACCACCTGGTCAGCCTCAGCCAAGCCCATCACAGCAGGGACAGTTTATTTTCACTGCTCCTGTTCCACAGATGCCAGGCCAGCCCCAGGCAGCTGGACCTGGTCCTGCTGGCCCCACCCAGTTTACTCAGGGAGCCCTGATGTACATCCCTAATGCCAGTGTTCCTACATCTACTGCTTCAGGGCCTGTCTCCTACATCGCAAGTAAATTATCTAATTTTTTTTCCGCTACTAAATAAAATTCTTCAGAGGCGAGTTCTGCAGGTTTCTAGGGATAAGGCATCTTTATAATGAATGGATCTGGAATTACTGTTAATCCCATTGTTGATACTTTGATGCCACTTGCATGTTGGTACTCATTTATTTTCTACACCCAATGGAAACTCTTTTAGTCAGCATGGAGGCACCTCTCCATGCTCAGTATTTTTAAAACCCCTTGGTCACCAAAATAGCAAATGTCAAGGTTTTAACATGTTCTGTTCGGTGCCATGAATTTGACCACCCCCAGGCCTTAGCAATTAACTGTTGATTTCAAATTATGTTACTATGGGACTAAGAATGTGGCTGTTGGTCGTAATATCAAGGTCACATTAATGAAGTGGTCATGCTGTTCCTTTTCCCATTTCTCAGATGCCATTAGAAAGACAAGGCCGAATCTATTATCTTAATAAATGTAAACCTGTCTTATGGGTGTCTCCTCCCTCTTTTTTAGGTACATACCCTGGAGACAGAATACAGTAAGCCATAAGCTGCATTTGCCCCGCCTTGAACAGATTAGTCCGCCTCTGTTGCTGTGTTTGTGAACTGTGAAGATCGCCATGGCAGAGGGAGGCATATGAGAAAACATCTTTTCAGCCCCTCTGTTACGTTAGAAATTTTTTTGCAAAAGCAAATAAAATATTGTTGGTTTAAATTTTGATACAATTTGTGTTGCTTTGGTTTCTTTACTTTCTGAACCAGCGTGCTACTACTGTATGTGTTGAGCTCTGTGTCTAGTGGTCCAATTTTTGGGGGAAAGTGCAGGTCAAAACAAACATTTGGAAGCAAAGCTAAATTTGTAGTGGTGTTCAGGGCTTTGCACTTGGATCTGATTAGTGTTTTAGAGATCAGTGTCAACTATTAATTCTCGGGTCCTCACCCTACGCACGGAAATAAAACTCTAGGGAGCCACCTTAAGTGCCATGTAACATTGTGTAATTATTGTTGTGTCACTCTATGCAGACTGGTAGGGATTGTGGGCTCAGATATTTTAGCTTGAAAATGGTGCCAGAGTTCCAATATAAACAATAGAGTTCTTCTGTTGAAGGCACCATGGTGTGATAGGTAGCCCGAGGAAATTTGATGTTCACAACAAATATTACGTTCGAGGGCTTATATTGAACATCAAATTTCCGAGGGAACCTATCACACATACATGTAGGGCCTGAGACAGAGGGACTCTTGTTTTTATTGTACAACGCTAAATTTTGAGCAAAAATTGCCAAAAATAGGCACCCGCTGAGAAGAGACACTTGCATCACGTGATCGATTTCGACCAATGGGAGCACGCCAAAATTTAGCATTGAACTATAGGTGGTAATGATAATAATCATAATATAAATAATATAATAACAGATCCCATGACGTCTGCTGACGTGATGATGTCATAGCATTGTGGGCTCATGTTTTTAAGACTAAGTAATATGGGCAACAATTTTGTCCACCTTTGCGTGGAACAACCTTGCATTGCAAGTTGAGACTGTTGTGCGTGCCTTTCTGGTTCCACGCTAAACAAATTTTCATGTTACAAAATAGAAGCAACATCTATTTTCTGCAAGATGAACGTTTGTTGCTTGAAGAGGTGGTAGTACACGCGACAATCTCAACTTACAACGCAACACTTTTGTGCGACAAACTGCATGAAAATGTTTCCCACATTACTTCGCTTTTTGTTGCATTGTCATTTTGACAAGTTCCTGTGTGACAGAAAGCTATGGCCCTCTCCTGACCAGTTGGGGTTGCAGGCTTGGATGTTAAGGGAAAAGACGATGAGGAGGGATTGCAGGCTCACATCTCAGGGGGATGCAGGGTCGGGCCTAAAATGACGTCAGCTGACTGATAGGGATTGGAGGCTCAGGTCTTAGTTGAAGTCCGCTGACCAGTCGCGTTGGGATTGTAGGCTCGGCTTTTAAGTGAAAACAATCAATCAGTTCTCTGGAGAAAGACCGCTAACCAGTTAGGATTGTGGGCATCAGGCTTAGGGAACACCGCTGAACAGTCAGATTCGATGACTCGGGTCTCTGGGGAAGACCAGCCGCCAGTAAGGATTGTGGGCTAAGGCCTCATTACACCAATATTTTCTTATCACTGCACAGGTCGCCCAAGCTCACTTTGAGAGGAACGCATATATTAACCTGTTCCTTTTTGCATATATTATGAGTCGGCAAAATAGAAGAGTTTGTATGAAAAATACAACTAAGACGCTTTAAATGCCATAAATGCGAAATAGTTCATAATATCAGTGGTTCACCATGTTTCTGTGTTGTAGTAATTGCTATTTCATGGCCTTTTGGGGTGATTTGAAGCGTTTTGAGCGAGAATAAACGTCCTTCTTTCCTTGCACCTAACACGTAATAAGCGGAGCGAAAGGTGACACACTGGTAGCCGTCACGTGACCGATTCAAAGTTATTTATTTGCTGTAAATCTCGAATTTGGGCACCTCTCTCCAAAATTCTTCAAGACACCAGTAACTTTACATCGTAACAACAATTATATACCAAAAAAGTCCAACATTCCCGTCCATTCCCTTATCAAAATCACAATTTTCAGTCTCTGCGCCACAGCGAACCATCCGTGTGACGAACTGTTCGCGAATGCAAATTTCTGATCTCTTTTCATTGGAAGACTTGCACAATAGGCGCTCATGACAAAAATATCCCGTGTATGGGAGGCGTATTTGACAAAGTATCTGTGAGATTTGATAGTCGCACGTCAAGCGTGCAAAATACAGAACTTGTGAATTACGCCAGTTTTAGCGCCAAGACGTTACCAGAAAAAACCACACATGGTTAAATAAATTCAACAACAGAAAACAAATTGACTTTCTTATTTTATCTCGAACACGAACAAGCTAAGAGTTCTTTTTTTGACACCCTCTGATTCGAAATGTCACTATGTGTAGCACGTAAGTAATTTTAGATTTTTTTGTTTCAGTATTATCAAGAAAGGTTTTTTAAAACTTTTAACAGTTAAAAGTAATCGCCCGTTTCGACCGCTCTTCGATCATTATCAAGTTAATGTTCAGGGGCCCGTTCCTCTTAAGTCCCGATAACTTTTCGGGCCCAGAAAGCTAAGTTCTGAGCGCAAGGTTTACCTTAACGATTCAAATTATGTTGGTTTTTAAAGCCAAGCAGTAAAATTGTAAGTTGACGAAACAAGTCCACCTGGTTTGCCGCCGGCTAAAAGCTACACCACCATTTTATAGATTTTGATTTCAAATTATAGCTTCGGGTCCGAAAAGTTATCAGGACTTTCGACAAAATGGACCCACAACAATTTGTTTTTTTTTTTTCTGTTATTATGACAAAGAGTGGTCGAAAAGTCGTCTTTTATCGTTACTTTTTATTGTTAAATGTTTTTGGGCATGAAATAAGTTACTATTTAGGTTGTCGGTCACCACAAATAAAAACATATCTCTATCAAACTCAGTCAAAACATGTGCAAAAAGTGAACTGTGAGTAATGTGAAGCACTGAGAAAACGTTGTCAAGATTTTAATCAAAGCAAAGCTAGACCCATTTGGTGAATATTTTAGACGTTTAACTCTATTTGGCCTACGTTTTTTGGATTTCCTGAGCTTAAAAGGGTCCCCTTTCTCATCATTTCTGAACGACAGCCATCTTTGTCTGTCATCTTGGATTTCGAGATTCCTCCAAAAGCTCACAAAACCGTCAAAAATTGACCAAATAAAAACCATTAAATAAGCGCTAAAAGGAGCTAAAGATGTGAAAAATACAAAGAACAACGGGAAAATTATCATTAAAAAAAGCCAAAAATCAAAATTTCGATACACATACCTGTCAAAATACGGTTGCCATGGAAACGACAAATCGCTTGGTTTAATAAATGTGATACTAAATTGTTGTCAGATAAATTTACACAAAAGTTTGGCGGCGTTTATTTTAGTATTTAAAAAAATTAATCCTATTTAGCCTGGGGGGGGGGGCATTCTCGTACCTCGAGTCTTGGGGCACATCGTGCCCCCGCGCTGACGCATGCTCAAACGAATTATAACTTTTAAACGGCTAGACGAATAATCACCAAATCTCGTGACTTTTCCAAAAATTTATTAGAGAAAATTTTACTGAGTCAATGACGTGTCTATGATGATTGACGTTTCCATAGCAGCATCAGAAGTGTATTTTGACCATTTTCTGTCTTTAGTTTTGTTTTCAGTTTTTCCCCTTCCTTTGTAAGAAGATAGTCCTTCACTTGTCTGTGCTTGTTTTGATTAAGTATGTTTCTTAGAACAAAATCATTGTCAGCTGTATGACTGTATGCTCGGGATTCAAGATGGCGGCCTCAAAATTCAAAATGACTGGTTTGTGACGTCATTGTGACGTCATGACACGTCATAATCGGTACGTCATAAACCGAATCTGTTAAGGAGGCTCGAAATAGTTTTGTTGGGCGCGCGCAGACTGGGTTCCAATTTACCCGTGAGACTCAAAAATTAAAACGAACAAACAAAAATGGCATCGCGCTCTCGTCTGGATTTAATATTTTGCGCCGGTCTTTTGAAAGCTGCGTGTAGGCAAGGTTGAAAACGACTGGAACTTAGGTGACAATTCACTTGAATCATGTCCTCTTCAATGTTATCAACGCGATCGTCAACTCAGCCGCATATGAAGCGCAGTAAGCTTATATTCTGAGGCTGTGCAACTGAACTGTTCTAGAGAGGACGGTGACTTCAAAACTCTCTCATCTCCAGTGAAATCGTATAAAGGCCCTAGAATAGTCGCCTTTTTACCATTAGTTTCTTTCACTGACCACGGAAGCCTTTTCTACGTCCAGGTCGCAGGAAAAAAGTCTGGCACCGTTTCCGTGCCAGGGCAAATTTTTCGCGAACTCCGATTCGAGTTTCTGAGAAAACATTCCCATTTAGAAAAAGACAAAAAAAAAAAAAAAAAAAAAACAGCCACACACACACGTTTACGGTGTTGTTAGCAAAAACAATTTAGACTACAGTAAAAGGTTTTTATTGTCTTCACATCATGAAATAACAGGGCAAGAATTTAAAAGAAAAAATTAGTGTAACAAAATTAAACTTGCAGTGAGCGAAAAAAATACCTTGTGAAACAGACAGATTTTGACTCAATAAAGAGACTTATTCATGTCGAAATGTTGACAAACCAGCCGCTTCAAAGAAAATATTACAAACAATCAGGTGAAAGATTCGCTTTCTATTTTGCTGAAGTGGTAGTTTCAATCTCAGTTTCACCGTAAATCTGTTTACTTGCGAAACAAAATGAAAAAGCGTACAAGAGAATTTCAAAACAATTCATCGCGCGCTATATTTTTATCAGCAGTCGGCTCGCTAAAAACAAGTTAGTTTTTTTCAAGTTAGTTTTCTGGGAAATACTCCACATTTCCGGATAAAAGAAGTGCTCTCTTATTTGCTAAGTGATAGTGCGATAGTTTGGTGGTAGTACGTTTTTTTTCCGTAATGCAATAAGAAAAACCGACCTGTAGAATAATCTCAAAACATTACCGCGCGCTATCTTTGTAAATTCGTTTGGTACGAAATTCTCAAATGTTCGGATAAAAGAAATGGTTTCTATCTTGCCGAACTGGTAATATTGATAATTTGACTGTTATTGGTTTTTCCTGGGGCGAAAACAATTCTTCAAACCTTCAAAGCGGTCCTTTAAATTGAGTTTTGATCAATCAATCGAACAAGTTTTTTCAACAGAAAATTCTTGACAACGTTGATACTTATTAAAGATCATCAAAGGTAGTTTTGTCCTCGTTTGAATACATACCTCCACATGAGGGACTTCTTCAATATATTGTTTTTATAGTTGGAAATGTTGTCTTTTTGTTAATTCTGTCCTTGTGCTCCTGTGAGACATATAATCCCGAAGTGGTGTCCATGTACTCGTTGCTCAATCCTGAACTCCGTTTGAAGGACAACCTTGCCTGATTGCAGTATTTTCGAAACTCCGTTGTTTTTAAGATTTTCAAGCACATTCCACCTTGGTAGAAGTACTTGCTCTCCATCGCATACGTTTCCAATCCTCGTTTAGGTTAAGAATCGTTGACATGTAAATAATTGTACAGTGGTATTAACAGTAAGCTAAAGTCCACCACGGCTTTCGAAAACATGATATTTGTGAACGAACGCTGCGAACGTCTGCAAACATTTCTAGAGATAAGTTCAGTTTTCACGGAGTTCAAATAGGCTCTTCAGGCAGACGATAAATCAAAACAAGTACAGAAAGCAGCCTGTCTTACGAGGATTAAGACAATCTTTGTTCCCAAGGTGTAGAAGAAGCATAAGTCGCCATTCTGAGCGAAGTGCCGATGAATTCACTTGAGATAGAATCAATCTGCACGAGGAGGAAAACATTCCGCTATATTTGGTGCCAATGATCCAATGATTTGAAAACAAATGATGTAATGTTCTTCGACAAGCACCGATCCACTCAAAACGTCACCTTTTCAAACGTAATGAAAGTCATCAGGGCGAAAGAAACGCCCAACGAAATAAACCTGGAATAAACAGACTTGAAACTGCGTGCCGAGAGTGGCGTGACAGTTTCTGCGCATGCGCAGTTGCCTATCTTGTCGTGTCGAAATTTTCAAAATTTTGTAACTTAGGAAGAACATAATTTCGCTTCCGCTCGGTTGATTTCTTTGACTTTTTGCATGTTAACTCTTATATGCCCAAAGAGTTTTTCAAGCGAGATTAAAAAAATTCTGTCGTACGGGAGAAAAGTTAAAGGCAAATTCGTAAAAAAGTGTTTTTTGCTGAAAGTTTTCGACAGAATTTTCTTTAACTTAATCCTTAGGTAGCTTACTAGAATCAAAGGCCGTATGCAAAATTCAAAGAAATTTCACCGTCATATTTTCAAGCAAACTTAGGATATCTCTATTTTATGGTCATACTTCGAAACTTAACTGCGGTTGCCATGGCAACAAATTTCTTAAGGAATCTACCAAAAATTGACACTTCGATATTATCGTTATTTTGGAGCAAAATTTGATCATGATTGGCCAACTCTAACCTAAATATTTTAACTCCCAAATATAACGCATCGAAAAAAACAAGAACCCTTTCGGGCCACCTTAAGCTAAGGACGTGCTAAAAACATGCCAAGTTTTATCGCAAGAGCTTTAAGACGGAATCCATCAGGAAATTGAGTAATCAGTGGACAAAAACCTTGTACCAGAATAATTTAAAGTTTATCGCATTCTTTTTTACACTTTTTAAGAGCTATAGACGTAATTAGTTATCTGTAATAACACCAAAGACAATTTCTTATGGGAACCCGTGAAATTAAAATTCAAATTTCATAGGAATTGTGTAAACACGGGTAAAATAGGCAAATTTTTATGCGTAAGATTTCATTTTGTGAAATTTGAAATTTATTTTCTCGGGCTCCCATAAGAAATTGTCTTTGGGGTTATTACAGTTAACAAATTACATCCATAGCTCTCAAAAAATGTAAAAAAGAATGCGATATCCTTTAAATTATTCTGGTACAAGATTTTTGTCCACTGAAAATTAAAATTACTCAATGTCCTAATGGATTCCGTCTTAATACTTTTCGAGATCTGTGGGGGGGGGACACAAAGTGCCCCCCCCCCCATAGAAACTCCAAAAAACTCCAAAAAAGCCTAGGAAAATAGGGTTAACGTTTGAAGTCAGTGCGAATAGATTAAAGCGTTGCACCATCATTGCTTTCAATAACAGGAAAGAACGCAGACTAAAAGGACTAATTTACAAAATTAGTTTTACAAGGTACAAGGTAATGTAGCCTGGGTACCTGGGGCGATTTTGACCTGCACGTCCAATTTTCTTAGTACTTACAATGAAAACCCTTCGCAAATGTACAATAAAAAACACGAACCATTAGAAAAAAATAATTGCTTATATTCGAAATGATCTTGACGCCTACTTTTATCTCAGGCATCGCAAGAGTGATTTTCATATTATTGCTATGCCGCTGAATACTTTCTTACCATGTCAGACGCCACCGCGGTGGCGTTCGAAGCGATCATATGGAAACGAGGTTTAAGAAATGTAAAAACGTCTGTAATGTTCCCACTTTTTTCTATGGAACAGGCTAACCCCGGAACAAAGCAAGATATTACAGAAAGTCGAGTGTGGGCATAACGTCCTAATCTGTGGCCAAGCAGGGAGTGGTAAATCTTACCTTATTAACCATTTAGTTGAATCACTGAGAAGGAAAAAACGAAATGTAACCGTGGTCTCCTCCAGCGGGATTTCCTGCAAAGTGTTTGATCAATCTCTAAAAGCATCCACGGTTCATTCTGCGTATGGTTTGCAAACTGCTGAGCTGCCATGGAACAAAGTTGTGGCACGGTCACCTACGATGAATCATTGTATGTCAAAAATATTGCTAACTGACACTTTAATTTGGGATGAAGCAAGCCTTTCAAGCGCGAGGACCCTCCAAATAGTAAATGCAATCCACCAGGCTCTTGCTTTAAAAGCAAAGAAAGATGTGGGAAAGCCATTTGGAGGGAAACAAGTTGTACTGGTGGGCGATTTCTTGCAACTTAGACCAGTGCCAAATCTGTTCGACACAGGGAGGTTCTTATTTGAGGCTGAGATTTTCAAAGTGTCCTTTCCTCATCGGTATGAGCTGTTGTCTTTAAGAGGACAGCTCAAAGGGAGTAGTGCGTTCTTAAAGGCCCTCAAAGATCTTCGAGTTGGCCAGTGTTCAGAAGAAAGTGAAAATTTGCTATCGTTACTTAGGAGGCCTTTGGATGAGGATCTGGAGAACGTGGCAACCCATATTTATTTTCGAAAGATTCCTGTGCAGCTGCACAATATGCGAAAACTACAGGAACTTCCAGGTGAAATGTTGTCTTTTGACAGCCAAGACAGAGGCAGATAGGACGGAAAGAGCTGTCCTGCCCTCGCTAGATTGCAGATTGCAAGAAAGAAATGGAAGCGTTAACTTCAGTGTGGTCGACATGCCAGCACAAGGCCTTACAAACTGAGCTTCGCCATGTTGGAGGATGGGCGATTAGAAGAGTCCTGGACAGCTCCAGAAAATACGTTCGAGATAACATGTTCTCTTCAGTACAAACCACAAGAGTTAATGTTGACAAAAACCGTGGAAAATGTGAATTGCTTGAAGAAAATGTAATCTTTCCTTTCTCGGTTATCCTGAACGAAGCGTCCTCGCCAGAAACACTGGAACTGACAGAGGACAGACAATACAGGAACAGAGGTCTCGTTCACATATCAGATAAAGCTTTTCAGTTCATTTGTGAGTTAGAGCAGTTCAGGGTGGACAACCTGAATGTGTTAAAACTTGGGGACACCATTAGGAAAGAGGAATTTGTTGAAACTGCTTTGGAAAGCGCTCTTCTGGCCGAAAACCTGAAATCAAGCTGGTCCTCGTGCTTTGAAGAAGACAATGAAAAGGTAAGCGAAAGTAGTTTTTGAATTCGTGGCATTTGATGCAATGAAAATGCCAAATACGCAGGAAGTCGTAGCGATTATTTCAAATCTTCCGTTGAAACTAACTATAGTGAGTTGTTTGGGACACGTTGCCTCCTATGTGGATTAACGAACAATCTAATTTCCTTTATCCAAACACGAAGGAGGTAATATAATGGTATGATTCGCCTAAGATTGGGTGATGTTTCCACATGTTTTATTACCTGATGTAGTATATGGTATTATCATTATTATATGAAATAAAAATTGTATAAAACCTGCGTCTTTATGACATCATAAAGCTTTAGTTTAAGCGGAGTTGCAAGAGTTTGCGACTTCGTCCAGGGCTTAAAGGCCTATCATTACGGTGGGAATTTTGCTTCTTTTCGTTGCGCGCGCTGTTCGCGTCATGCAAAAAAAGTCTTCAACAATTGTCATTTTTTTCTTCCTTTCGGAGATTCTCGCTTTAGATCTTGATCAGTGTGATACATTGTCAAGGCATAGCGTGCACGTGTTTGTTCCCCACAAGTGCTGTTTCGAACATTTTTAAAGCAGTGTCATCAGTAAGCTTAAATTCAAGTCAATTGCAAGGTTTGAGGGCGGTTTAATCGGCAAATCGTCTACACGTCATTAAATCAGACTTGCCTATCCCTAGAGGAAAAATCTTGAGATTTAAATCTAGAGTTACATGTAGGAATAGTGGTGAGAAGTGGGAAAGAGAGTAGTGAGAGGTCCCATATTTTTGCAACTCAGGATAGCATGAGATACATGTAGGTCATGAAATCCTGAGACTCACGACAAAGTTGTGAGACTTGGCAAGTCTTTTAAATATTAAAAGCATACCACAGATGAGCTAATAAATGCCCAGGGCTTTTACATGTATTTTATTTTGGGTCCAAGAGAGTTTGTTTAATAGATAAGAGAGAGACATTTATTGTCATTTTTGAAACAATCTCTACAAAACTAATATGCTTTTGGCAATAATATCGAGAGAGTTTATATATAATTATGAATAACATGTTCAGTCCATCAATATTCGCCTCTTTAGAATCGATTAGAAACAAGAAGGAAACTTGGCCGAGTTAACTTTCTCAAAGTCTTCTGGAAATAGGGCAGTAGGTGATCAGCGCATCCCCAGTAATGATCCCAGAATCTTTTTGCAAAAGTTATCTTGGCCCAGTTTCCTTCTCGTTTCTAAAGTGCTGAATTGATAAGTCTAGGCTCTCTCAGTCACTTTTTCAAACCTGTTTTTCTCTCCAGAACACACACTTGCTGTTCCTCATATTATACTGATAAAATGTGTGATAGAATGCCATTTGAGTCGTGTGTTGACTTAAACATTCTTCTGTTTTGGCTTATCTTACATCAGCCCATTTTAACCAAACTTTCTAGCAGACCACTGGATTCAGGCTGTTACACTGTACTGTCTAGCCACATGTTTTTTTTTTAAGCTTGTACTACTGTTAATATAGGAGTTGAAGCTATCAAGTTCAAGACGCATGTATATCATTGGAGCCCAGCTAGGCACCATGTATTTTTGGACTGACATTTCATTGTCTTTAAAGTTATAAACACAACAAAGTTGCAAGTGTACAAATGTACCTGTCATGAGGTGAACCAATTTCTAGGTAACAACAGATGGCTTGAAATGCTATGAATGAGTCAACAGACTACTAGATTTATTGGAGTGCTATTTACTACATATTTAGCTAAAATTCAAAAGGGTCCAGGATAGGTTAATGATGTCTCTACTGGCCTGGCTCGAGACTCACAGTAAACCTCGGCTGTTAAATAGTAAACAGTTATCTAATGTATGGCCATTATTTCCTTATTATAAACTCCTTAATTTGCCTTAGTTCTGCATTGTGGGCATTGTGTCATGACACAAATTGCTAGTACATAGCCAGTGGACAATTGGTGCAAACTTATTCTTGTTTTAAATGTTAAACTTGTGATCAATTTATTAATTGCTTGTTTTAAATAATAGGAGCCATCTAATTCAATGTCCGAAGAAGAAGAAGAAGAAGAAGAAGTAGAAGAGGAAGAGGAAGTTGAGGTAAAACTTATGGCAAGGCCATTAAATAGCAATTACTACAACACAGAAACAAGGTGAACCATTGATATTATGAACTGTTTCGCATTTATGGCATTTAAAGCGTCTTAGTTGTATTTTTCATACAAACTCTTCCACTTTGCCGACTCATAATATATGCAAAAAGGTACAGGTTAATATATGCGCTCTTCTCAAAGTGAGCTTGGGCGACCTGTGATCACTGTTGCCTTTTAGAATATTCTGTCAAATCAATGTAGGAATTTTGAACAGTAATGTGAAAGCTAGAAAAGCAAACAAAAAATGTGTCGCAAAGATGTTTCTTAGAGTTTCAACCACTCGCCTACCAAGTTTTACATGACTACCTACTGAGGAACACAGGCCATAAAATCAAGTGAATTGGAGTTTTTATTGACAATGTAACTTTAGTAGTCAAATGAAATACAAACAAGTAACAATTTATTGAAACTATTTAAAACTGTTTTATGTTCAGTGCTATGAAACATCATGTAATTGTTTTAAATATGGTATTCTTTGAACTCAACAGAAGATTTTCAATATAAAATTCAGTATGTACAGTCGTATAGTAGCTGCATCATTGCATTACACCCTCCCTCCCAGAGAATCAAGCTAGTACAGTGGTCTTGGTGACAACTGGCAATTCAGACTAGTAAATCATAAAAATTTTACAGTGGAACTCCTGAACAAGTGCTCATTCAGCCATTCTCTTATTTCAAGAACCCTTTTAATCCAGTCACCCTTTGACCAGCGTCATGACCTCAACAGAGTTTTGCTACATTTCAGTCAGGATGAAAAGGAATTCATAAATTGAAATGAAAATTCATAAAGTGCTCTATATTGTGAGTGATTGAATTATTCAACCACGGATAAAATTCTCTCTCACCAATAAAATTTTCTTTAAAATTTGGGATATTATTAAAAGTTGTGTCACCTTCTAAACCCAACCGGATAACAGTCTACTTTCTTTTGTCCATAATTGATATTTGATTCCGCCTGTTCTTCATGACGAAATAAAATAATTACTGTGTCTATACCTATACTTCACTGGTATGCACTGTGATTTCTAATACTGTGAAATGATAGACAATTGCCCTTAACCATACATCACTATTCTCCCCCCTCCCTGTCCTGCCCACTAAACATCACTTTAAAATTTTTGAAACAATAACCGTGACTTTACAGTAGAACTACTTCCTCGTGAAAAACGAGCATTTCAGTTCAAAATCATTATTAATCTGAATAAATTATTGTTGCAATAAAGTTCCCTTCTTCCCATACTGATGACTATTTTATTTCCTGCATATTGTTCTGTGTGTTCCTTCATGTCACCTTGACTCACTTGTCCTTCCTTTGGGTCGTTTAGACAACTGGACCTGATGTTCCCGCCGGAGGTCTTTTATGGAAAGCTTCAAACTTAAGGACTGTGGAAAACAGGTTAAACTGTAAGAATATCACAGTAGCAATTAACATTCACCTAGGAGGTAATTGGCATGAAGCAGGTAGGAGCATCACTTCTCCCTCTGGATAGGGGATCTCCTGCAGCATTTCATTAGGATTCCCAAAGCAATGTGGAGACCAACCCTCCTGATTGGTGGAGAAAAAGTATGTCATCAATCGATCTAAAGATGGTATCAATAACAGTTTCTCATGCCAAAATAAGGCAATAATTAAATTTTGGTAATAATAATAATAATAATAATAATAATAATAATAATAAGGGATCATGTGACCCTCTGCTGATCAGTAGGGTTTGTGGGCTCAGATGTTTTTTATTTTAACAGTTTCTATAGGAGTGCTTATTACAATAATATTAATAATATAATAACAAGAGATTGCATGAAACTATATCTACTGATTTGGCATCGCAGCCTTGTGGTCCCAAATTTTCTTTTTAGTGTGGTGGGAAGATGGTGAATTATCTACTGGGAAGATATGGCCCTACGCTGATCAGTTGGGTTTGCAGGCTCACATCTTGAGAAAAGTGATCTGGGGGTTGCAGGGGCAGGTCTAAACGGAGAAGACTGCTGACTTATAGGGTTGCAGGCTCAGGTCTCTGGAGAAAAGCACTCACCAGTTGAGAGCACTGTGACCCCCAGTTTGTTTGCTTTTTCTGACATGAATGTACGGTAATTCCAAAACCCACCCCAGTTTGCCCTTATTTGGTAGGGAGGCACCCCACCCCATGCCGCTTTGTTAGTGTGAGAAATCACGCATCTGCATGTCTTATTACATTGCATGTCTTATCACACACGCATCTGCATGTCTTATCACATTGGTACATAGGCATGCAGTGTGTGCAGAACCGATGACGTTTTTAACTCGTGAGTTTGGCTTGTGCAGTGAATGAATTATTTATATCTTGTTTTCGAGCTAGGCCACATGGCCCAAACCAGCCGTGCTCCACGCATGTTCCGCGTGGAGGACACTTTATCTCCTACCTCCCCTACTACGCATTTTTCTGCCCTCTAGTGCTGTCAATTGTTTAGGAGACATATAAACCATTCAGAAACTCTCTTTTGCACATATATATATTTGTGACTTTTAAGGAGTAGGGGAAACGCCCAACCTCATCACCAGACTCTTTCAAGACCAAGAAGACCCTGGGGACGAGGTTGGGGAAAGGCCAATTTTTGGCCTACCGCTTGGGATATGTCCTAGGTTTTCAAGGTGTATTTTCTCTTAAAATTAAGATACTTTTATTTAGGAGTTCAAAATGGGAAGAAATCAAGCCAAGGAATAATCAACCTCTCAAAAGAAGACACGGAGCTCTTTAAAGCAACGAAAAGCCATTGAACAGACCTGAAGTCTGCAAAAATTATATGCCTGTGTGCACGCACGCAAGAAAATCGAAAGTTTTTTGCTGCCCAAAAATAAATATATTGTTATTTGCATAATATTTTTGGCAGGAAAAGGTTTCTGTCATTTATTCTGTGTGTTTTCGTGATAAGCAATCCTTTGTAAACACGGTCTAATTTGCATAAGTGGGTTAAAATTTGATATACAAATAGTGTATGCCAAACACGCAAACACACGTTTATGCAGGAGTTAATAATGTTCTCACAGTTCTCAGCTTTTAGTGCTTATTCTTTCGCTTTGCTTTCAAACAGGATCGAAATATTTATATCCAGCTTACTTCTTCAAGAGTAAATAAATTTTACTAACCTTATGCAAAAACCGCTTGCTTATCACCTCGGGTTTCTTATTATTTTCCTTTGATCTTTAATTGTAATGCCACTAGAAAACTAAAAATGTTTGTCTCGTACTGGACTTGACTCCGTCAGGCTGGTTGGAAGTACGAAAGCTAACAATTCCACTCGGAAATTGAAAAAAGGAAAACAAACAGAAACAAATTACATGTGCATGAATTCGCGAAGTAAGCCAAACTGGTTTGTTGCGGCTGAGTCGTTCTGACTTTTCTCAAACTGATGAGTCCATCTTGTGTAAAATTTCTGCTGTGTTTGTTGATGTGGAAATTTTGTCTATGGCTAAGTATATGCAAGACTACAACGCGAATTAAACCCTGCCAGATGTCAAGTATACAAAACGGCATGTTCAAAGTAAAATTATGTTGATCGAGACTCGCAAATGCCCGGGGGTTGTATTCCCATCTATAAGCTGTATGGATGTGTCCCTCTGATATTAAAAGGTAAGGGTTTCAGTGTCCCGGTGGTACACACCCACCAAGCACCTCACGATGACGTCATTTTCATGAAGTCATCGGTTAAAAATTTGCAAAACTTGTACATAATTTGCATAATTATCAAATGTGCATAAGTTGAGCTGTTGAAAATGTACCTGATGTGACAGCCATATGCATGTACAGATGATTCTTGAGTAATTAGGATCAACATTTCTTTTTCACGCGAAAAAAACACAGCTGCCCTTTAAGGTCATTGCCCCGAAATAAAATTTAACCTACGATTTTTTCGAACTTTCACAAGTTATTATCTATCGTGCAATGTTTTGAAATATAAAATAAAAAGAATAGGTTGCCATGTCTGTTAATGAGATAACATCGTCTCAAGTTACCCCATACTTCCTTGCAATTTCGAAAAACGAACACGTTTATTTGATCAGTTTACGCTACTTTCATGACATTGACATTGCTGATCCCAGCAGTATGCAGGACGTATGTCACCTAAGAACTCAGTAAAATGGCCTCGCTCTCCATGAGTTCTCGTAGCTCAGTGGATAGAGTGCCCGCCCGGTGTTCGGGAGGTCATGGGTTCGATTCCTTTCGGGGACTCAGACTTTTTCTTTGTCCCACGCTCGCGTCATTGTTGATTATTTCATCTTTCACATTTAATTTACCGAGCTGAAAATTCACCATCACTTTCATTTATCATGTGATTTTTTTCTAACTCTTTGAACAAAAAGAGGATGAATGGTAGGTCAAAAATATTTAGAAAAAAAGATAGGTCTCCATGCTTGTTTAAGAGTAAAGAACTATTCTTTTCTCCGGTGAGCTTAGCCTCATAGGAAACCTATTAATCCCTGGACGTGTGCGCGCTGTGAGCGCGCGCTAATGACGCAACAAATCGTGTGCAGTAAGGATGTGTAATGCAATACAGGGGAATGACCTTAAGATCCTTTTACTTGTGTAATGTTTGTATAAGCCACAAGTATCAATCCTGAGTTGAAACTCTGTGTCTGTAAGATGCCAATTAAATTATGTTTTTGCAGCACTGGGCTCATTAATATGCAAGGTATGATTATGCATGAAGGTGATTAAGTTGCATGACTTCAGGTAGCTTTAAAAAAGCTAACAAGATACAGAGAATCCAGTTTTGTGGTTTACGCAAAGTCCTTGAAATGCAAACCATTTTGATCCTTGTGCTTGTGCTTGCATTTTTCAAAGTTGGATGGACCCCTGTGCTTGCTTCGCTGAAGTGAAAACCAGTCATATGTTTTATTAAATCCACTCATTATGCCAATTTCAACAAGATATTGAGTCTGTAGCTTCACAGCTATTTTTTGGCTAAGCAAAACTAAGTGCCTAAGTTTTATTTAGGAGCTTAGTATTGGGGATGGTTTAAGACATCATACTTTTGATGACATCATACTTTTCTCCACCTATCAGAAGCCGGGAAAAAGTCACATGGTGATGATCAGCAGATTGCCTTATTTTGCCATGACGATCAGTTAATGATACCATTCTTGGATGAATCAATGATGACATACTTTTTCTCCACCAATCAGAAGCAGAGTTTGCTCATTTTGCATAATCTTGTACCAAAGAAGTCATGTGTACCACTGCAACAAAGTGCGGATTAAGGTTGGAACAGGGGTAAAAGTGCTTGCCTCCCCCAGTGAGGCCTAGGTTTGAATGCGAGAGTCAGTGTGACAAAAAGCTGTTGTTGGTTCCTCGTTCTTGCTCTGAAAGTTTTCTCTGTTTTCCTCCGCCTCTAAAACAATTACAATGTATTTCTAAAATCCAGTTTCACTTAGAATCTGAGAGCCTGAGGTTTGTCATTTATTTTTAACCCTCTTACCACAGGTATGAGAGAATCTTCTTGCATCAACTTCATTGGTAAATGCCTTAGTCTCTCATTTGTCTCAAACAACCTGTACACAGACCAAACAAGCCCAGGATGAGTCAAGGGTACCTCTCTTAAATGTACACTTAGGATGGCCCATGAAACTGAGCAATGCATGCTGTGAATAGTTCGTTGCTGTCATTGTATCAGCTCATATTGTGACAGCATAAATGTCATCCAAGTAAATACTGGAAACCAACACCTCTTCCAATGGAACAGATTTTATTTCTTTATCAAGTGATTCACAATCCAGGGACAATTCAGATCCATTTGTACAATATATAAAATGGTCATTTTTCAGTCTATATGACACATGTTTTGAATTGAGGAAGGGGGGGGGGGGTACAAACACGTGCAAGCCCTGCTCATCATGTTTAGAAACAGAGATGAACTTGCCAACAATTGGGCCTCTGAAGAGATACCATTTAAAAAGTCTAATGTATGTAGATGTTCTGAGGTATATGATAGGACATGTGTACATACCCTTGACACCGAGCAAGATCCTTGGGAGTAAGAGCTAATTTCATCATCGCTAGGGTGGTTCTGAATAACACTTTTATCCCTACAGTGAATAAAGCTATTTCAGTCATTAACTTTAAATATGATTTTACTGGGATCAATTTTGACATACTGTATAACCATCAGGCTTCGACAAAACACTGACCCCCAACTGACCCCACTTACTGACCAACTCTAAAATTCACTGGAAATAAAAAAGTAATAATTTCAACAAATGAAGAATATTGTTTTGAAATATGCTCACCTTTAAACCTCTAAGGTGGCGTGAGATAGTCAATCTGCTTCATGCTATCGCAAATGTTACTTCCCTTTTCCGATAAACAGAGTGGCAAATGTATTGAAACACCATAGACTTTGTTGTCCACTTCCACGAAAAAGGAACTGTAAGTTGTGCCCAAAAAAATGTAAATAGACAGATATTGAACAAACCTGCAAGAAACCGGAAGTGGTTCTGTCTGTAACTTAGTAGCGTCAGGTCACGCTCTAGTTACGTGGGCGCAGCCACATTTGCAAGAATTTGAGCAAAGGCGACCATTGCTGGTACATGATCAAGACAAGGTATAAGAATTCTAACGATCACTTCCACAAAAAAAGAAAAATAATAAAAACAAAATGAATGTATTATGTGGGAAGACAAACACACACTGGAAAAACCAGAAGTTGTCATGTCTTAGTAGTTACAGAACCTGCCATCCATTCTTCGCTTGCACGTGGGATATAATATGATAAGCATTAATATGATAAAACAAGATAAAACTGGACTACGGCCGTAAACACGGAGACTCATCTTGGAGTCAAACCCTGATCAATACATGTAACACCAATGGTTGCCTTCGCTCAAATTCTTACAAAAGAAGAAAATGGCCTGCGCCCATGCAACTAGAGCGTGACCTGGCACTACTAAGTTACAGACAGAACTACTTCCGGTTTCACACAGATTTGTTCAATAACTGTCTATTTATACTTTCCCGAGCACAACAGTTGTTTTTTCAAGGAAGTGGACAACAAAGTCTATGATGTTTCAATACATTTGCCACTCGTTTATCAGAAAAGGGAACTAAAATTTGTGATAAAAGGAGTTTAAACAATGGCATGAAGCAAATCGACTATCTCACGCCATCTTGGAAGTTTAAAGGTGGGTGTATTTAAAAACAATATTCTTCATTCATTCAAATTGTTACTTTTTTTTTTCCAGTGAATTTTAGAGGGGGTCAGTATTGGGTCAGCAGGGGTCAGTTGACCGGGCGTCAGCGTTTTGTAGAAGCCCATAACCATCATCGTTATTAATACAGGGTAATTTGGTCATTGATTAATTTAAAGAAACTATAAATAACTGTTAAAACTAATTTTGATTTTTGGTAAAGAGTTTTAAAACATTTTGCACGTCAGTCTAGTGCCACATTTCATGCACATGACAATGTTATTTTCTTGGAAAACGGCATAAAACTTACCTAAACAGCCAAGGATGCAAAACTTCTATACGGTAAGTCACCAGCAGTCCACAATTTGTAACTTATAATGATTTTATTATTTCCAAGCCTTTGTGGCTGAATTTTTCCATCAGTGACTCTGACTTTGTTAGGATAGCTTAAAACTTGAGTTTAAACAAACCTTCACAGAAGAACATGTCCCACACACGAAGTACAGTAGCAAAAGGTAGGTTCCTGAGGTTAAGAGAAAATAATAAAACATCTACAAACTCTCACACTAGATAGCAACTCTTTTGTAAACAAAAGTCAGACATTTATTTAGAATGCACAGAATTTAACATCTGTGTTTGCGATCATTTACCAATTAGGCCTTCCCACAAATCAATCAATCATAGATCGAACACTAATTGACTAAGTTGGCTTTGCTTAGGTTAGATGGGAATATTATTTATTCACTTTGTTGTTCGCACAAGTTCACGTTAGCCCTCGTTACACTTTGTTCATGCTGGACCTTGATACACTCAGTCTATGTACCATGACCTTGACCTTAATCCTTTGCTAACTGCACACCAGCCAAACAACTCAGTCAATAGGTATGTTGTGGTTCAATTTTCTTCTTGGTTCAATTTTTATTTTCCTTTGTTTTTAACTCATTATCATACATTACCATACACAAAAACAAAGGAAAATAAAAATTGAACCATTATTTTTTGGCCCAGTAACGTTAAAATGAATGGAAAAGAGCCTTACGTAATGTACTTTGTCATATTGGGGGTTCCACTGTATTAACTTAAATTGATTACAACTTATACATATTGTTTTTAGTATTTTATGTGCAGTGAGGGCTAGCCATACATGTATGAAATAAAACTTGTATAATGTTAGGTAATTCAATGAGCTATGATCAAAAAAAAATCTTTTCATAAAGAGACCCACCTGGCCAACAGACACATAAACCATTCAGTCATGTACATCAAAGGGTCTATGTGGTGAACTTTCTGAAAGATAAGGGAACACAGTCTGTCTAAGTGATGAAAGTTACCGTCTGTGACAATGAATGAGAAAAATCATACATGTACTACTTGCTGACATTATACTATATATGAAAAGTTGGCACACACAAATCAGAAGACAGTAACTAGAATTCCAGATATTCTCACCATGTGTTTTGCTACATGAGGCACAGTTTTCTCAAGCAAACCACCAAATATCGCTCCATCCAATTGAACAGCTTCCTGGTGAATACACAAGCAGTATGAATGTCAGCACTTTGATTGATTTTATGAGTCATTGTGATCCATCAAAAGGCAGATTTTAGTTAAATTCAGGTAACTTTTAATAAATTTGTGTTCTGTAAAGTCACACCAAGTTACAGTTAAACAAACATGTTAAGTGTTCCCTTGAGGAGTATAAAGTGAAGACATATTCATTTCATTATTTGATTCAAAACTCTACTTTTCAATTGAAGTTTTGAAGAGAAAACTTGATCTGATACTCAAATTCTGATGGGATTTAATTGTGCAACAGGTACTTTTTGGAATTTGACAGGTTTGCACCATTCCGTAACCTGACCCCAGGAGAACTATACATGTTTAATTGTCCTACTTTTTACTTTAGGCAATCAACAACCTCTGCATTGATGAAGATTCATTTGAACATGGAGGGACTGTGCTTTGAACATACCTGTCAACCTTATTAAAATCAGAAATAGGACCACCCCCCCCCCTCCTCATCCCAGTCTTGGGGTAGTGCCCTGCCCCCAACACTGAGCAGGGTCCAGTTACTCATGGGTTTTTGCATCGATTTTTTAAAATATTGCCTGTCCTGTACTGTTTTAGCATTAGAATTCTCAGGTGTTGTTTAATGGTCTCAAGCACTACATGTATTGCACAAAACAATAGGATTTAGAAGACTCAAGACCAATCTTTAACAACCCAGTTCCAAATTTTTACAAAAGAAAATCTTTTTTTTTTCCTCTTGAAAATCGGAATGTCCCAATTTTTTTCGGTTTTGAAACTCAAAAATCGGGACAATTCCAATTAGAATGGGACGGTTGGCAGGTGTGCTTTGAAGCATCTCATTCCAAAATGAAACATGAAGAACAGGGTTCGTACCTTTTTTCAAAAACAATTTTCCAGGACTTTTCCAGGACTTTTTCATGACTCAAATACATTTTTCCAGGACTTCCAAATGCACAATAATTGAAAGAATATTATCCTTACGAATTAGAAATCCAAAATAATACTGAAGAAAATCATTTTCAAAGAAACCTTCATTACAAGAGTCTATAGATTTCCAGGACTTTCCAGGACCTGCATTAATTTTCCAGGACTTTCCAGTCCTGGAAAATGCCAGAATAAAATTCCAGGACTTTCCAGGATTTCCAGGACCCGTACGAACCCTGGAAGAAGGCATAAAGCAATCATCTCATAATAGTTAACAATAATATTATTCACCAAGATGGAGGAGAATAGTGGTAGATATTTGCCAAGCCGCAAAACGGCAAGGGTAGTATCTGCCACTCTTCTCTGACACCAAGTTGATTAACTGTTTATTAAGTGTATACCAAATCAGTGGATAACCAGCATCAAATAGTTCCTTTTTCCCTGAGAAACTGAGGAATCAGAGAAAACTCATGCACAAAAACCTAGAAAAATGCCCGAAGGTGAACAGCAGATGCTATTGCCAGTTTGAGTAGCCAATCAGAGCACATGAAGAACACTATCCACTGGTTTGATACATGTATACACTAATACATGTAAACACCCCATGCAGTTTAGCTACCCACCCACCTACTCAGTAATTATCTATCACTTACTAGTTTAGGGCTGTAATACCCAGGAATGTACCTATCACAGATCATTACCAAACACCAGAATGCTTCCTAAAAAAATAGTACAAATTAAACTTTACAAATTTATAAGTACAAAATAAAACTTAATATCCCCATGTTTCGCATCTTGATGACTCTTTTAAATATTGGCACCATTTTCACCAGACTTAACGTCATTTGTGTTTTAGGCTTTCTTCTGTATAGGTTGCCTGATGACCTGTCAAATTAGCTTGTGACTCAAAATCATGAAATTACCTTACCCATAGAACAAGACAGTGCAATTTTTCTTTGCATATCTTGATTGTAAAACCCTTTCAAATTTAGATTTGAAAATGGGGACCCAAGGTCCTCAAAATGCTGGGTCTTTATCGCTAATTTTTCTTTTTCTGTGAAAACAACAGAATGTTAAAGTTGACATAAAGTTAATTAAAATAGAAGTAAATGGAATACTAACCTCAGCTGTCATATGCATAAGAAGAACAGCTGCCACTGGAGCCATTGCCTGCCAAAATGATTACATTAATTAAAAACTGTCATAATCAATAAGCTCACTGCAGAAGGTGGTGAAAATCCACTTGTTGGACAATTCTAGAAAAGAGGTTTCTTGTGGTTTTATAATAAAAAATGTTATATACAACTATTTATCATCTCCCACCTTTTTAAATCTTTAGGCCAACAGCGACAAACATTAAGGCAAGCAATGCATGCAGTGCTGATGATGTTCAATTTCACAATAATTATGGTGAAATTTATCATGACAACCTACAGTGTGTATGGGTATTACACCTCCATTTGGTCCCACCCTAACCTCTCTACCCTACTTACCCCCCTCCCCCAAACAAAGTTTGCGGTTAGCCAACATAAAACCGGGTAACAAGCAGTATAACTTTGTGACAGTTAATTACAGTGTGACCTTAAAATTGCGTGCAAAGTAAATGATGTACATTCTTCATATTGGAACCATTATCTCTTTGTCAAAACAGCAATCTTTCATCAAATTTAAGATTCTTGTATCCATAACATTTTCGTTCAAAATGGTTTCGAACCAGGGTTTATAAACGTGATTGAAATAGTTTGATTTGTGCATTAATTAGCAAACCTTGGAATATTTTTTACTTTATATACATGTATACTGTAGTTATTATATTTCATTATCATTTTCTGAGATGGAGTGTTAGTGAGCATTTATAATATATCCTCTTTTAGTTAGGAGAGCAGTTTTTATATGGAAATTTAGTTCTCCCCATTGCTTTCCTTTACCTACTGTACTGTTATTTATTTTTCTCTTTTATTATGTTATCGTACAGTGGTATAAACTATTATTAATCTTAAACGTAAACTTAATAGTTTTGTTACCACATTCTATTCCTGTAGACTGAAGCCATCACATTACATTTGACATAAGACTGCTAATGAATTCCCAGTGTACTTTCCCACAGTGAAATCTATAAATAGTAACAAGCTCTCGTCTCAGCTTGTAGCCAAATAGATACAGCATGTCAAAATTCCTTTGCTTTCCCGGCTTCAAACAGTACCAAAATGCTTACATTTAACTCGCTTTTTTTAAACCTGATTGCTTCCCAGTCTCAGTAAACATTTGCTTCATAATTAAATTGACTCAGACAAGCTGGTTGGAAATCAAAATAGTCTGACGAAAAAACCGGGAATTCTCCATGAAGTCTCCATTCATTGCGGCCCTGAGGTCCGTCTTGTGGATAATTTCTGATTTATTGCTTGCTCAGGAAATTTGTATCAAGGTATGTTAGAGTCCCCAACCAAAAACTCACACAGTACACCCTCCCTTGGTAGGAAGCAATGCAAACACTTCAAAGCCCAGAAGAGGTACCCCCATTTATAAGCTGTAAGGGTTTGTGCCGCTCATAAGGTAAGGGTTACAGTGTCCCGGTGGCACACCCACCCAACATCTCACAGAGTACCCCCCCCCCCCGCCCTTACAGAGGAAAGACAGACACCGCACTGGTGCCGTTCTTGATGGTGACATCATTGGCTAAATATGAAATTTGTCTTTACGTTATTACTACTTGTCCAAACATTCAAGTGATGGGAATAAAGAAAGTGATCACCAAGGATAAGATGTCTTGATGTTAGACAAATTCTCCTTACTAGTTCCATAAGAATTGCATGGAGATCAGTAAGAAGAATTTAACCCGGCATAGTCAATCGAACCCAATCGAACTGTATTTCAATCGAACTCAATCAAACTCAATCAATGGATTGAGTTCAATTGAATGTGGCAATCGAACGAAATCAAACTCACACAAAAAAATTGGACAATCGAACTCAATCGAATGTTCGATTTCCGAACTCTTGATTTTTGCAAAACTGGTGTTGAAAATCTATAACAAGGTTTTGGAGGCTCGAGTTAATACTTCGCAGTGAAAGCTAGAGATTTCTTCGGCAAAACATCACATCGAATTTTCGTAACAGGAGGACTTGTTAGTTCCTATTGTTTTCGGAGGGTCAAATATGTCGTTTAGAGTGCAAAATAAGGTCAGCTAGCATTTTCTGAGAGCCATCAGCAGCTCGGAAATTCGGCGGATAGGATTCTGTTTCCTAAAATTTTCTGCGGCCTAAATTTTCAGCTAAAAAATCGGAACAGATCAATCTGTATTCATTTGGCTTACACAAATATGTCTTTAAAAGGCTCTGAAACAATCTAAGAAAGCAGAAAATTATGATATTTCAAGTATTTTGATAAAATTTTTTCGTTGGGTGCCCTTGTCTCTTCTTGAACCCCTCTACAAACGTCTTCACTTACAGCTGTACCAAGTAATCGAAGCATTTACAGGCCACAGGAATGCGACCAGTTCACGTTGAAGGTGACCTAATTGTCTGCGCTCATTTACAACTCGAAAAGCACGGCCTTTCTCGCCTATTTTCTTTAAAACTTTGAACTCTTCGCCCTCCTTCACGTCAAAGCGGCACTCTTGGTAGCCTTTTACTATGCATTTAAAGCTAACAACCCACAGCGCATCTGAAGCCATTTCTCCAGGAATTGTGCTTACGAAAAACACGGCGTGTTAGGGGCCGATTACATGAGGGGGGCTGGCCTGCTTAGCAAGGCTGGCTCAGTTCGCCAGGATCTCAGCACGTCTGTGAAACACACTAAAAATCAACTTTGCGATCAAATGGAAAAATTTCCGCCCGCCTAGCTGGGATCCCGGCCTCGCGATGCCGGGATCCCAGCTAGCCGGGATGAAAATTTACCATGTAATCGCAATTGCCGGGCCAGCCCGGCTACCCGGGCCAACACTTTCTTGTCACTAAATTTCACTTCAGAGCAAAATGGCTCACCAGAAGATCAATATTTCTCTTTCTATAATTATAAACACATAAAGGTTTATCAGACCATAAAGCTACGTAAAACTGAAAATGATACGCCAAAAAAATGGATTAGCGAGAATAAAAACACTTGATTCATGCTCTTTGATGTAGCCATCTTTTCACACGACAGCTTCTAAATTTAGCCGCAGGCAGACTGGCTTGCCTCATGTAATACCGGGCTGAGCAGTCATCTCGGCAGACAGAGCCAGCCCTTCTACCGAGCCAGCCTGGCTCATGTAATCGGCATTTAAGTCTGTACTTTTTCATGAAAGTAATACTTGAAGTTGTCATTTTGCAACTGCAAGTTAACTTACAATGAAAACGGTCCAGTAGTTCCAGAATACGGTAAAATGCGGGAATAGTGATAGCTTTGTTCTAATCTGTTCTTTTTACTGCCGTGAACAGTTTATTTTTGTTATTGAATTGTCATTAATAAAGGACGAGAAAAACGTGCTTTCGATGGGCTTGCCTTGTATAGGTTCCCCTCCCCTCTATGTACTGTAGGTTCACCATGGCTTGCGTACAGTAACCAAGCGGGCAGTCAGACCACATAACATGACCTTTGTCTAAGCGAATTTATTCACCGAACCCAATCGAACTCAATCCATTGGACTTGTTCGATTGAATTCGGTAGCTGAACTCAATCGAACACAATCCAATGGATTGAGTTCGATTGGGTTTGATTTGTCCAATTAAATTCGATTGGTTCGGAAATCGAACTCACACAAAGTTCGGTGTTCGATTTCGTTCGATTGCCGGAATCAATTGAACTCAGTCCACGGATTGAGTTCGATTGAATTCGATTGAGTTCGATTTCTGAACGTTCAATTGACTATGCCGGGATTTATGCATTTTTATATCAGTGCTTGAAGGATAAAGTTCCCAGATCCAGTATTTGGGCTGTGAGTAGGAATCATAATTTCCCAGCAGCATAGCTTGTGGTGGAGTCTGCACTCACAAGAAGCATGTAGTAAGTATTCAAGGTGTTAACTGCATGTACTCCTCAAATTTTGACAGTTAGTTACCTTTTTAATAATAAGTAAAATCATGTGACTTCACAAAAGCGATCTTCAGGGCACCCTAATAACCTCAAGCTAGCGAGGTGATACCCTCTCTAAACATTGTTATTTATTTTTACCGGTAATTATTTATTTTATTTACTGGTAATCATTCAACCAAAGGTATTGCCTGTTTCCTTTGTTGGCCATTAAAAAATAAATTGGAAACCATTCAATAACAGAAGCTAAGGATTTCAAATGTTTCAAAAGATTAATAAATAAACAACTACTTCAAGGCTCAGGTCTGGGCCGTACATGGTTCTTGAGTTATTTGCTAAAGCATTCCATGCAAATTTACAGAGCTCTGAATGTAGATGCCATGTTAATGTCCTTCCAAGGGACACAACATGGCGGCCGGAAATCAATGAAAACATCTGGAACTCACTTTTGCTGTGAGAGCGATTACTTTTCCCTCGTAAGCTAGTACAGATATACATAAGAACCTCTCCTAATACTTGAACTGAACAAACTGCAAAAGTCACAAGAAAAAACCTTTTTTCAATCGAGACAGCTTTGTCACAGTGCCAACTTGATATCATGTACTGGGCAGCAACTTTGAAAACTCAAGATGCTGTATTTTAAACACAAAGGATGATACCAAGCTGGAAACTTGTGAAAAGATATATTTTTAGGTGTTCCTGCACCTGGTGAGTTGTGAATTTAGAATTTTATGATGTCACATGGAAACCAGCAATAAAAAGTTCCCTAATGGTAAGGAAACAGTGGATTTTTCCATAACATCTGTGGCAATTTTTACCTGGCAATATCCTGTTTGTGGGTCATATACTGAATAAGCCTTCAAGATGTTAAATAAATCCCTCTGCCTGAAATAAAGGTAGACAAAAATACATATGTTATTGCCAAAAGTCAGCCTGACAATTCAACAATTTTCAACTAAGTAAGAGAGTTAAAACTCTCTTACTTATTTGTTAACAGCAGGTCAGTGTAAGGGTATGTATAATATCCTTAGACTGTAAAAGTCTTTTTAACAAAGTATCCTGCTAGCTCTCTCTCCACTTTTTCATTGTCACCCTCTTTTGCCCTTATTAGCAGGTTGTCGCCACAACGACTGGGTCTAG
This sequence comes from Siderastrea radians, assembly GCA_964017195.1. Classification (NCBI taxonomy): domain Eukaryota; kingdom Metazoa; phylum Cnidaria; class Anthozoa; order Scleractinia; family Rhizangiidae; genus Siderastrea; species Siderastrea radians. The sequence continues at coordinate 2,662,897 of OZ024897.1, forward strand.
TAATACCTGTTTTTTGTTGTGTGTTCCTCTTTTCTTTGCCTAGGATACTTACCCCAGACTTTTGGTTTTTGCTTGACCAAACAAATAGTCATTGCAAACTTCCAGTTTCGGTCATGTCATCCTGTAGTTGTGATGTCAGGAATTCAGTTTAATGTGAGGTGACAGAATAAAGTCCTGGCATTTTCTCTATCCACGTTACTATAACTAATATTCTTGTCACACCATCTTTTTTCATTAAAAGCAAACCGCTATTATGTGTCTTACATCAAAATCCATGCACATTCCTCATGTGGGGTTGTGTCTTGATTGAAGCTAGTATCTTTTTTACCCTTGAGACCACAGTGCATGTGTATATTACAGTATTGTGCAAAAGTAATGAGAGCAAATTTCGTCGAAATTCGACAAAGAGTTTCGAAAAGCTTTAAAAATGAGCGATATTTCCAACCAATCAAATTTTCTTCAAACTTTCGTTGATTTTTCGAAGCTGCTATTGTTTTGCCACTTGCGAAAGATCACGCTAATCTGCGAAAAGTCAGGCGAAATTTCGAATGCCATTTTGCCAACAGTGTCGAATTTTCGCAACTAAATTTGAAGAGGGATTCAAAATTTCGAGGACTGTTTCGAAAAGTACTTAAAAATTTGAATACTACTTCGAAATATCGAAGAGTGCTTTGACCCAAAGATTGTGACTGTTGCGTTACACATGCTAAACTGTTCCCAGTAATTCAACTTACCCTGGTCCACCTTTTTCAGAAAACATCTCATGAAAAGGAAAGGTTCTACAAAGATCTTTCTCGATCACTTTCTCCCACTCTGGGGACTCTTTTTGTGTCAGCTCCTGCATGTGTTATGAAGTACAGTACACATGATTAGGCGAAGCTTAATCTCTGAGCAGGGTACTGTAACTTGGGTTTTTGCAAGTCTCTTGGTGGTGGAGACAACACATTAACAAGTTGGTATCTCATAAAAAGCAGCAAACATGGTAAAATTGAAGAGACCCTCATTGCAAACTAGGCAGAACTTGAAAGAACTCGAAAGAACCAAATGAATGTAACAAGGAGAATTAACTCACATCAAACACTCCATCATTTTGATTCTTTAGGCTCACACTTCCTGAGAGATTCTGCCAAGCTCTCCCTCGAACGGAGGATGGAATTCCTTTGCGGCATCTTTCCTTCACCTACAATGTAATTCAATTTAACTGTCACTTTTTTTAAGGGCCCATTACAGTATCTTTTGAGGCCGTTGCTAGGGAAAAATGAGTTTGCTGCAACTCAACACATGTATGCTTATATTGGACAAAATTTGGAGAATATTTATTGAGGGTAAGTATGGTTCAGTTCATGACATCATCGGACCACGCCCAATGTCACATGATTAGAAACAGAAAACTGCATTTTTATTGAAAGACTTACCTTTTTCTCCACAATTTCTTGTACCATACCATTTCTTGAACCGTTTTGAAGAAATTTAAGCATGCGTTTTGGCTTATGAAGAAAAATAAACAAATTAGGATGAAAATGTGCTTCTTTGGCTACTCTTTTGGGTATATTTTTTGGTTTTTGTTTTTTTTTTTTTGCAAAAAGCATGCTTATATTTTGAGAAAAACAGATGTTCTTTCGAATTATTTTAAAATACAGCAGCTACGTTTACTTCTCGACGAGAACAGTTCATTTTTCGCGACACCGGAAGTGATACTCGACTTTGCAATGGCCAGGTGCTTAAGCGTTAAATGGCGAGGTCGCTAACTAAAGGTGATAATTTTCCCATTCTTGGCATGGTAGACGGTAGCTGAGCTGTCGTTAGAATAATGGTGGCGAGTCAGATAAAAGTCGTTGAACTGGACGTAAAATGATGATGGTCTCCTCATTGGATTGCTTCAGTTCTCTCATCTTTCACCGTCCAGTCGCGATCTGTTTATGAACGGCGCAATCCATTCAACAATGTGGATACACTAAGTCGAACTGACGTGGTCTAGACTGCGAGTCCCGATAATTTTATGATAATCTTTGAAAAATTGCCCACTGACAAGGAATGAAAGAGCAACGAAATTACGTATTGCAGACCTTGGACCAGTTGTGTGGCTTTCACGACAGAGGTACTACTTTTTAAACTGACTTTTTTTCCACATCGACTACACTCGAACTCGAACGCTTCAAATGTGTTTTGTTTTACTGACCAAAATTCGCATTTCTCCTCAAGTTTCACAGTCACAGTGTTTTAGATCGCTTAAATTACTTTTTGCTAAGATGTTGTTAGCAGAAGTCGTCCATCAGATGTGTCGAGCTTACCATTATTTGTCAGGTTTTCTATTGTGTGCTTAGAAATTCGTGCGATAGAGCTACTCTCAAGGACAATTCACAAGCCTCCTTTCTTGCTGTAAGCTGCTCCAGGTTGTCTTGCGATAGTGGCTGCAAGTCAGTGGCATCGAGAGCTTCATTTATTAAAGAGGTTTCTAATCACTGGAGTTGCTCAGGTTCGGAAAGACAGTTCACAGGTTCGCACATCGATCACAGTTTTCTCGCAAGCGATGTCAGGTAGTTTGGGAGCAGTTGAAGTCACGGCCGCGGACATAGGGGTTTCTTTATGGGTTTGGGATGATGGCACAATACGTATTTTGGTTTGCCTCCGCATCATTGACATTAGGGACTTTAAGATACGGTGACTACGGACTACGGACTACGGTTGGACGCGCGTTTTCCTTTAGCTGAAACACTGGGCCGAGTACACAACGAGTGGCTCGAAAATGCGAAGTTAAGACCGCAGACTACAGACAACAGACTACGACCGAAGAGCGAAGGTCAACTCTACACTAAACAGACACAAAATCTCTTTTAAAAAGATTCGAGATGCTCTGGTTTTGACTTGTGATCGTCGCACTGCAATTCAAAATGTAATTGCATGTGAGGCTTGCGTGGAAGCTTAATCAAATTTTCAAGGCTCGCTTTTCAATTTACTTCGCTTGCAAAACTACTTCAGAAGCAAATTTGACATATTTTACTAAATTAATTACTTCTCAACTTGAAGGGAAGCCATTTGTGTCTAGAACGAGCAAAGAGAAGAGTTGATATTACAAGCTATATTCAAAGCATCAAATTTAATTTCATTCTGGAATTAACAACGCGGCGGTCAAAATTAGTAAACAAAGTAAGCCGTACATTTTTCGCTGTTCTGAGTTCATAAGCACTTGAAATTGTTCCAAATGCGTATTGGTTTGTAGTTCAAGCCTTACAGTACAAGAACACCTCAATTTTCTAACTTTAGACTACTTTTTCATACCATCCCTGGTAAAAATTCTGCCCAGGATCCTAATAAGATCCTAATAGGATCCTAACAGGATCCTGTAGGATCTTAACCAGGATCCTGATAAGATCCTATATAAGATCCTGTAGGATCCTGTAGGATCCTATAGGATCCTGTTAGGATCCTATAGGATCCTATAGGATCCTGTTTAAGATCCTATAGGATCCTACAGGATCCTGTAGGATCCTACAGGATCCTAAGCAGGATCCTAAACAAGATCCTACAGGATCCTAAACAGGATCCTGGACAATCTTAAGCAGGATCCTGAAAGACTTTACAGGATCCTGAGTAGGATCCTAAACAACATGGTGCCATTTAGGATCCTGGGTAGGATCCTGTGTGAACTTACAGGATCCTGTAGGATCCTGTAGGATCCTATAGGATCCTAGAAAATCTTGTAGGATCCTGTATAGGATTTCTACCAGGGATCTTCAGTTCCCTGTACCACACCACGCTGTACTACGTGAAATCCTTCCACTACGCACCGTCGTGAGCTTGCGACGGTGGGGACAACAGAACACGTGTCTCGTCCCAGTCCTAAAGTACCTCTCGTCCGTAGTCCGAAGTCCGTAGTCACCGTATCTTAAAGTCCCTATTTCTATCCCCGACCTGACATTGAAAATCTTTGAATGTCGGCTTTTCGCAATCTACATTTCCCCATCGACTTGCAGCCACCGCTGCGGCTTTCTGTTTATGTGCATACATGGGTAGCTTCAAGCTCACTTTCAATCAAAACACTCAGTTTAAGAAATAAAGGCACAACTCACATGTAAACCAAATGTAAATCAGAAAATTAAAAACAAAATAAACAAAAGTAAACAAAAAAGTTTCTATCGTGTTTGTTGCAATAAAATGAAATGAAATAAAAAGTTATAAGTGACTTGAACTGGCACCGGGTTAAGCACCGGGAGGCCAGAAGGCGCGTGAAAAATTTTCGACCGACCGGAAGTAAAATTGTGCATGCATGGCAACCACGTATCATAGCAACGAGATACTGTAATGGGCCCTTAACCAGACATTATAATGAGTGACGAAGAACAACACTTACGAAATGGGTGGAGAGAAGCTACAAAATAAAAATACTAGGGTGCTAATCATACCTTATAGGCATAAGAAAGTTATGGTTTGGTGGTGCACACTAGTAAAAAGAATGCTAGTAAAAATGCAACAGCTTGTCAGAACAAATGGCACTCCTCAAAAATGGCAAAGTACACTCACCACACCCACAAAGTAACATTAAGCACCTTTTTCTTGGATTTTTTCCAACTTTCTGATTATTGCCCTCTCATATTTACATGGGAGAACACCCCACTCCCCCCCGTCCAGCTACATGTACTTATACTTACAGACATACTGCTCTCTTTTCAAAAAGAATAAGGCATCAAGTAGGGAGTGTGGCCTATTTTATTTCATTCTGAAGCTAGGGAAAATAGTTTGGGATGCAGCAAACATACCTCGATCAGCACTTTTGAATATACAAAAAATTATATGTCACATCAGAATAAAAATTAATTACCTTTGGGAATTTCTTTGTGATCCACTTATCCCAGTTCTGAAACATCTCTACCCATTTTAGTTCTCTATGTCTGAAGACATCTACATCCACACTCTGTTTAGACTCTCTAAAACAAGAACATTTGAATACTGTGACTGGCAACATTTGTGAATTCTTGGTGACGTTCTTAAAGTCACTTGCAAGCCCACATGGCGAGTGCTGTCAAAATTAAGCTTCCAACACTAAAATTCTGAAGAGGTGGGAGGCTACTTTCATTTTCTTGAACCACACAATGAATATTTACATGTAGAGAAAGTTATCGAGGTTCTGCTCTGCACATCACTGTCCGTGAGGAATAGGAAAAAAATTGAAATAATTCTATTTCTGTTGTCTGCTTGTCACTCATGTTGTCATGTCCTATTGGGGGTGTAACTAAAGAAGAGTTATTTTTCAAGAACCCCTCCTTTGAGCATGCTTAAAACATGCAAGGGCAACCTTAAATTTGTTTACATCAGTCCATCTAATAATATTATTACCTATTTTACATCCAAGCCTTGCTTTTAAAGTGTAACCCCATGTAAATTTCCCAAATGCTAGCACAGAATTTTGCACAAATGAGGCTTGGCATTAAATTTAATTTAATTTATTCATGTTTACTCTATACAAAGATGCATAAAAAACGCAGTTGACTCCCGGTAACTTGAAACCCTCAGTGACTTGAACCTCCAGCTAACTCAAAGTAAATGGTGTTCTCCTTTTACCCTAGATAACTTGAACCATTTTTAATTTCCCTTAAAGCTTCGAGTTATCGCGAGTCAACTCAAAAGTCAGTAGAAACGGAGAGTAGAGATAGAGGTACCATCTGGGTTTATCCTCAAAAATAAAATAAAATGAGGCAAAACAAAACAAGTGGAATGCTGTAGGTTGTGTGAAATCCATAAAATGGGTGGTAAAAATAAAATGAGTTGTAATGAGTTGTTTAATAACAAATTATCTAAAATAGGTTATCGGTTATCTAAAAGTTATCTGAAAAAAAAAAACCATACTATACAATGTGTACATACAAAATAACAAATTTGCTGGGTGTTAACATGTAAGTCTTAAGGCTTATATTCTTGAACTGGTGACGCAAATTTTCACTGAAAACTGAAATGATACTAAATGTGCTTCCTACATCTACTTGCTAACCCACGTTATATCTGAAGCAACAGAATGATACTAAAACATGACAGGAAGTAAATTAGCAGGTAAAAGACTTACGAGGCTTGTTTATGATCTCCAACAAACCCATAGCGGTCCACAGCCGGCGAAACGGTTTGGTTGTCATCCGGGTCTATCCGTGTAACACCATTTAGCTGTACACTGTTAGGCTCGTAAAACTCCATATTGCTTTGCTGGCAAGGTAAGAACTGTTAATAAGATGTAACTCGCGATTTCTGTACCATAATAGGTGTTACAGCTAACTGCTCATGAAAGCATTTCCGGTAAACGTGCAGCCGATAAACAGTAGATATTTAACATGAACGACAACCCTCACTAGCGATTTTGAACATTTTCCGGAAAGAAAACACTCCTAAGTATGTAAGGGAGGAATGAAGCAAAGAAGGCTGCCAAAAAAACCGCAAAAATTCAACGTTAACACCGCTGAGAGGTGGACCACAGCAAAGATGGCCGACCTTCACTTTGTACTTCGTGTACGCCCTTTGAAGTGCCTCAGATATTCCAGAGTTGGCGAGCCTACCCACGCTGTCACTTTTGACACTTTTGCTTCTGGTTGTTGTTGTTCTTTTTTTTTTAGTCTGGATCTCGGGACCTGTAAGACATCCCCTTCCACTGCCTCCAGTTTAACAACAGTTCGATCAAGTAGGCCGAAACAAATTAGCCCCTGGAGGAGTGCTTCTTTTGGTTTGTCACTCACTCCCCCAAGGGAGGAGTGCGTGACGACTGAGTAGCGTCGAGGGAGGGATGAGGGGAGGGACACTTTCCCCTGTCCCCTAAACTCACTCCAAGCCAACTCCAAACTTTACGGCAGTCGCCGTTATGTTGCCTCCTGGTGTTGCCTCAAATGCTGGCTTCTGATTGGTTTAAAAACTGTATTTGGGACCTGTGCAGAGCTTTAGCTAGCTTTACTTCAAAAGAAAGAGTAAGCAGCAAATTTTGAGTTCGTAAACAATTTTCGGTTGAAAGGTGGGGAATTTAAACAGATTGCCGCAAAACCAAATCTTTTTTTCTTGTGCAAGTATAAACCTTAAAGCGTTTAACTTTCAAAAATTAATGCTCGAGTTTTCTGAGACAAAAAATAGGCATGAATCACGATGCTCAACTACATTCAACTTTGAGACGACATGCATGCGTCTTTTTGTATAATGACGGCTAATCAGCTCGTTGGGGAAAAACATAATTAACAAACCGAACAAGGTCTACATTTTTATGGACCATACGAATGTTTACAATTCAAGTGGAACAATGCTCCGCAAGCGAAATGTTTCACTGTCTGTCAAGTCCATAATAGTGTAGACCATGAGAAAATAGAGTCTGGTTTTCTTTTAAAGAAAAAGGAAGAGTTCAAATACTTGACCAGTAAGAAACAGGCGCACAACAGAGCGAAAGCCAATGCAAAACGTCTCATCATTCTCTTCTGTTTTTGCTTATGATTGATTAACCTGTTGAAGTTTACAGGAAACCTGCATTAAGCAGACACATGCTTTAACACAAGGTATTTCTAGGACGTTATGGGCATTATTTGAAAAGCATGCTTTCCACGTAATTTGATAATTCCACGCGGAGGGGCCAGTTGCGAAAGGTTTGCGATAAAGCACGTCACTGCATCTAGGTGAAGGGTTGGCTATGCAACCAAGGCATCTTTTGTGTCAATGTTCACGTAGTACGGTGGGTACTGTCTGAGTACAAAGGTTTTCGTCTCTTTCAGTGGGGTAATCAACGATATCAAGTATTGGGGCGCGCCTTTAGCCTCTTTATCAAGGCGAGGTCTGCATCCCAGCCTCACTTTGATAGAGAGACCAACGACAATTCGAAATTGACCTAGTTTTCGAGTGGAATTTACGGGGAAAAAACCGTAGAGTCAGGAGACGAGTGCCTATTTGTATCCTGTTTTCAGTATTTTTATTGAACTTAAGCAAACACGACGGCGACGGCCGATGAGAACGTCACAAAACAAAAGCTTTAATTAGCAAAACAATGACTCTGCACGTGCGATACAGATTTTGGTACATTTCTTTGCCATCCTCTGCAAAGCAACAACGTGAAATGACCAAATTCAAAGTTTTATGTAGAACGTGAACACACGACAGTGAATTTTCTTTTTTCTACCTGAACTGTAACGCTGTCCTTACAGAGTCAGCTCCCAGATTGTTCGGCTACATTAGACAGATTGAACGAGTTGAAACTATTGCGAACAAGTTTGAAATAATTGGAAGTCATTTTTTAAGTGACGTTTTCCTTGGCGTTGCCGTCGTGGTTGCTTAAGCTCCCTAATAATATTCAAGATTATAACGCCATTGCTCCTAAGCCATTGCAAGAGAGTGCAGTGCGTAAGAAGAGCAATAAATACCCCCGTCCCAACCCAGCAACGATAACCAGATTGAGGTATTGTGAAAAGTTCACACCTTAGGGGTGAACGTTTAGAAGCGTGCAGTTTGGAGCAAACGCAAAGACGTGTTGTGGATCGCACGTAAGTTGTAATTGCACGCTTCTAAAAGGTCACACCTTAGGTGTGAACTGATTTTCGTACTTGTTTTCTTTTTCCTTGAGTACCCTTTCCAATTTCTCGATTTCTCGGCTTTATGGGTCCCATTTTACCCAAACTTTCTTCGATGGTATGCCTATCGAACGAGCGAGACAGGGCTTGTTTACCATTTACACGGGCAAATCGGTCGGTTTACCGTTTGGGTCGGTTTGGGCAAATGGTAAGCAAATTTCCGTATTGGGAAAATTCCGTTCGAGACTGGCGCTTACCATTTGCAGAAATCACTACCATTTACCAAAAAGTTTGCACGACGGCGACGGCTGACGAGAAGGTCGCAAAACAAAAGCTTTGATTAACAAAACAACGACTCTGCACGTGCGTTATTTTTGGTGTATTTCTTTGACGTTCTGTGCACAAATACAACGTGAAATGACTAAATTCAACTTTTTGTGAGGAACGCAAACACACGACGGTGAATTTTCGTTTTTTATAATAATAATTATGTAATAGTAATAACTTTATTCACGTGTCAAGTGAATTTTCTAAATAAGTTCTTCCTGAACTGATACGCCATCCTTACAAATTCAGCTCCTGGATAATTCGACTGCATTAGACAAGGTAAACGAGTCGGAATAATAATAACTTAACCGCCAAGAAGTTTCAAAGATTGTGAAGTCATTTTAAAAGTGACGTTTTCCTTCCCTTTATGGGGAGCCTGAAACTGGTATCAAAGATGAGGTTTGAACAAATGGTACACGAATTTCCGTTTGGAACATTCCGTCCGGAAAAACAGGACTACCTTTTCTGACGTTTCGTTGCTCCCGGAAATTTTCCACTGGAACGACCCGAAAAGTCGTGTACCATTTACTTTCCAAACGGAATTTCCGGAAAGTTGTTGTAAATGGTAAACAACCGGGAAGTTGATTTCAGCACGCACGAGTGCATGACATCTGGGTAAAAGGTTTAGCCAAGTTACTCTCTGAGACGTCACGAAAGGAATGGTGAAATAAGCTGATCGCTGATTGGGCACAAAAACTACAATGCCGCAAAGTTTGTGCTCAATCAGAAGCAAGATGGCAAATGGGCTCTTGAACTAGTCCGTTAAAGGTAATCGCCCAGGGGCTCTCCCGCCCGTCTTGTAAACTTTTGCTCGCACCAGGCTTTAGCTCGCACCTATTTCGCCCGTTTTATCTGTCTCTCACCCCGACTATCTGCCCCTGGGTCTCCGAGGATGCAACAATAGTCGCAAAAAACTTTTTGTAAATAGCTTTCCAGAATATCAAGGATTCCCAGGACATATCAAGCAACAACAATATCAAACTATAATTTTTTTTTACATTTGTTATAAATCCTATATTTAAACTTGTTTGGTTATTGTATTAAAGCGCTGTAATTGAAATCCTTTCAGATGTCACCAACTCGGGGTGCCTGGAAAACCATCTTTAATTTGGTGTGAAGTACAGCAGTCTTCCGCTATCCCAGAAACACAAAGGAAATTAAAAATTGTTCGAAATACAGGTGGAACCCCGATACAACGAAGTGCTGAAAGGGTGCAAAAATGTGTTCGTTATAACGGGGGTCCGTTGTAGCGGGGCTCTTGTCCATGCATTTTACTATTACTGGGCTGAAAAAGATATCATTCGTTATCCCGGGGTCTTCGTTATATCGGGATTCCACTGAAGTGGGAGTTAAAGATGGCTAAATAAGCGGGCAACGTCAAGCAAGGGGAACGAGTTTCCGTTGGAGGCAGCGGAGGCTAGCTGTTAGAACGCTTTCCATTTACTGGCTTCTTTGTGGAATTCTCCAATATTTGGGATTGCAAAAAAAAACTTTTGTCTCGTGTTCTTACACACGATGCCAGGTTTCAGGTTTTTTTGTTTATTTGCACTATTCTCACTGACACAGACAATGTCAAGACCTCATGGTTTCATAATAAAGAGAAGTCGAAAAGTTACAGAAATAATAATGAAATGACATGTGCGCAATAACCAAAGTAACACAGGCTTTCGAGTTGTTCACTCCCAAGTGTACAGCTATTTCAGTTAAGGTCGTCGGATTTTAAAGCCTCGAACTTACACGGGATGACCGAAAGGTAGTGTGAGTAGCTGAGAATCGTTTGTGATTTGGCTGTAATGCCACAGTTGTCACTGCCATATGATGGGTGAAAGTACCAAAAACACTTACCTACCGTGAAGCACTAAGTTTTTGTGGGAGTTTAATTTTGCTAATGGGAATTTTTTTTTGGTATTTTGCGGTTTTCAGAGAGTCACTTGTAATGGAACTGTAACGTCGTTTTCTGTGTACATGCAATCGAAATCCAGTTGAAACAACATGCATGTATAAAACACCTTAGTCGGTTTATCAGTGGAGTCTGTGAAGCTTTAAGCAGCGAGATATTTGGAGTGTACCGACTGCAATTTGACTGTTTCATTTCTAATGTTTTGTTTCTAATTAAGTTTCGTTTCTGAACGAAAGAGACAGTTTAAGTAAATGGGCACCAACCCGATTATACAATGCCGCTAACTGTAAAAAGTGACGTTTGTATAAAATTCGACAGTGGAGTAAATTTGTGGGGTACCTTTTTTGGGAGAACTTCTTTTACGAATCGTAAGAAAGAAACCACGCAAAAATCAAACCCTGCAAAAATTTAGTGCCACAAGGTATTTTACTTTGCTACTAATGGTGTAGGGATAAGGGTAAAAATTAAGAAATTACCCTACCTCTTTGCAGTCTTATCGCGTAAGTTCCGACAACGTTACTGAAAGTTGGCGTACATGTTACATAACCTTTAGAAAATAAGTACAAAATAACCTGAGAAAACAGCCGACGTTTCACGATGTCGCCACTTAAGCCCTCTCAATACGACGTCTGAGTAACGAGCGCAGAAATTTCATACTGATGACGTTCACAACCCAGATCTTGGTAGTGCTTCTGATTGGCTGAAAGAAAATTCCAACCAATCAGAAGCACTACCAAGATCTGGGTAGGGATACGTCATCAGTATGGAATTTTTGCGCTTGTTACTCAGACGTCGTTTTGCGAGGGCTCAAGTGGCGACCTCGTGAAACGTCGGCTGTTTTCTCAGGCTAAGTACACAATCAAGTCAAGGTGTACACTGACCACTAACTGAGTTTAACATGGTGGCCCATGCGTTGAATTCCGAATACGTCCCCCAAAGCTCAGTGGCAAAAAAGCCCTCCAATAGTAAGCCTACCCCCACCCCCCATCTAATATATGCCCCCGGCTTACATATTAAGTTTACATCCCCAGAACGACAGTGGCATAATATCCTCTGATTACAAGTCCCTGTACAAAGTACCGTATCATTAAAGCTCCTTAAACACCAATTTGAACGTTAACCACAACCTTAAACCAACAATCCTTCTGACCCAACAGGCACACAATCCCTCGTTTTCAGACGCAATGTTCTTTTCAAATATAAACCGAATCATTTTGGAAGCGCAAAGTCCATCCAATGATAACACCACCCCAAAAATAAGTCCCCCCCAAAAAAGGCTTCCGGAGAAAGATAAGCCAAGGCCTGGGCTTACTATAGGAAACTTTACTGTACAAAGTTGTTAGTGGAAACGCAGTTTTTTCCATTTCGTGATGCCGTATTGGGGTCTTTGTCCTTTAAAGACACTTTTTTGTAGGTTAAACAGAGCTTGAACAGAGATCAGGCGCTCTTTTCTTTTCGCTAAGCAAGCCATTCCTGCGGAAACAAGACAAAAAAAATGACAATAATTGATAAAATTGGCTCTGATCGCAGAGACAATTTCCTATTCTTCTTAGTTCCTGTTACTATTGCTTGACGCAATGTGGATTCAAATTAAACCTCACTAAAGGAAAAGAACAGCGGTCGGGGTAGGTGTATGCCTCCCGCCATTGAAATGCTATCAATTACACCAACAATTCTACTGCGTGCCTGTCGACCTCATCCCTGTACGTTGTGGCCTGGACACTAGTTTCGAGTGTTGATGCGACACGGTTTACCACTTATGGACCACTGTACACAGAACCAGACAGGAAATTTGCAATGATGGGAAGGGGAAGGGAAAACAGGAGAACCACTGTACACAGAACCAGACAGGAAATTTGCAATGATTGGAAGGGGAAAGGAAAACGGGAGGACCATTGTACACAGAACCAGACAGGAAATTTGCAATGATGGGAAGGGGAAGGGAAAACAGAACAACCACTGTACACAGAACCAGACAGGAAATTTGCAATCATGGGAAGGGGAAGGGAAAACAAGGAGGACCACTGTACACAGAACCAGACAGGAAATTTGCAATGATGGGAAGGGGAAGGGAAAACAGGACGACCACTGTACACAGAACCAGACAGGAAATTTGCAATGATGGGAAGGGGAAGGGTAAACAGGACGACCACTGTACACAGAACCAGACAGGAAATTTGCAATGATGGGAAGGGGAAGGGTAAACAGGAGGACCACTGTACACAGAACCAGACAGGAAATGTGCAATGATGGGAAGGGGAAGGGAAAACAGGACGACCACTGTACACAGAACCAGACAGGAAATGTGCAATGATGGAAAGGGGAAAGGAAAACAGGAGAACCACTGTACACAGAACCAGACAGGAAATTTGCAATGATGGGAAGGGGAAGAGAAAACAGGACGACCACTGTACACAGAACCAGACAGGAAATGTGCAATGATGGGAAGGGGAAGGGAAAACAGGAGGACCACTGTACACAGAACCAGACAGGAAATGTGCAATGATGGGAAGAGGAAGAGAAAACAGAAGGACTAGGAGGTAGAGCGATTGAGTGTCGCGGTCACCGCACGTGAATCTACAGGTCCCAGGTCTGACCACCAGCTGGAGGTGTTTCATGGTAGACTACCAGGCCTTCCAGGGGCACCCAACGGTTCGTTTTGGGGAATATCTGTTCGGAAGGCCTAAAATCACCTGAGATTTTCGGATTTAATTTCAGTGAAAGGTAGACGATTTCTTTGGCAAAACATCACGTCGGACTTTGGCAAACAGAGGGCTTATTAGTTCCTATTGTTTTCGGAGGGACAAATATGTCGATTAGAGTGCAAAGTAAGGTCAGCTAGCATTTTCGGAGAGCTATCCTCAGCTCAGTAATTCGGCGGATGGGATTCTGTTTCCTAAAATTTTCTGCGGTCTAAATTTCCAGTTAAAAAATCCCAACAGAACAATCTGTATTAGCTTACACAAATTTGCCTTTAAAAAGCTCTGAAACAATCCAAGAAAGCTTAAATGATATTTCAAGTATTTTGCTAAAAAATTTCTCGTTGGGTGCCCCTGACCTTCAGCCACGGTTGCAGACTGCCAGCTGGTCTGTTTCTCATCAATTGAGATTCCTAAGCTATTATGTTAAGTTTGTATTACATGTTTCTGATTATTTGGGTCAATGGAGTACCTGTAAGCTACCTTACAGCATCTAAAAGCATACACTATAAACACAGCATTTACATTTTAAAAATTTTCAAGCAATTGTGCACTTATTGACAGAGTAGGAGTGCCAGACTGGAAAATATTTGGCTCTTCGTGATGGTGCACGGACTTCGCGTCGCTCGGTCCGTACGCAACCGCCTTGAGCCAAATATTTTCCAGTCTGGCCCTCCTAGTCTGGCTCTCCAGTCTGACCCTTCCCTCTGGCCCTCCTATCTGGCCCGACCTAACTCAGCCAATGACTATTATATCATACCACCTTTGTTATGCTTAATTCTAAATTTTTGAAAAGATGCTTTTGAATAAACATTTAAGGATAAAAATTAGCGAGAAAAGCTTAACACAACGTTTCGATGTCTCCATGACATCATTTTTAAGTGAGAAAATAAAATATAGATGAGTTAATACATACAAGGTGAGGTGTTAAAAAAGTAAACAATAAGTAACATATTTGGCGTGTAATTGTGTGTGCATGGTAAGTATGTCTGAATAAATAGTTTTGCGCGGATAGAGTCCGATTGCGTGTTCAGTTTTGGTTTCTTCTTCTTTATAAACAACATTTTGTAAATTAAACAGTCCAGTTTTCCGCCGCATTTCTTGAGGACGGAAAAGTTGCTGTTGAGGTCGCCGATGGTTTTAATGCCGTGGTCGTTCTTTAGATGCTTGCCGATGGCTGAAAAACGGTGTTCGTCAATACGTTGGTGTACATGCCGGCTAGTATAGCCGACATACTCTGTGCGAACAGATCACATTGATAATTGTACACCACGCATCATTGGTTGACTAAGGGTGGTTTGGGCTCACGCATCTTAGGGTTTTCACCAATTTTGCGGCTCCTAAAAACTGGTTGAAGAGTGTGATCGATTCTCTTGCTCAGGTCGGATGGTACTTTTGAATACTCTAAAATACGCTAAATGAAAAGATGACATGCACAGGGCCGGACGGCTTTTTGTGGACTACATATACTTCGCGTCAACCCGTCCCGGTCGCCAATGCTTTTCCTATAGAAAATTGCACCCGCTGGGCAGTACGGTGGTATAAGAAAACAAACTTATTCCCTCGGTGAGTGATCAGCTGATAAGATTGATATTGCCGGGCTTAGAATCCCGGTGGTAAGAGCTCCCGGGGATTCCCACATAACTTGAGCTGGGTTATCGTCGTAGCGTTAAGGTCAAAGTAAGAAGGTGCGACCTAAACTGTGTCGCGATTTTGGTACCGCAAAATTCATATACAGTTTACAATCGTCTTAGGGTTTTAAAACATGCCATCTCAAAATGTTGTCATATTTTTATGTCGTGCACCAAGATATGTCCAGGTTTGCACGCAGCTGCGAAAATTGCAAAATTTGCAAAAAAAAAATGGACAATTCGTCGAGTCAGTGAAAACCTGTAAAAGAGGGAGTTGAGAGGGCCCTGACGAGAACTGCGATTTTTCCGAAAATTGTAAGATCTGCGAAAAATTGGAACCGTCGAGTCAGTGAAAAGCTGTCGAAGAGGAAGTTAGAAGAGCTGCGATTTTTGCGAAAACTACGAAAATTGCAAAAACTGCAAAAATTTTGAAAATTCGTCACGTGAGTGAAGAGTTGTCAAAGAGGAGGTTAGGATGGCCCCAGCGAGAGCTGCGATTTTTATAAAAACTGCAAAAATTGCGAATACCGTGAAATCTGTGAAATTTCAACAATATTTGTCTGGAAGTCTGAAAACGGGTATGGATTTTACAGACAAGAAGCCAGATTCACAAAGCTATCATAAGTCAAGATATAGCGTAACTATTGTTTCTTCGCAAAAAGCTTTTGTTTTCTAATAATAGTTAGAACGTGGTCACACCCACTCAGCCAATCAGTGTCCAGCATTTCGATGCTGGACACATAGTCATTAGTATACTCCATCTCATAGAGCATACTAATAAGACATTGTCAATAAAGATGTGTTTATTGTTCATCGTGGTGTAAGATAGGCAAGATGAACGTTTATTCGTTTGTCTCACGATGGAATCGACTGCAATACTGCTAGTCTTCATCAGGCAATGAGCTCGATTGTTTAGGTGACACTATTTGCAACAACTCAAAGCGACTCCATCGTGAAACACACGAGACATTGTTTCCCTTTGTTTGCAAGCCTCATTAGTATGCTTTATATAGAGAATACTGATGACTAAGTAGAATTTACTGATGAGTGTACAAATTCCCTATGAACATTCATAACGAAATCGATAAAAACAACAGCTTTAACGGCAAGGTCAGAAAACAATTATATTCTACAATCACTACTTTATTGTGACTTAACCGGAAAAAAATGCAATCTTACGGTGTAATAGCATAACAAAAAGCAAATCGAAAGAAAAACCATTACTTTGCATGAAATAAGAAATGTTGAGACCTTGATGAAACAGAAAAACAGACTTGTTTCTCCGTGTTTGACTACGAGTGTTGTACTTGAACTTTACTTTGGCCGCTTGGCTTTTCCTGCGGTTTCCCCACATGCTAGTGTCGGTGGTTGTAGTGCGTCGGAGACTGCTTTCACCAGTGTAAATCTAGGAAATCACTGCCTCGAGTTCCCCAATTTCCGTGTATTATTGGCTCATGGCTGTCTACGTACCAACTGCGATAAACTGTGCGGTAAAGCACTCAAAAACATTGTGCACAACTTAAAGGCACGTGTACAATAGCGAACGTATCGTAAACAAAATAGCAATGTGATTTCAAGGTTTGAACTAAAAAATTAAAATGCAAAAATACAATCAGCACGCTAAAAAAATTCTCCGTGGGTTTGACCATGTTCTATGACGGTCAGACAATGAACGCGAGTGTCCTATGGGGTATAGCGTCCCTTGCAAGCTAGAATGCCACTCGGCCTACGGCCTCGCGTCATTCTATCTTTGCTCGGGACACTATATCCCATAGAACACTCGCGTTCATTGTGTAACCATTACATAGGACACAAGCAAATCACAAGTTCTGCATTTCGCACGCTTCACGTGCGACTCAAATTTCGAGAGATCACACAGCCTAGCACCCAGCCATTCTCTTCTCGCTCAAACTACTTGGCGCGAAATTTTGTGACGTTAGCGGGGTCCTCATTCGGTGACGTCACGACATATTTCGCACCAAGTCGAGTCGAGTGAGCGGGAAGAGAACGCCTGGGTACTAGGCTGCGTGATCAGAAATTTGCACTCGCGAACAGTTCGTCACACGGATGGTTCGATATGGTGGAGAGATTGAAGATTGCAATTTTGATAAGGGAAAGCACGCGAATGTTGGACTTTTTTGGTATGTATTTGTTGTTACGATATAAAGCTATCGGTGTCTTGTGGAATTTTGGAGAGAAGTGCAAAAATTCGAGAATTACAGGAAATAAATAACATTGAATCTTTCACGTGACAGCTATAAGTGTGTTACCTCTCGCTTTGATAATTAAAGTGGTACTATGATCAAAAAATCACTTTTATTTTTTCTTCGGATTTTGAAACTCCCCAAGCGAAATTTTAAGCCTTAATTTTGAGGAGAAGACCGTTAATTTAAACTGCAATGTTCCGTTTTAATGGTCCGCCATTATTACACCAGAAAGGATACAATGACGTTATTCACTCAAGAGCTGTAGAATGTAGTGTGTGAACGCCGCTTACAGATTATGCAAAACACGAGTTTGAGAGTCTGAAAGCTGAAAACTCCCGTGCTGCATACTAAATACGGCACTTTCACACACACTGCATTCTAAAGCTCGTGAGTGAATGATGTCATTCTGTCCTTTCTGGTGTAATAATGGCGGACTATTAAATCGGAAAATTGCAGTTTAAATAAACAGTCTTCTTGTCGAAATTAAGGCTTAAAATTTCGCTTGGGGAGTGTTTAGTAAACAAAGTTTCGAAATCCGAAGAAAAAATAAAGGTGATTTTTTGATCGTAGTACCACTTTAAGTGTTAGGTGCAAATGATCAAGGACGCTTATTCTCGCTCAAAACGCTTTAAATCACCCCAAAAGGCCATTAAATAGCAATCAATACAACACAGAAACAAGGTGAACCATTTATTATTGTGAGTTGTTTTGCATTTATGGCAATTCAAGCGTATTTGTTGCATTTTTCATACAAACTCTTTAATATTTCGCCGAGGTCATAACATATGCAAAAAGGAACAGGTTAATATATGCGTTCCCCTCAGTAGCGAGCTTGCACCGAGCCTCGCTTTGAAAAAGAGGCAGAAGGCAACTCGGAAAAGGCCAAGAATTTGGCCTACTTGAGTTGCTTGGTTCACCTTGAGTTGCTCCTCTTACTTGAATTAGTTAGGGAAAATGACTGTCCCCCAAAAAAGATCTCGTTAGCAACTTCTCTCTAGCGTTTTACCATGTGGCCGCCTACAAGAGCCCATTCTTGTAAGCGACCAGCTCTAGTTACGACCACTTTCGAGAGCTTCTACTGTACAGCTTAATCATTTAACAGTGCTTCTGGTTACAACTGACTTAGCGTTTTACAACATGTTTCAAAATCTCGTCATATTTTTTATGTCGCGCACTACAATCGTAAGCTAGTTGTTGCTTTGGCAAAGCTTGTCGTGCTACACGGCAGTAGCACAACTTCGTTTGAAACGGGCCTAAGACTCGAACTTCCCGTATAAATGGCGTGTCTTGACTCAGCTAAGATGCATCTCATTTGCTCTTATAAATGGAATAGTTTACATTGTTTACGTCTGGTTTAAGATATGTCTTGCGTAAGACGCATAAAACGTTTACGTGTAAAAGGCAGTAGTGTTTACAAACGCAAACTACCCGCTATATTGTTGAGACCTAAGTGGCCATTAATTTGGATCATTCACGGTTTCCGAATGTTGGATCACTCAAGGTTTCTGGGAAACCCCCAATCGTTCCTTTTTTTAAATCCACTCGATCTTAATACCACTCGTTTTACGTTTCTCTCATTTTCACCAATCAAGTCTCGATTACACGATCGTGTAAATCAGGACTCGATTTATACAAACGAGACTCGTTTCTACAAAGGGAGACAAGAAAGAAAGAGAAAATAATGAATGAATGAATAAATGAATGAATAAACTTTGTTTACACACGGAGTTTACGTCAGTAAAAATTAACTGCTTTACAGAAAGCCGTTTTATAAAATTTACTAGTCCTGTTACATAATAAAAACTGTAGTACACTAACTAGAAGACAGCGAAATTGTTAATCTTTGTTTCAAAAGTGGAGAGAGCGGTTGCAGATCTGATATTGAATGGAATGGAATTCCATATTTTGGCTCCAACAAAAGCAAAACCTATAGTACTTGTGTGTGGAAGTGCCATTAGTTAATTCATTCGTTTCATATACGTCAAAATACGCTAAACCGCTAAACTCCAAAGACTATTGAAATTCACATCAATTACTTTAACACACTGCACACATTTTCTTCTCTTGCTTGCGTGTTTACCGGTTTTTACACCACTCGGGAGTCGGGACTATCCTCTGCAGGTGGTTCTGGTTCCGCAGACTCTGCACTGGCAATCTTTATGGCAAAGTCGAGGCTTCCCCTACCCATGGAGAGAAGGTTGACTAGAATCTTGTCCTTTTGACTGGGTCAAGAGTAGCCAAAAATTCCTGAAAAACATAATTTACAATCCCTTACCAAATCACCCCAGAGGACTTTGCTTTCCCATCCTGGGCATTTGGATGTAGTTTTTGTTATGAATTCAGCATGTACTTGGGGCTCAAAACTTATGAACTCGCACGTTCCTACCTAATGTCAGTAATGTCTGTCAATCCCTCGCCTGATATCAGGCCACTTATTTGGGTTTCGCACACAAGTGTGAAGTGAGCGGCAAGCTTCAAGTTACGAGCCGGCAACCGAAGCGAAACCAAAGCAGAGGACCTGCTAGCAGGATAATCTATCGCAATAGAACAGCTCCAATCAAACAAAAGTAAATCCTGTTTGCGAATTTTGCCTTTATTTCGTTCTGGGCATCCTGTATCTCTTGTTCAAACCTCACCTTGCCATCAGCAGCGGGTAGGGGTTGCAACTGCCCTCAATGTTCGGTGGCTTGATCTTCTTTTGACTGAAATAAGAAGTGAACAATTAGAAAGAGCATCAGACAAGTATACAGGCCTGCAAAGTATCAAAAGACTCTACCTTGTTCTTGCATTTTCCTTTGCCGCAAGCACAATGGTCGTGACATTTGATGTTGGCCTCGTGACACTTGCAAGCACCTCTTCCTTTCTTCCTGGCATACTGACCTTTACAATCACAGAAAGATCGGTCCTAAAACTAATAGCAACCAAAACGACACAAGGTCAAGTTTTCGAAAACAAAACTGTCTATGAGGCGAAGTGAAATGAAGTGAGAAATTTTCCATCGTAGTATTGCACAAATAACAACAAACGTCCGTTGTGCTATTGTACCCAACTATCCACGCGATCGGTGGCGATCAACTGTTTGCTGCAAGAAAGGCGAAACCCGATGCCTCACTATCCTGTAGACCAAAACAATAACAGAGGCGCGTGAAGCAAAATGGGCTAAACTGGGTCTTTACGGTACACAGCACGACTTAAATTTAGGGAACTATGCAAAATTAGGCGGCAATAATGAGTCCTATTCATCACACACCTTCATGCATCCTCTTCATGCAGATTCGAATATAGTTTACAATCCAAGAATCGTCGTGAAATCCAGAAAAATATTTTATGTCACGTGCTGCTTGCGCCAGCAGTCAGCCAGCGTTGGACGCTTTCCCGCCATTTCCCGTATCCGTTTTCCCCAAAATGGCGGCGTTTTGTGTCTCGTGTGGCTGTAGGGTGAATTCAAATTTTGAATGTGGCGCAAAAGTTCCAGAGACATCGCTGAGTGGAAGAGGGAGTACACCAGAAGAAGAAAATGCATAGTCTTCTTCGTCGACGAAGTCACTGTCCCAATTTTTGGTCTCTAAAGCCGAGGAACGTAGCGGATTCAGCAAGCCAAACAAAGGTTTTAAAAGGAAAGCGAGCAACACGGGATCCACTTCCAAAAGAGGTATTGACAACAGAGTTGTAATTCACGTTGGGTTAATCAGTGAAAACGAAGAAGGAAAGTTGGCGATAGCAAGAGGGAGCAAAGTGGCGTTGAGAGTAGGTATTAAGATTTTGGAGCCCGGGAGGTATGCGAAGCTGCCGTTAAAAAGACTCTGATCATAACAAATTTTTCTGTGGAGACGAAGACTACATTTTGCTGTATCCAGACCAGAAATCTGTTGTTAAAGTACCAGGCAGTGATGGAAATTTCACTGTAGCTAAATACAAACAAGAACTGGCAAAACCCTACTCGAAAGTTGTTCTGTTTATTTGTAAAGAGTCAGACTTTAAGAAGGATAAGCTTTGTAACAATGAGGTGCGATAATTTTCTGAAACGCATTTTTAAATGAAGCTGAAAGGAACATTTGTTTGTTCCTTGTTGAGATTCAAAGAATAAGTGCTTGGAAACTCGATGTTTTGGTTGATCTCCTTCAAAGCGCGGCGGTTTTTCTAACTTGATTTCGATGTGCATGTGAATTTCTTTTTCTACGAACAATTGTACGACAAGTGTAAAATTTCCTGAATTTTGCAGGTCGGTAAAACAAAAGCAGAATAAGTATGTTTTCCTGGTTCATAGCACACGCTATATGATTTTATTCGCTTCTTACAGAAGACAGAATATTCCGCATGTATGTGGGGTTATCCAACAAACCCACACCATAATGGTCGTTTCTGTGCGCTCAATTTGTTGAGACCGCTTACCTCACACATCAACACACCGAGTATTAAATTCAACAAAATTATAAAAACAAAACGTTTAACTGTTTGTTAACAGTTAGTTAACCTATTACAATGTGTAATAATTTACTGAAACGCATCAAATGAATACATTGAAATGAAGCCGAATGAAAGCACAGTTATATAGCAACAGAGATCAACATCGTTGTATCTGCAGCAAGATGGTGTCAGTCCAGCTATACCCATCCGTTATCTCAGTCAACTGAAAGAAGTGGAAATACGAAAGCAATTGATGAGGATCATCGATGGTGACGCCTTTTTCCCACTAAAAGTCGTGGCCAAAAAAGATGAAGTTCATTTTCTGGAAAAAAGTGATGAAAGATGAAGAAACTTTTTAAAAAAACTACAGTACCGCTCTTCTAATTCCTGATGGAATATGGCTGCTCGCCAGTTTGATCCGGCGCTGAATCGTGCTGGCCCAATACTGGGCAACTCATGGCAGCGGGCAGAAAAGAGGGCTCGACAAGTGGATTACGTCTTGAACAACGTGGACCAAAAGCGGAACTCGTGGTTCTATTTCGACGTTGATTACAATCAACAGCTCTATTTGAATAGACTGCCAAAAAGACGTTAGCAACCACACGCGACCAGTCGGGACAACAAAAAAGAAAAAAAAGGAAAAAACAACAAAACAAAAAACATCAAGACCCCTGCATTGCACATCGCAGAGAAAAATCCTGCAAGTCGACCTATGATTAGCGAGAAATTGCACTCTGCAGATAAAAAACGGTGTTGTGACTAAAAAAGGAACCGGAAGCGAAACCGGAAGCGGAACTGAAAACTTTAGGGACCCCTCGGCTCCCATGGTACTGTGCAGCCGAGTTGGCCATGTGCAAAAAAAGTCCGACATGTTTGTTTTATTAGCTAGTTTAGTGTGAAAAACTGAAAGAAGTCTTGAACCGTGTCACTTCTGGACAAATTACCCGGACCTGTCAACATATGTGAGTTATTGTAGAACATTTGCAGTCGTTTTGAACCGATTTACCACCTTGCTTAAGTTCTATTTGTACGAATTTTCAGCAAATCTACAAAAAAAACAGCAGATACCAGTTTAAGGAGTGCACGTGTACTTTGGAAGAGAGAATTTGTGGAGCTGTTTCTAGAATATCGATATCACCGGAGCCGGGCAAATATTCGATATGGAGCAGGATAAAGCTGATGAACGTGACACGGAGATGAGTTTGCGTGGCGAAGAGTTGGACAATGTTGAAACTGTGGAAATGTCTTCAAAAGCACACACATGTAAAATGAGGGTTCTGGCGCAACTTATATAAGGTGCACCAGAACACCTCATCTTACATGTGTGTGAGTGTAAAATAACGCAATCACATCATAAAAAACGAAGCGCGTGACTTCGTGGTCCAGTGAAGAGGATGTGTCACAGAAAATATTCTATATTTAAGAAATGTCTGCACTGATTATATACAAAAGTGCGCCAGAATTATTTCCTATTGAACAAGTATCATCACAAGTATATACACCAAAATGGCAGCCGCAAGATATTCGTCCGATGTTCTGCAAATGTTTCACGGTCCAATACCGGAGGAAAACATAAACTTGCCTCGGCCGTTAAGGCCAGATCAGGTTGTATTATATGACAGGTTTATACTATCCCAAACTAATTTCCAGGACTGGCTTCGTATTTGGAGAATGGCTGTTTCTGAAGAAAATCCTAACAATAAAGATCTTTTAGTGTTTGCAAGGGAAACGAAAGAAAAGTTTACTGATTTGGTTGAAAACGAAATCAAAAAATTAAAAAGCGTAAAAGTAAGTTTTGGGTTGCAAGTAGAGTTTTCAATTGAGAGAGACGGTGAAACACAGTTCATGGAACATTATTTTCGAGAAAATGAACCACACGTTTTCAACAGAAATGACGAGGACCAGATAAAAACAGAATTCGACAGATTTGTTGAAAGAATAAAGGGTGAAATAGAGTCTTGGTCAGAGCGGGGCTCAGGATGGGTTCTTGAAAGTATAATGGTAGCGTACGTGAATGTTGCACGCTATCAGCCACTGCGCGGAGGAACCTATTTACCTCTTCCAACTAATCTAGCAAAAAAGAAGGCAATAATTAACGTGAAAAACAGAGACAACGAATGTTTGAAGTGAGTCGCTCAGAGCTGCTTTACTCCCTCCAAAAGATGGAAAGGACCCGCAAAGACCTAACAAATATCCTGTTAACGATGGTATAATCTACGAAGGAATCGACTTCCCAACACCGGTAAAACATATAGACAAGCTTGAGGCTAAAAACAAAAACCTCGCAATAAACGTATTTGGCTGGGAAAATAATTGTGTGGTTGTACACAGGATAAGCAGAAAAGCAGCAGAGGTGCCTCGGATAAACCTGATGTTAATTGAGTCGGGGATAATACAGCACTATTGTTATGTAAAACGGGTGAGCGCTTTGCTCTTCGATCAGACCAAAAACAGCAACACAAAACACTAGTGCATGATGTGCTTAACAGGTTTTTCAAGAGCAGACTTGCTCGAGAACCACAAAAAATAATGCAATGGTGTGAATGGCAGACCGACAAGGATCGAGATGCCGGAAGAGGGGAAAAACACCCTTTCTTTCCAAAATCATCACAAACAGATGAAGGTGCCATACGTGATATATGCTGACTTTGAGGCTTTGGTCAGAAAGATTCCAGGCTGTGAGATTTGGCCAGAGAGTAAGAAAAAAAGCTACACAGAGAAGACCGAATGGCATGAGGCATGCGGGTATTCTTACATGGTTGTGAGAATCGACGGTGAAGTTTCAGGGTCAAAGGTTTACAGGGGTGAAAACGCGGTTGGAACGTTTTTAAGTGACATTCTTCAGGAAGAGGTGAAAATAAGAGACAGTTTAGCAGAAAAAAAGCCGATTGTGATGGAGCCCAAAGACTGGGTAAAATTCAAAAATGCAACTGATTGCCATATTTGTAACAAAAGTTTGATAAAAGATGAATTTTTAGACTCTTTACCGGTTTGTAGCATAGAAGGCGGAGAAAAATGCAGCTATAAGGGTCAAGGGCACAAAAAATGTTTTTACAAAGCACAGAAAGAAGAACAATGGGGGATTCTTAGGCTAAAAAGATTAACAGATAAAAAGGACCAGCTCGAAGCAAAAAAACAGAAAAATTGTATGTTCTGTGGAAACCCTTTACTTCAGAAAAACTTCATAGATTCAGTAAAAGACCATTGCCACATAACGGGTAGGTACCGCGGAGCCGCGCATAACGAATGCAATTTGAAACTGCGTATAAACCCCAAGACGTACCAAATACCAGTTGTATTCCACAACCTGAGGGGTTACGACGCACACCATTTAATGCAAGCGATGTCACAGCTGCAGAAAGAGGTGAAATGCGTCGCCAACAACATGGAGAAATATATTACATTTTCAGTCGGAGGTCTGCGTTTCATCGACAGCTTGAACTTTTTTCAAGGAAGCCTTGATTCACTTGTAAGCGCAACACCAAAGGAGTCATTGAAAATAACATCAACCATTTCAAAAGGCAGCGACCTGCTTTACAAAAAAGGGATCTACCCTTACGAGTACATGGACTCATGGGGGAGATTTAGCGAGACAAGGCTTCCGGACAAAGAGAAGTTTTACAGCAAGCTGAACGACGAGCACATAACAGACGAAGAGTATGCGCACGCGAAGACTGTTTGGGATGCTTTTGAATGCAAAACGCTGGGCGATTATCACGATCTTTACGTGAAAACGGATGTCGCCCTGCTGGCGGATGTTTTTGAGAACTTCCGAAACCTATGCCAAGAGCAGTACGGGTTAGATCCGGCTCATTATTACACGTCGCCAGGCCTCTCCTGGGACGCGCTCTTGAAAAAGACGGGGATCGAGCTTGAGTTATTCACAGACCTTGAAATGCATCTCTTCGTGGAAAGGGGAATGCGGGGTGGAATCTCCATGGTAAGCAAGAGATACGCTAAGGCAAACAACCCGCTAGTACCGGACTATGACCCCAGCAAACCGAACAAATACATCATGTATCTCGACGCGAACAACCTTTACGGATGGGCAATGAGCAAGCCACTCCCGAAAAGAGATTTTAAATGGAAACGTGTTATGCCCACTGAGGAAGACATCATTAAGAAAAAAGGAAACGCAAAGAATGGATGGATTCTTGAGGTGGATCTTGAATATCCAGTAGAACTGCATGAGCAACACAACAGCTATCCCCTGGCGCCGGAGAAAAAGGTCGTGAAAAAAGAATGTATGTCGGACTACCAAAAGAGGTTGATTAAAGACTTGGATCTGAAACCGCCGGACAGCGAGAAGCTGCTGCTGACACTTGAGGACAAAAGCAACTATGTCGTGCATTACAGAAACTTGCAGTTTTATCTGAAGCAGGGCATGAAACTGAAGCGCGTGCACAGGGTGTTGGAGTTCGAACAAGAATGCTGGATGGAGCCGTACATCCGGATGAATACAGAATTCAGGAAAAACGCAAAGAGCGACTTTGAAAAGAATTTTTACAAGCTCATGAATAACTCAGTTTTCGGAAAAACCATGGAAAACCTGCGTAACCGTGTTGACATAAAAATAGTGAGAAGCAATGAGAAAGACAAAATAGGGAAATTGGTTGCCAGCCCTTTGTACTCAAGGCCTGTTATGTTTTCAAACGACCTGTCCGGAATCGACATGCGCAAAAGCCGGCTGCTGCTCAACAAGCCGGTCTACACGGGGATGACCATCCTTGACAACAGCAAGATCTTGATGTACGACTTTTTCTACAACAAACTAAAAAAGCAATACGCACCAAAGTGTGAGCTCTTGTACACAGACACCGACAGCCTTCTGCTTGAGATTGAAACGGATGACGTCTACAAAGACATCGAAACAAACAAAAATCTATATGATACGAGCGACTACCCGAAGGAGCATCCACTTTACTCAAATGCCAACAAAAAGGTCTTGGGCAAAATGAAAGACGAATGTGCCGGAACCCCCATAGCAGAGTGTGTGTGTCTGAGACCGAAAATGTACTCTATCTTGAAGGCAAACGAAAAAAACATCAAAAAAGCAAAGGGTGTAAAAAAAGTGTTGTAAAAAAACGAATAATGCATGAACAGTACAAGGAAACGCTTTTTGGTATGGAGCAGCTATGGCATGGAATGAACATTCTTCGAAGCGAGGGACATGAGATCTATGGCATGCATCTAAACAAAATTTCGCTTTCGCCATTTGATTCAAAGCGATGGATAGGTGACGATGGTATCCATACAAATGCTTATGGGTACACCAACATGCCTATATGGCCTACATTAACAGAAGATGAACTAATAGAGTTAGATGCCGAAGTTTTAGAGTTGTTCGGGGGGTAACTGTGTGTTTGGAGGGACAACCAGCAGTTCTTCATGCACGAAGCCGCTTTTTTTACACCACCTTCAAGCTCGCCAGGTTGGTAGAGATAGCGCACATTAACGAGAGAGGGGAGCTTTTTTCCCCTTGCCCAACAGGCCTCGAATAAGGTGTCGATGGCTTTGCAGAAACATTTTTTTCTTTAATAGCAACGGAGGGTTTCTTGCCGGTAAGGCTTGTTACCTCGTTGTTCAGAGCGGCAACAACTTGAGGAAGCCTTTTCACCCACGCAGTGGACCGCTGGCCCTCAGGGAGTCGCATTTCAACTCCATATTGGTGTCCAAACAGCCGTTCAGCCAGGGTGCGGTTGAATCTTTCAACGATAGCTTGATCACGGTGAATATCCACACGGCCGCGTCTAACCTCGACATTATGTTTCGAAAGCAGTTGATTCACAGCACCCATGAACTCACGACCAGGATCGACCTGAAGCAGTTTCGGCCACTTCAAAGGACCACGACTATAAATCCCTTCCAGAGCAGCTGCAACTTCTTTGGCCTCTTTTGTGGTCAACGGTTCGGCCTCTTTGTATCGAGAGGCCACATCTACCACTGTGAGGGCATATTTGAAAGTTTTACGGGAGCGTGGTGGGTGATCGTGTGGGAGATACAGAAGATCGGCTTGGTGAACTTTGGTTGGAACAGGAACATCAAATTTCGGTCTTGGAATGTACCGTGGGGCTGGTAAATAAATCTGCCAAAGAGCTTGCTTCATCAACCAGTTTTGAGTCACATCTTCCGAAACTTTTGCTGCCTGGGCTAATTTCTTAATTGCTGCAAACCCTTTCCAATACCCTTGCGGGCTGTAATAAATTTTTGACAACTTACTGAAAATACGTGAGCTCACTGTCTACTATACACAATAAAAAACGGACGACCCGTTTGGTTGTATGCAAGGTGAGAAAATTTCGTCGAAAATAATTCAAGAAATGTTGCAAAAAAAAATTAAATAAGCCTGTTATTTAAAAAGATTAATCGTTGTCCTTCATGCGAGGAGCAAATAGTTTATGTGGTGAATGAGTTATGTCTTGTGTGTCGTGTATGTCCAAAATGTGGTGAGTGTTTGAATGTGATGATGATGAACAGTTCCAAGAAGAAAATCGGAAAAGAAGTTTCACTGCAACTAATTTTCATTTAAAAAATGTTTTGCAGAAATGGAACATTTACAAAATTTTTTCTTCCAGCGAGGTAGATTTTCTTGGTAACGTTATTGCTCAATTTCAGAAGATGTCCGGCAAATCAGTGAACTACTCCTGTTTTCTATATAATTATTTTGAAATACTACCTTCTGAATGCTGGCCCCACAAAAAAGAAATTATGGAATCTATTTCTCATCACCTTCATAAAGACTTAGAAAGAAGGCTGCGCGCAAAACAGGAGTTTGATAAATGGTGGTTGAAAACCAATCAAGGTTCTTCATAAACATTTTCATATTTGCCTGTTTTCGGATTTTTCACCAAACGCATGACAGTACCTTTTTTCGGATGAGTCCAAAATTTCTTGCTTGTGACACCAGTTGGTCCCGTGAAAGCATTTTTCGCAATATCACCTGACCAATACCGATCGAATACAGGTTTTGTGGAAGGAATCATTTTTTTTGTCAAAGTTTCAGCAAATTTCACTACTTCCAACGGTTTATCCAAAACACCAGTTCCTTTTTGTTTTTTCAAACCCAACCCTAACTTTTGTTTAGCATTGATTGCATTTCTTGCAGCCGCATGACCCCACTGCCTTTGTTTGTTAGGAACTGCGTCAAGAGACTTCACCATTTTTTTATCCGCTTTGTGTTTGCATTTTTTGAGATTTTCACCGTATTTTTTTTCACGGTTGGAACAAACATCATAATCAACATCATGTTGCATAGCAATCGCATCTGTTGCACCTGTTGGTGGTTGATATATTTCCAAGATTTCACCCGTTTCTGGATCGTATTTCACCTGCTTTTCAAGAGGATTGTATGGCCCTGTGAAATTATGTCCCGGCAATGTCCAACCTTTTTTTGGTTTCGGAAATTTTCCAATTGCTGCATGTATATCAATACCACTGCCCTTTGTGCGGGTCGGCAAAAAACTTGTTTTTGTTATTCCGCAACTAGCGCATTTTGCTTTCAAGAGGAGGAGTTTTCGATTGTTCTTTTTTGTGATTACAACCTTTTCAACCTTTTCACTTCCCTGTACATTGGGTGTGTTCCGCTCTTCTTTCACACAGTATATTTCCATTGTATATTTTAAGAAAAATAATTTTTCACTATTTTTTCATTTTGAAGTAAATAGTTGGAGAACATTTTCAAAATATCGGCAAAACTTGTTCCTTTATTTCTTTCGTTTAAAAAGAGAAGGCAGTAATAACCACATCTCACACTTTGTTCCCATTGAATTTGGTTATCATTTCTGAAAAAATGTGTCATCCCATGCATTGACATTTCTTTTTCCCATTCCAAAGGTGGTGGAAGCCCAAATGAATCGAAATACTCGCAAGTACCATTTTTGGCAGGCCAACAACATACCCAGTGAGTTCCCAAACTTCCGAAATCATCCAAGTTGATAATGCATGGAGAATGAAATAACGGTTTTGTTTCATTTCTGCTAAAAATACCTTTTATTGGAATTCGTAAAAAGTTGCTCCATTTTCTCAAGTCAATGTTGGATAGAGGTTTATCTTCAAATTTTAGTTTTTTTTTAAACGATAATAATCATCCCAAGTCCCAAAGAAAGGTGGAGGTTGAATTTGCATTCCTTTACCTTTAGGTGGTGGTGGTAGAGGAGGTGCTCGTCTCGGTCGTGAGCGTGATGGTTGGGTTTGCATACCTTTTCCGATTATTTTTCGGACTAAATCAAGGGCTAAAGGTACTCCGATAGACGCCAACATACCAAGGAAGCCGCCGTATTGTGCTGAACCTCCCTGTACAAAACCTTGACCAAAAAGATAACGTTCTGCCTCCTTTTTCTGAGTAGGAGTCATTTTCTGGACAAGTTTGTAAAGCTCAATTTCCTTCGGTCCAAAACCCTTTCCAAATATCTTTTTCAGCACCTTTTCAGCGCCGAAACTCAAACCTGCACTTGCTAATGCCCCAAGAGCTGGTTTTGCCAAACCAAGCATAGCAGAAAACAAACTTCCACCACGCTGCGAAGTATTTTGAATCTGGGTCTGGCTTAATTTTATTACCATTCCTTTCCCTGCCGCTGATCTTTTTTCAATCGCGCGATTTGAGTTTCAGTGAGAAGAAGTTCGTCACCGCGCCCAATTTGGTCTGGTTTAACTTTCAGATTAACAGGTGCCTTCGTAACATAAGCTTTTTGAAGTTTCTTTTTCTGACCATCAGTCAGTGCGATTTTGAATGGATGATAAGTTGTGCTCATTGTGTATATTATATTTAGAATTTTTTTTATTTTTTTTTCATTTGTCTAGACAACGACAAGCTCATTACCAATTTGTTTCAGCAGGCATTCTTTTTCATTCAAAATAAAGGCGAAGATCGTATAATCTTGAGCGTTAGCGGCTTCATTTAGTCTGTAATGGAATTCGAGCTTTTTCGCGTCGCCTGTCACACTTTCGGTGGTTCGTAGGTCAAAGTAGATAATTGGGTACAACTTCTCAAAATTGGCAAGCTGCAGCTGAACGCCGGTGTTGTAGTCGTTCTTTCTGTATCGGAAATTAATTAAATCATTGAAAATTCTTATTTTAAAACCATGGTCGTAATCAAGCTCAGGGAAAAATTTTGTGCCGTATTGAAGACGGCAAGTGTCCAATCTTGCTGAGTTATCACCATCGATATCAAATGTGTCAAAGATATAAGGGTTTTGTGTGTAAGCGTCTTGTTTCCGAGTTTGTTGAATGAATACAAAAACATGTTTGGGATCTTTTACCCCAGGTGTAATCAACCACATACCATTCGCATCCCTTCGGGAGCTGCTGCTTATCAAATCTTCATTTAGGTAATTCCATTGGGTTGGTTTCAAGAAATTTTCATTGACCAGGGTCTGTCCTTTACCAGTGAATTGTAATTGTGGGACCCACAACTCAAATTTACGGACAACAATTCTTCTAGCTGTTCCGTCGTTTTGGAAAATCATTTCTTCGTCATTTTGCAGATTAATTTCAAACTCAAGTTTTAACGGTGGCAGTAGGCTGTCGGAAAGACTTTCGAAGAAGGAGTATCTGTTCAAAGGGATAATAGTCTTTACCATCAAACCTCCGTGTGATAGAAGCGCTCTTGCTCGCATTCCTTTATTCGTCGCATTTCCATCAGTCGCTGTGGTGGCGTCATCATCAAGATACCAAAACTGGTTTTTTGCCACGCTTCTCGAAAAATCTTCTGAAAAATCAAGCAGATTTTTGATGAAAATACCTTTGTGGATATCATTCGCATAGTACAATTCTTTTCCAGATGAACTCAGTTTCAAACTTTTGATCAATGAGAAAGAACCGTTGATCGGTGCTGATTCGGTGTCAGCAACAATGTTGGCTCCGTTTGCTTTAGCTTCAGACTTAAAATCGACGCGGAAATAAGCGTTGTACCAGTCATAAAAATTGTCCCGGTCTTTTACGGTAAATTTGTAGTTTAACTTTTTTTGAAAATTGTTATTCGCAGAGAATTCGAGCGGGGTTTCCAAATTAATTGAACGTATTTAGTATTTTCGAGGTATGGTTGACTTCTGAACATGTTAGCAAGTGATTATATTTATAGAAAAAAATTTTTTTAAATTAAATTTTGTTTGCCAAAATTCGATTTAATTTCGCAAGAGCATCCTGTGACAAAGGTTTTTGTTTTTTTCGCTCTTGCAGTATTTTTCGTATTTGTTCCGAACCTTTTTCAACAGAATCTGATTTTATTGGTATTTTGTTTTGCAAAATATTTTCAAGTTTCTTTTTTACACCCTGAGACAACGGTTTTCATTTCTGACCCTCTTTTTCGGCAGTTTTCTTATTTTTTTTGAATACTTTACCGATGGTCATGAAGGTGTCACGGATCACACCTGACTCTTTGTGTTTATATCGATAACTTCCGGTGTTTTCATCAAAGTATCTTGCCCACTCGCTCGGATGATTCATGATGTATATAATACCAACAAAAAATCTTACTCTTTTTTAATCATTAAGCTAATTGCAATGCCTGCACCGTTGAGATCTAGGATATTGTTTCTTCCGTCTGTCACCCAAACCCTTATTTCATTAATATGGTTTTTATTAACAGGTTGCCACTCAAGTCGACGCAGCTCTTTTCGAAATGGATAGCTAACACGAAGATCTGCTGTTGAAAAACCGTATAACACATCGGTTGAAACATTGTTTGTTTGGCGTGAAATAATATTGCAGTGCAAATATACCCAATCAACACTTCTTGTGATATTTGGAATTTTTGTTCCGACAACATCTCCACTCAAAGTTATTTTTTCAAAACCAAGCAAATCACCAAAATTTCCTTGAGAAAAGTCAAGCTCATAATCTTTGTGCACTAAAATAAAAATTCTAAAAGTTGAAAACTCGAAATGTATTGTGAAAATGTAAGCGCTATCTTCTTTTGTCGGGTCTACTTTACCGGTGTGTTGCTGAAGATAAGTGTTGATTCGTTCTCCACCTCTTTCTAGTTTTGCGAGGCTAGAGTCAAGCAGAATATCAAAGCTCATTGTATATAATTAGAAATAATTTTTTTCTTTTTATTTTTATTGATTGTGCCGAGTTCAACAAGTAAATCAAGCAAATATAATACCTGATTTTTTAGTTTTATTGAGTTGTTTCCTGCTCTTATCGATCCTAAGCTCAAATCAAGTTGGTCGATCAATTTTTCAGCTTCATCATCGAAACCGCTTCCTTCGATTTCCCAATTCTTTTCATAAGAATCATCTTCATCGTCAGAAAGTTCAAAAGCAGGTCTTCGGCTCATGACAGCTTTTTCAAGAGGGGTTTGAGCAGTTTCTCTTTTTTCTTGTTTTTTAGGTGGTTTCAATTTCGCCTTTTTTTCTTGTAATTGTGTTAATAAAGGTTGTTTCCTTTTAAGTAACTTTTCTGCATGTTCTTGATGCGCCTTAATTGTTTCGAGTTTAAATGCCTCGGCTTCTACTTCTTCCACATTATACCCATAGTATTTAGATCCTTTACTTTTTACTTTGTAAGTTGGATCACTTCCAAATTTAGCAAGAATACTTTTAACATTTCTAAGCCGCTTTGATGTTTCTTCCCTCGTTTCATCTTTGGAAGTTCCCGGCATAACAGTTTCTTCCATCAAAGGTGCTGGTGGTAATGGAAAATCAGCAAATTCTTGATATGGGGGTGGTTGTGATGTTGGTACTAAAGGTGTTGTGGGTGTTGCGGGTGTTGTTGGTGGTGATGGTGCTGGAGTTGGTGCATCCGGTCTGAATTCGTCACCAAAAGGGTAAGTTTCGTCAAATTCATCCATTGTGTAATCAGGAGCCTGCTCCTCTTCTTCCTCTTCTTCTACATTGTCGCTGCTCTTTTCATCAAGCCTTTTTGTAATTGGTTTAAAAAACTCTTCTCCTGAAAGCTGACCAAACTCTTTGTTTATTTTATCCATTTTAAATTTTTGGTGAATTTCTTCTGTTTGTTTATCCAGCTTCGATTTTTCTTCAGCCAACTGATGCCATTTTTTCATTGACATATTTCCAGCGTGAATATACAGAAGCGAAAAAAAAAATGAAGATTCCAAATTATGACCCAGGTTCTTCCGAGAGTGATTACAAGCAAGGTCACCCTTGTATGCCAGCAGATGTTTTTCGGATGTTAATTTGTGGGCCCAGTAATTCTGGTAAAACAAACACATTACTGCATATGCTTTATGAGTTGTTAAAGTATGATAAAATTTACCTCTTTTCAAAGAACCTGCACCAGAACAAATACCAGGCTTTTTTGCAGGATTTTGCTGAACTAATCAACCCCAAGGTTGGTTATGAGGTTATCGAGGCTCATGGTGATGAAATCATTCCACTCGAAGAACTTCCGGAGGACAACCAAAATATAGTTGTTTTTGATGATCTTGTTTGCGAAAGAAACCAAAACAGCATCATTAATTATTTTATCAACGGGCGTCACAGAAACTGCTGCGTTATTTACCTCACTCAAACTTTTTACAAGGTGCCGAAAAACATCCGTGATAACTGCAGCCATTTTTGTATTTTCAGATTTCTTCCAAGAGAAAACAAACGGATTGCAGACGAAATAGGTGTGGATCATGACGCTTTGGATCGCGCTACCGATAAAAAATATTCTTTCTTTTACTATGACAAACCCCAAAAATTAATGAAAAAAAATTTTGATGAAGATATATAATGGGGTATATAAACAGTCAAATAGGTGGAACTAGCCAAACTACGACGAGTGAAAGTGGAAAAGTGGGTCCTCCTGGCCCAGGGGGTCCTCCTGGCCCAGGGGGTCCTCCTGGCCCAGAGGGTCCTCCTGGTCCGAAGGGTGATAAAGGCCCAGGAGGACCACAAGGTCCTAATGGTCCAAGAGGAGAAAAAGGGCCCGCTGGACCACAAGGTCAGGAGGGAGCACAAGGACCACGAGGTTTAAAAGGCGACAAGGGCGACAAGGGCAATAAAGGTGATCGTGGCCCTCAGGGTAGTGCCAGCGGTTCTGCTAATATTGACATGCAAAATAAGTAAGATATTTTACGATTAAAAAGCAACCCTTATCCTGTACACGGTGATCTGACAAAGGTAATAAACTATCAAGACACGAGAAATATCTTTCTTTCGAAAAAGGAAGGCGGAAAAATGGAAGTAAGCATTGATATGAACAATAATACAATCTACAACGTAAAAGACCCAGTACAGGCAGATCAAGCCACAAACAAAAAATATGTCGATAATCAGCTTGCGAAAAAACTGGATAAAGGAGCTGATATTGATATGAAAAACAATTCGATTGTAAATCTCAAATTTCCATCAAACCAAAAAGACGCCACAAGTGTAGAATTTGTTAATAAAAGAATTACTGAAACACAAAAAAATTATCTCAAACTTGATGGCACAACAAGTATGTCTGGAGACTTAAATTTAAATAATAATAAAATTGTTAACTTACAAACCGATTACAAAGACTCGAAATCCGCAGTTAATGTTAATTTTATGCAAAATGAAATAACAACTATGAGAGATCTTGTCACTCAAAAAATTCATGAATCTCAGATCATTAACTCGGGTCAAAAAAGGGACGCCTTCAGATACTTGATGGAAGACACTGATGGATCTTCGAGTGAAAACAATATAGAGGTTTTGGGTATTAACGATTTTCCCAATTCTCCACATCAAATTAATAAAAAAGCTTACCAACTTAAACTCTTGTTTGAAAAAGGCTCACCCAACCAGTACCGGTCACGCCTCGGTTTTAACTTATATAAACTTCCGATTGGTTACTATACTTTGGTTGTTGAATGGTTTCCGCCGGAAATGAATGAGTTGAGTGTAACACCCCAAGCTACGACGATTTCAATTTCTAATTATGCAACAAAAACATTCGAGAAGTACACCAAAACAGTTATCAATTTTCACAGATGGGGTAGCTCACCTCCACAATTTCTTTATCTTGATCTGCACGGAACAGTTAGTAAACCATCATTTTTAACAATTGGTCATTTAATTGTTTATGGTGTTAAAGAAACAATTTCAAATGTTGACCCAAGTGTCTATGACACCGCCTTTGTTATTAAAAATGGAAAAATGGTAATGGAAACAGATTTGTCTTTAAACGGTCATAATTTGAGTGGTTCCGTTCATTATATAAATGGTCGTTTAAATACCAAAAATGGGCGCAAATTTTTCTTAAATGGTTGGGACAAAATAATCATTCCAAATCATAGCCACATATTAACTATAACAGCGCTTTATTTCAAGCTTAAAAGTCAATATTCGCCTGTTTCTTTAAAAATAAAACACAGTAACCAATTAACTCAATCAATCACTTACACTTCAACCGAAACAACTCAATCACAGACAATAAGTATTAATTTAGTACTGGCGTTTGGTCATTTGGCTGTGGAATTGGCTTCAGGTGTATCAAATGAGGAAATATTACTATTGATTAAATATAGAGTGCCATAAACATTTTTACATTTATTATATAACACAATGCGGGACATTTTTGAATTCAACCATATCGACCAAACACTTTCTAAAGAGAAAGTTAAGATTCTGAAAGATTTATATGGTTATTACCATAAGAAACATTATGGCTAGGAAAAGTTGCACCGCGGTTTTCGAAGAAAAAATTTTGTTTGTAATCTTTCAGCTGGCAAGTTAATTATTAGTGCCGCAGTAGCCGGAGGAATTACATTGAACCCTATTGTCATAGCAACTTTAACTGGTGTTGGTCTTACTTTGAAAGCAGTGGCAAGCCTTAAGAAATACGAAAAGAAAACAGAACAAGCAAATTTTGCCCGTATCGAATACCAAAAAATACTTGATGAGATTCGCTTTTAGCTCAGAGGTGAAGCTTTCGACGAAAAAGTATTTCTTGATAGATTGAAAATGATAGATAATTTCGTCACTGATCATTGTATGGAAATTCCGCTATCTGTTCAAAAAAATTATGAAAAAAAATTCACTCAATTATAGATTTTCAAAGTAATAATATATCTTTCGAAATGATTGCAACTTTGCAAGCTATTTACTGTTACTTAATTGAACTTCTCACGCCCCCGAAATTTTGCAAATACGCTTTATCACTCGTGAGTGTGTTTCAAAAATATTGTTACCAACTCGTGATGAAGATGGCTACCCCATTTCAGGACAAGATGTGGTTCCATAATACGATTTTTCCTAATAAAACTCTTATAAACAACGAAAAATGCGTGATAGTCACGCGTGACCTTATGTGACAAGAGGCGTGACATTGTGTGACGGCAAACGTGACAGTCACGCGTGACGTTGCGTGACAGGTCACATAAAAGAGCGAAAACCCTTGTCGGGGGGTGCTCGTGGCTGTTCTTGCCTAGCCTCTGCTAGGACTTTCACCTCACCGAAGTGAGGATTTAACCGCTGACAAGGCGGTTGTCATTCCACATTTTACCTCTGGGAGCGAGGTTGAAATCCCGAGGGATTTCTGAGCACCCCCCTGTCACCAGTAGGGCCGAGGCGGGCTCACCCGAGGGTACTCTCCCACTGGAAGGAGTTCCCCTATACCTCGTAATTCACCGCATGCAAGCCCTCAAACAGGGTTCAGATGGTGGCCAACCATCACCCCCCTAAGGCTTTACCAATGAGTGAACTAATTAATATTGATCACTTTCAATATATATTAAACACATTTTTCTTCTTCTATTCCTTATGGTACCCTTTTACTGTCCTTCACCTTAATGTCGCAATAATAAGATGTTTTTACGCATGCGCTTCACAAAATTTTACCTCGAGTAGAAAAGTACACGCTATTAAACAAATGTATCTTCAACGCATCTCTTGCTATGGATGTCTGTACAGATCAACAAACGCTCTCACAAGACTGGCCAACAGAGGAAAGTTTTGAAAGAAAAGAAATTTTAAAATGGCGGGATATTTCAGACACTATTTACAAAATTAAAAAAGTTAAATATAGAAAAGGTAAATATGGAGATTCAGCTATTTTAACGTTAGAAACAAAAAATGGAGATGAGTTTTGTGTGTGGGCCCCTAAACGACTTACAGAAGACCTGATGGAAGATGATTATTATCAATTTGTCTACAATAGGTCTCAAAAGTCTGCTGACGGTAATGAATATTTTGATTACGAATTAATGTAATCTGTCTGTGAATATTAATTTGTTTTTTCAAGCTTGAGTTGTTAAGGGGGTTTCCCTTCAATGTTTGTACGAGAATATAAATCACGTCATTGTCTGCGGGCTTCACCGAACCGTGAAGTCACGCGCCGTAAACACAGCTTAATGGCTGTGGTCCTCTTCCCATATATCAGTGCAATAATTAACTAGAGTCATATCCAAGATCGGAACAGAGATGGTTATTGCATGTAAGATTTCTTCTTGTTTATAACAAGGGTAACAACACCCTCCACAACAACAATGCATATAGGCTACACACACCAGAATATGGACAAGCCGCTGCCTTTCAGGACAGAAAGGTTGTATTAAAAGCTTGTCGTGAACCAAGTTCCAACCCAAAGACTCTCGCTCTTTCAGTTTTATGGTGAGGTAATGTTTGTAAATTATCTCACGTAACTCTGGTGGTAGGTTTTGTATTGCTTCAATAACCTGACAGTTGTTGAATCCGGCAGCCATCAAATTTGACTCACAAATATCTAATCAAATAAAAAAACTTTTTTGTGTGTGTGTTCGGTTATGTTTTCGTTTTAATCTTTTCTTCTTTTTTATGCTGGGTGTTTTATTTCGGTTATTAACTAGTATATCATGGATTGAATGAATACTACCTGATTCTCAGCGGTTCATTTTCGAATTTTAATTCGTTATATGCGCTGTGCCAATCATAAGTATCAGAGCAAATCTTTACTAAAGGTATATTCTTGATCGGAGGAGTGTACAACAGTTTATGTTTGATTCCTTGTTTAAAACAAGGGTAACAAAGACCTTCCCAGCGACAGTTTTTATATTCTAAACATATAATTATACGTACAAGTTGCTGCCTGTTATGACAGAAAGGTTGTTTTAAAAGCTCATTGTGTATCTCTTTCCAGGACGAGTATCTTGTGGCTGCCATTTTGGTGTATATACTTGTGATGATACTTGTTCAATAGGAAATAATTCTGGCGCACTTTTGTATCTAATCAGTGCAGACATTTCTTAAATATAAAATATTTTGCGACACATCCTCTTCACTGGACCACGAAGTCACGCGCTTCGTTTTTAGCCAATGACGTCACGTTAGTGACGTCATATGGCTACTGTCAGAGCCTAAAAATCAACGATATACGAGATACGTCTGTCTTACGGTCTGTGAGGCTGGGGGGATATTCTGTGAGACGATGGGTGAGGGTGTGCACCAGGACAATGAAACCCTTACCTTATCAGCGGCACATACCCTTACAGTTTATACTATGGGAGAACGCCCGGGCTTTGAAGTGTTTTGCATCGGCGAGTTTCGAACAACGGGAACTATTTAATTTTTTTTTGCGATCAACAGAAACTATTTAATGTTACTTCAAATGCGCTGTTTTGTATACTTTAGGTCTGGCAGGATTTTATTCACGATGAAGTCCTGCGTTTACGTATACTTAGCCGTGGTACAAATTTTCACGGCAGCAAACGCATCAGAAATTATACACAAGACGCGCTCGTCAATTTGAGATCTAAGTGCGTGAATTCACGCACACGTTGTTTGTGTTTGTTTTCCTTTATTAATTTCCAAGCGGAATTATTGCCCCCGCAGGGTTTTGGCCCAGAGGCCAAAACCCGAGGAGGCACCCTAGGAGTCCCCGGGTGTAGACATACAAGGACAAAGAATATTTGTTGTTGAAAAAGTAAGAAATGTGTTTGAATTGGGCGAAGCGTTCTCGGTCGTCTCGGGTAATATTTTAGCAAGCGCGCACGGTGGTGTCGGGTATTTGAAACCACGAGGTCGCGTTTCGTCACCTTCGATCTTCGCCATCTTCTAGCAGCATCTTGCAGCTTAGTTTGAAGATCTTGCATCTACGAGTTTGCGTTTCGCCATCTTCAAGAAGCATTTTAAGGTGAGTATTTTGCACTTCAGTGATTTCTTTGAATTCAATCAACAGTACTGAATAAATTTGGTTTGTCAGACACAAATCAGCAACGGGGTCGACAGACTCGATCCAACAGATCGCAAGTAAGCTTATGTCAGAACAGAATGATGAATCTCAACTCAAACATTTGAAACACTGAAAACTCAGAGTTGCATCGATATTGTCGGAAAGAGATATAAAGTTTTGTTATATCAATTTCGAGAGTATGTCACTCTCAAAGATAAACAAGTCGGTGGTTACAATTCGAAGAGGGCACTTTATGAATTCTGTCTTTGTTAACCCTGGTATTTATTCATGTGCTGTTGATACTTTTCTGGAAATCTCTACGCATTTGTTTCTTCCATATTTATCAAATCTACGTATTAGGAATGAGTTTACAGACCTGTTATTCAATGTCTGTTCACATTATGTCTTTGAAAGAAGACAGTTCATTATTGAGGGAAATTCGCGAGCCTGTTTGGTCATACATCATAGGCCTTTGTAGTTCATTTGCGGCTAGGGATTGTAATGCCTGTTTTAGCCAGATATTTGAGAAAAGGACATTTGGTTATCTCAATGATGAGGAAGAGAACCTTTTCATGACACTGAGAACATTTGATTCATTTTGTAGCTCATGCTCGAGTTTTGTGACTTTGAATAGCAGTATTCTTTTGACAGTAGTTACAGCATATGGATTAAACCAGTTGGGTTTAGATAACGATATGTGGCCTCTTTTTGTTACTGAAATGCATACAAATCCAGGAAGGTTATTTTGCACCAACTGTAGTAGTCAAACTACTGAGCCTGTTTTGAGGAATGTATTAAACTCGCGTTTCCTCTTTATTGAATTTCCTCCTGCATTAATGAAAGACATAAGTGTGTTTGAGGAGATTGAAATCAGTGGAGCTCATTATAAACTTAGAGGTGTAGTGCGATGTCACAACAACCACTTTACTTGTGCTGTTAACAATCATAACACATGTAAATGGACTTATTTTGATGATCTTTCAGTAAATTTGCAAGAGTTTTCAAACTTTCAATCATTACGAGAAGTTTACAGAGAAGGGTGGTTTTTCACAGTTTATGAGCTGTGGGAAATGCCAATCCAATGTGAAGGAATTGATTGCACGGACCATGTACTGACAACATGTGCAAATGGCAGTTTCAATAATGAGGCTAAAATCAGTGAATCTGCATATTTGTCTGCTGCAAAAGTTGTGCACAGTGACAAAAAACAAAGAACTAAACGACAACATTCTAATGTGTTAAATGACGATATAGACAGCGAAAGTGAGAGCAGTTGTGAATCTAAAATTGGTCATTCTAAGTCTTTGTCAGGTGCACAAGCTGTGCACAGTAATAAAAAACGAAGAATGCAAAGACAACATTCTAATGTGCCAGATGCCAGTATATACAGTGAAAGTGGCATCAGTTGTAATTCTCGAATCAATAAATCAACATCTTTGTCACATGCAACAAAAACTATTGGGCACGGTACCAAAAAGCAGAAAGCAAAAAGAAAACATTCTAATGTGATTCCTTCAAGAAAAAGAAATCTTTCAGCCAATGAGGAACTTGAGAACCTGACAGAGATTAGTAGAAATAACACTGAAAAGTCATATTTTACAACAGAGAATAAAATGCCAGAAGGTTTAAAGTTTGATGCATTTTTACCGCCTTCTCAAAGCCCACCAGCTAACTTCCCACACATTGACATACCAGAGTGTTCTAAGTCTGATTCATCTGTTCCAAATTCACAAAACCCACCAATTAAATGTTGCAGTTTCCAGACAAATGAGGAAGACAATGTTGTTTTACAACAAACCCCTGACATTGTTGGTGATAAACACATCCAGATTTCAAACAATGGGATTGATTTTGACAATGAAACAACATGTGGTGGACAACTCCATCAGCAAAAATCATCTCAGGAAAATATGAAGAAGTTTCATAAATCACTAAAATTTCAGATTTATCAATGCTGTGTGTGTCATGAAGCTTGGCCTTTGAAAACAAAGCCAAAAAATACTGTCGTTTACACTTGTTCTCGTTGTCTGCGTGACAAGAATGTTCCTAAGAAATTTTCGATTGAGAACTCTATGATACCTTCCCCTGTTCCAAAAGAGTTACAAGGCTTAACTCAGTTTGAAGAGATGCTTATTGCAAGAGCATTTCCTGTGATGCATGTATATACAAAACCAAGAGGTGGCCAAAGAGCATACAAAGGGCATGTTATTACCTTGCCACAGGATGTACAACAGCTTGCAGATATACTGCCCAGGTGCCCTAAAGATTTACCTGTCATTATTTTTACCATCAATGGAAAGGATAATAGTTCTTCAGATTTTGTAGTAAGGCGCAAAAAAGTGGAAGAAGCACTTAATTGGTTAACTGGTGAAAAGGAAAATGGAGAACCTAATAACACTGTATAAAAATATAAGGATAGATAAGCAAATCCTTGCTAATTTGCCAGAACATGGAATTCTTTCCGATGTTACCAGAGTTGAATGTGGAGACAGTGCAGTTGAAAATGATGATGTTGGCATTGACACTGGGCCTGTTAATTTTGAAGATGATGAGAAAGTTTATAACACACAAACTGAAATGAGTAGCTTTGTTCCAACAAACATTGACACCAAAAGAGAAGAAGAAGAAATCAGTGAAGAATTTCTTAATGCCCCACAGCCATACAATCGGAATATTGGTGATGAGCCATTAAGTGAATTTGATTGTCAGTTCTTAGCATCGATGGCTTTTCCAACTTTATTTCCAGATGGAAAAGGTGACCCCACTAATAGTGCATTACTGTCTGACACTTCAAACAACACCACCCAATCTTTTGCAGCAAAACTGAAGCATCTAATTAAGTTCTCAGAAAAAATAGATGGAAAGTGGGTTTATAGATTTGCATCACATCCTAGATTTGCTTACTGGGCTTATAACATTTTGTACCGAAGAAGGATTCTTGCACAAGGGAATTTTTTTCTTAAGCAGAACCCATCAGAAGCCAATCTTACAATCAGTGACTTAAAAGAAATGTTGCACTCTCATTCCTATGATTCACTCATGTCAAAACTTATGCATTATGCTAAAAATGTGTCTGGAACTAATGCTTACTGGAATCGTGCAAAAGATGATTTAAAAGCAATCATTACTCAAGTTGGAGCTCCAACAATTTTCTGGACTTTATCTTGTGCTGAGTTCCATTGGCCTGAATTTCATAACCTCTTTAGCAGCAATGGTGAAAACTCAGATTCTGAACATAGAGCAAATGTTATTAACAATCCACATTTACTTGACTGGTTTTTTACTGAACGCACAGAACAATTTGTGAATTATTGGCTGAAAAAAACACTTGGTGCCACATGGTATTGGTTTAGGTATGAATATGCTGTACAACGCGGTTCAATTCATTGTCATGGAGTGGCAAAACTGAAGTCTGATCCAAATTTGTGTGACCTATCTCAGATAGCTCTCCAAGGATATCTTGCTGCACAGTCTCTTACCAAAGATCAGTTGTCAGATGAAATGTTACTCCAAAAACAGCAGGAAGTTAAAGAGGGACGTGAGGCAGAAAAAGCAATTTGTGACTATGTTGATTTTCTTATGTCAACTCAAAATCCATGCAATGCTGACGATTGGTTCAAACCTCAAGTTCATCCTTGTAAAGCGCAGTTTGACCAAATTAAAACAAATAAAAGGGATAAAGATTACGAAGACCTGTTAAATTCAGTACAAAGACATACACAATGTTCCACAGCATATTGTCTGCGTAAAAAAGGCAATGATAATGAACTTTCTTGTAGGTTTAATTTTCCTAAGCAATGCTGTGATCAAACACACTTAGAATATGAAAAGTTGAAATCCAAAGATGGTGTAGAACACTACAAAGTGTGGGTTGTTGTAGTGTCGATGTATTGCGTTACGGTCATGCGCACTAGGAGTCAGTCGAGTCGGTAGTATCAAGGATTACTGTATTTTACTGTTAGAGAATAAATAACAAGTATTCACAATCAAGGACTCCATAACTGGCGACGAGGATAACTCAAGCGAATTCCACTACAGCCACACTTAATTTCATCATCACCTTGCATCGAATGCACTGGATAAACAATGGCAAAACATGTTCAGTTCTCAACGCCACGTGGGCTGGCCGCCATTTGAGTAAGGCGGGAAATCAAAGTTGAACACTTATCTATTGTCGTCAAAATATTACGTCGAAAGATTACATCGAAAAATTACCTCAAAAGATTACACGGGACGATCACACAATTGCCGAAGCGGAATGGCGAATGTCTTACCTCCATTTCCTTCATTTTCCGTCCACGAAGACAACGCTTCAGTCGGCCCACGTTGGAAAAAATGGTTGAAACGTTTCGAAATGTACCTCGCCGCTCATGATGTGAAAGACGCAACACGCAAGAGAGCGCTACTACTATACTCCGCTGGTGAAGAGGTCAGCGACATATTTGAAACACTTCACGATCGAGGAGAAGAGAAGGACTATGCGAAAGCAGTGACCGCTTTGAATGCTTATTTTCAGCCAAAAGTAAACAAGACCTACGAAATTTACATGTTCAGAAATGCTTCTCAGAATTCCGGTGAATCGCTAGATTCTTACTGCACACGGCTGAGGCGTCTTGCTCAAACATGCGAGTTTGCCAACGAAGATGAAGAAATCAAGTCACACATAGTTCTGTCCTGTTTATCTTCACGATTACGGCAAAGAGCTCTACGAGAAGACATGGATCTCAAAGCCCTACTCGACTATGGCCGTGGTCTAGAAATGTCTGACAAGCAAGCTAAAGGCATTGAGGAACAGGAAAAGTTAGCCAAAGTAGCAGAAGTCCAAGCGG
Organism: Siderastrea radians; assembly: GCA_964017195.1. Taxonomy (NCBI): domain Eukaryota; kingdom Metazoa; phylum Cnidaria; class Anthozoa; order Scleractinia; family Rhizangiidae; genus Siderastrea; species Siderastrea radians. Next base: position 2,707,470 of record OZ024897.1, read on the forward strand.
TGAGAGAGGAAAAGCCAAAGTTGGAAAACAAGAAGTGTTACAGGTGTGGAGAAAATTACCCTCATAAAGGTCGACCTTGTCCGGCGCTGAATGAAAGTTGTAAACATTGTCGCAAGAAAGGCCATTTCACCAAAGTATGCCGAAGCAGATTAAATTTCAAGAAAGTCAATACAGTGGATGAGAAAGATGGCGATGAATCAACCGACGAAGAGTACACATACCGAATCACTCTCCACTCCATGCGTGACAAGATACAACCGTTTACTGAAATTACCATTGGAGGCAAGAGAGTGAAATGTCTTATTGACTCAGGAGCGGGAGTAAATGTCATCGACACATGTTCTTTCAATCAGCTGGAAAGCATTCCCATTACACCTACCTCGAAGAGGATCTATGGCTACAGATCTTCTGAGCCCTTACCAGTCATTGGCAAGTTTGAAGCTGAAATCAAGTCGGGAGTAACATGCAAATCGACGGTCACGCAATTCTGCGTTGTTGATGGATGTGATGGTAATTTGATAGGTTATGAGACGGCAACAGATCTCGGGCTGCTACACATAATAAACAGTGTGTCGACACCCAAAGTCGATAACATTATCGAGGATTACAAAGATTGCTTCGAGGGGCTGGGAAAGATGACAGGTAAAACCGCAAAATTACATGTTAATGACAGCGCAAAACCACTGGCCCAGAAGTACCGTAGACTACCATTTCACATCCGTGATCAAGTCGAAGCAGAGCTCAAGAATCTAGAGGAACTTGACATCATAGAAAGAGCAGAAGGTCCAACTCCCTGGGTCTCTCCGATAGTTGTGGCCCCAAAGAAGACAGGAATACGCATATGTGTCGATATGAGAGCGGCCAATCAGGCTATAGAACGTGAGCGACATACAGTACCCACTGTAGAAGACCTGATCGTTGATCTGAACGGAGCCACTGTTTTCAGCAAGATAGACCTAAACCAAGGATATCACCAACTTGAGCTGGACGAAGACTCCCGGAGCATTACTACTTTTGCCACGCACATTGGCTTGTTTCGTTACAAGCGACTGAGTTTTGGAATTAACTCAGCAGCTGAAATCTTTCAGAAATCCATAGAAGAAGTGCTGCAAGGAATTGACGGTGTTAGAAACATTTCTGATGACATAATAGTGTTTGGCAAGAACCAATCCGATCATGATGATGCTTTACAAGCTGTTCTTCAGAGAATGAGAGAAAACAGTCTAACCGCAAACCCTGCCAAGTGTCTGTTCAACCAGTCATCCATTGACTTCTTTGGTCATCACTTCTCTGCAGATGGCATCAGTGCAGATGATAAGAAGGTTGCATCCCTCATTAATGCCAGTCCCCCAAAGAATGCAACTGAGGCACGCAGCTTCCTCGGTTTGGCACAATACCTTGCACGTTTCATAAAGGACTTTGCTTCCATCTCTGCTCCAATCCGTCAACTCACCCATCTAAATGCTAAGTGGGTGTGGGGACCAGAACAACAACATGCATTCGACTGCCTCAAAGCCAGCATGGCAACTCCAGAAATCATGAAATACTTCGACCCCTCACTCCAAACGGAGCTGATTGTTGATGCCAGCCCAGTCGGCCTGGGAGCAATTCTCACGCAAGTAACAACAGATGGAGGAACAAACATTGTAGCGTATGCCAGCCGCTCACTCACGGATTGTGAAAGCCGCTACAGCCAAACCGAGAGAGAGGCTCTTGCAGTGGTCTGGGGAATTGAGCACTTCCACCTATACCTCTATGGATCATCATTCCAAGTTACCACAGACCACAAGCCGATAGAAACAATCTTCAACAACCCCACTTGCAAAGCAACTGCGCGAGTTGAGAGGCTACAGCTACGTCTACAGCCATACAATACCAAAGTTGTTTACAAGCCAGGAGCAAACAATCCAGCTGATTACATGAGTCGCCATCCGGATCCCAAACAATCGCAGGCTTCCAACCATTTATCAAGAGTTGATGCCTATATTAACTTTGTAACCAATAATGCTGTGCCCCATGCCGTTACGCTTCAAGAAGTAAAAAGATGCGACAGCAGCTGATGAAACGTTGCAGAGTCTAGCAAAAGTGATAGCAACTCAAAAGTGGCACGAGGCTAGAAGAGATGTCAGTCAGTACCAGCAGATCAAGCAGGAGTTGTCAGTATCAAATGGCGTTATTCTGAGAGGGACACGCATAATAGTTCCCGAGAAGCTACGAGATCGAATGATTATGCTAGCTCACAGTGGACACCAAGGAATTGTGAAGACCAAGCGTCTTTTGCGAGATTCAGTCTGGTTTCCAGGGATAGACAGAATGGTCGAGGAAGTTGTCAAAGGGTGCCTACCGTGCCAAGCTGCGAACCATGATCCAAAGCCAGTATGCGAGCCTCTGCAAATGTCCCCCTTACCACTAGGCCCATGGCAAGAGCTCTCCATAGATTTCTGTGGCCCCTTTCCAAGTGGAGATTACTTGCTCGTCGTGACTGATGACTTCAGTCGATATCCAGAAGTTGAAATTTTGAGGTCAACATCAGCAAAGGCAGTGATTCCCCACCTTGACAGCATCTTTGCCAGGCAAGGGATCCCCGAGGTAGTAAGAACGGACAATGGTCCACCATTCAATAGTGAAAGTTTTCAGATGTTTGCCACTCAACTTGGTTTCACACATCGCAGAATAACTCCTGAATGGCCCAGAGCAAATGGAGAGGCGGAGAGGCTGATGAAGACACTGGAGAAAGCGATTAGGACAGCCGTCGTTCAAGGCAAGAACTGGAAACAAGAGTTGTTCACCTTCCTTCGACAGTACAGGGCCACCCCTCATAGCACCACAGGGAAGTCTCCTTCGGAGTTGCTGAATGGACGAAAACTAAAGTCCACATTACCCCTGGTGCAGTTTGATCAGGCATCCCCAGAGATCAGACGAGCTGATGCTAAGAGAAAGGAGAAGATGAAAGAGTATGCAGACAAGTGCAACCATGCCAAGAACACAGACCTGAATGTTGGTGACAAAGTATTGATAAAGCAACCAAAACAGAACAAGATGTCTACACCATTCAAGCCTGAGCCATTTGAGATCACAGACAAGAAAGGAAGCATGATTACAGCCCAAAATGCAGAACACATCATAACAAGAAATGCATCATTCTTTAAAAAGCTGCCTTCTAACATACCTGTACATCCCGTTCCAAGTGACGAGGAAGAACAGTCTACACCCTTCATTGATGCAACAGAAGCAGTTGATCCAGTTGAGACAGTTGAACCACCTACAGTTATACCAGTTGAATCACCTGGAAATGCATCAGTTGAAACACCTACACCTACACCAGTTGAATTACCCGCACTTCGCAGATCAGCAAGAGAAAGACGAGTGCCTGATCATTTCAAAGACTATGTTACTTGAACATTGCTGAAATCAATGGCTTAATGAAAAGGAACATTGTTGCGTGAACATTATCTGAACTTTTCAAAGACTGTGTTACTTGGACATTGCTTAGATCAATTGCACAAAGGAAATAACCTGTGTGAACGTTACCTGGACTGGTAGATTTGGGAAGTAGCATGTTGAGTTTCGTTTTTTTTAAGTTTTACCTAGCTCATTATCCAGAGGAAAGGAGAGATGTAGTGTCGATGTATTGCGTTACGGTCATGCGCACTAGGAGTCGGTCGAGTCGGTAGTATCAAGGATTACTGTATTTTACTGTTAGAGAATAAATAACAAGTATTCACAACCAAGGACTCCATAGTTGTAACAAAGCGAAATGATGACCGTCTTAATAATCACCAGCGACTTCAGCTGCAAGGATGGCGAGCAAATTGTGATATTCAAGTGATCATAGACTACCATTCTTGCTTGGAATACATTGCAAAATATGCATCTAAAGCTGAGAAAATATCATCTGTTGCGAGAGAGGCTTTTACGTCAGTACTTTGTGAATCTTCTAATCAAAATGACAGTAAAAGTGCTTTGAGAAAGTTAATGATGAGAGCTGTTGGGCAAAGAGATATGAGTATTCAAGAAGTGATGCATCACATACTTTCAATCAAACTTGTAAGTTCTTCTTTTCAAGTAATAACCACGTCCTTGATGGCTCTCGGAAAGTAAAATTGACAGCAGATGGCAGTTTAAACACTGAGCCTTCTTTGCTTGACTTGTATGCAAGCAGGGCCATATTTGAAACAGATTTCCCAGGAATTTCCAAATGCAATTTTATAGACTTTGCCTCCAATTACTCTCAAACTAAAACAGGAATAAAAAAGAGAGCTTCTCCTGTTGTGATCAAGGCTTATCCAAACTATTCTTCAAGTCCCAAAGGGCCTTCTTATGGTTTGTTCTGTAGATACCAATTACTAAGATATAAACCTTGGCAGCATTCAGTTGATAATGCATGGGGTGACAAAGAAGGATCTGATTCTGTTTACATTGATAATTGGCATTCTTTCTTACAGACACCAAACGCAAAACAATTTGTTCCAAATTGGCTCCAGCAAATAAATTCAATTTCAGAATATGTGAGTCAAATCATTGACAAAGATGACTTCACAGAAACTGATACTGGTGAAAGAGAAGAGTGGATGATTCTAGCTGATCTGAAATTCAATGGAAATAATGAAACGGAACAACCCTGTGATAGTCAAACTGACATCAACATTGCTGAAGATCGGTCATTTTATACAGCAGAGCAAATTGGTGATATGCCTCACTGGATTGATCAGCAAAAAAAAGCTGTTTTACAGGAGGAAAATGTAACACCAGTGCCAATTGAAATTGACAAAATGAATTACAATCAAAGAGTTGCTTTCAACATCATTAAAGACCACTTTTTGGACAGTAACAATAATCACCTTTTCATGATAATTACTGGTTTAGGTGGTTCTGGCAAAAGTTTTGTAATACAGGCAGTAACAAATCTTGTAAATGACCAATGTAAAGTATGTGCTTACTTTGGAATAGCTGCATTTAATATAAAGGGATGTACTCTTCATTCACTTCTGCAGCTACCAATAAAAGGTAAAAAGAATGGGCCTTTGAAATCATCTGCTTTAGCAAGGTTGCAGGCTGATTTAAAAGGAGTAAAATATCTCATTATAGATGAATTTTCTGTTATCGGCCAGAAAATGTTTGGTTGGATTAACAAGCGTTGTAAGGAAGCAACCGGCCGCACTACTGTTCCATTTGGTGGAATTTCCGTAATATTAGTTGGGGACATTGGCCAGTTACCTTCTATAAGTGATAAAGTTATATATCACACTAAACCAGCAAATGAAATCGCTTTAGAAGGGTATTGCATGTACCAAAAGTTTCAAACAGTTGTTAAGCTTGAAGAGAATGAACGAGCAAAAGGTACAGACATTGCACAACAACAGTTTAGAGATCTTCAAACAAGGGCACGAGATGGAAATTCAAGTATTGAAGGCTGGAATTTGCTTTTGTCAAGAACACCTCAAAATGTTAACAACATCACACATTTTGAAACCTCTGCTGTAAAATTGTCATTTGGAAATGTAAAAGTTGCAACAGATAACTTCACAAGACTAAAGCAACTTGGAGAACCCATTATACAGATCAATGCATATCACCCCAACCCTAAAGCAAAGCATCTTAGTGCAGAAGATATGGGTGGCTTAGAACCAACTATATATTTAGCCAGAAAAGCTAGAGTTATGTTAACAAGGAATTTTTGGACTAGCGCAGGACTTTGCAATGGAACAATGGGAACTGTAAAGCACATAATTTTTGCACAAAATCAAAGGCCACCTATGCTACCAATTGCTGTCATTGTACAGTTTGATAAGGACGATTACATAGGTCCAAGCTTTTGTGAAAATATGCCAAATTGTGTGCCAATTTTCCCAGTAACATCTCATATAAATGATACAAATGGAACAAATCTCGAAAGACAGCAGCTGCCATTAAAACTTGCTTGGTCCATTACCATTCATAAGTCACAAGGACTCACCCTTAAAAAATCGTGGGTAGACTTAGGACCTTCTGAAAAAGTTGCAGGACTAGCTTATGTTGCCTTGTCAAGAGTACGTAAACTTACTGATCTTGTAATTGAACCAATGAGCTTAGAAAGACTCCAGTCCATTAAGAAAACATCAAATTATAAGTTCAGATTGTTAGAAGAAGCTAGGCTGAACATTTTGGCAGAAAAGACTTTGCATGATTACAAAAACAAATCGCAATGAAAGTTCATCATTACATCTTTTGAAATGTGTACTATACAAAAAAAGTAAATATTACCTACAAAACTTCTACACTTTAAGTTGTAAAATATACACATTACATGTATGTTAAAATGTTTTTTCAGTGTAATTAATTAAGGTAACTTACTTTGTACAAATCATTCAACCCTTATTTAACAGATGAATAATTCTGCCAGCCCAAGTCCCACAAAGAGGGATAATTCTGCCAGCCAGAGTCCCACAAAGAGGGCTAAGTATGGCACACCCAAATCCCCAACTTCAAGACCTCTGTCAAGCTCGACAACAAGTAGGATTTTTCTCTGTTATGCAATGTATTAATACTGCTAATTTATTCTTACTGTTAGTGTCTACTATTGCTAATGCCCATCTCTACTAAACATTATTAACCATAAACCAATAGTACAACATCGATATGACCAATGTAAACAACAACAGTGGCATCCCCCATTTTTCCTAGGGAAAACAAGTAAAACTCCTTAAAAAGGGGGTTAATATTTAAGTAAACTGTACCATGGTAAATTATTTAGAATATAATAATACTGCAAGCTATAAAATATTGCACATTAAATTTTTGTGCTGAATTTTGTTATATATTCACAAAATATTTTTCTTCATCAGATTTCACTGGATACATCCAAGCAGTCCAGGAAATGCAGGAAAGTAAAAGCACCAAAAACTTGTACTTTGACATTCAACTCCAAACTGGAAAAGATGAAACGCAATCTGTTAGAGTCATGGTACAAAGAGGGGAGTCGTCTAAGCGCCAATTGTTTCTAAATAAGCTACAAACCCAGCAACCAATAAAACTGTCCAACCTCCAAGTTACACCAAGCAACATGGTATTTCTAAACAAGGGGACAGCTATACAAGATGCTCCGTCACACTCTCTTCAATTCCCATTCCAACCACTGGCATCAACGACATCAACATCTGTGGATACAATTCTCAAAACCCACAACAATGGAAATTTTACTGTTTCTGGGTGCATTAAGTGGCTTGGGGAACCACTGAAACCGGAAAACGCAACTAAAATGGTAAGAGAGGCTGAATTAACAGACCCTTCTGGAACTATAAACTTATCAGTCTGGGACAGCCACATGCAGCAGATTGAAGACGGGCAATTCTACACTGTGACCAACTGCAAACTGAAGCACTATTTTGGTAAACGGCTTGCAACCACAGTAACCACAACAGTTACTAAGGCAAAAGAGCAGGACATCTCCCATGTCGAACGATCACTATTTTGGAACTATAAACTTCTGGAACTATAAACTTATCAGTCTGGGACAGCCACATGCAGCAGATTGAAGACGGGCAATTCTACACTGTGACCAACTGCAAACTGAAGCACTATTTTGGTAAACGGCTTGCAACCACAGTAACCACAACAGTTACTAAGGCAAAAGAGCAGGACATCTCCCATGTCGAACGATCACAGGACAAACAAAACTGGCTGTGCTGTCCAGAGGTCATGAACGTCTATCCAACTGTATATCCAGTGTGCAACAACAAGGATTGTCGCAAAAAAATTAGTGAAAATCCTGGCTCAAAGATTGTTCATTGTCTACATTGCAACAGAGCAATGTTGCTTAAGAACTGTTATATTGAAATCAACATAAATTTCCATCTTGAGAAACAGGAGAAGACCTTTTCCGTGACAGCATTTCCCAAGATCATTGGGAATTTCCTACAAGAAGACGTCTTGCAATATAAAGACAATATTACTGATCTCACTGAGAAATTGTTGTTGCTGGAAAACGTTGATTTTCAGCTTTCCCCAAATAACAAACTTGTTATTGGTATGAAAACCCATACCACATCTTCAATCACAGTAAAAGTGAACAGCTAACTGTGGTAAAAATAGTGTTGTCAGACAATAGTGTTTTTTCTTGACATACAAAACGTTCCAGTTAGGCAAATATTGATTATATAGTTGAAATATATATTTATATTGAGTAGTGTATGAAAAAATAGATTGTAGATAATAAGTCAATATTTTCTAACAAGACATTCTTGCAAGTTTTGTTATTGGACCTGTTTTCTTAAAATTACAAATTCATTATGATTCATGTACAATAGATTCCTGTTACACAGCATATTAATTGCATAGTTGTAATACATTGATGCCGTTTATGAATATTTAGATTGCAGATATTTATATTTTGTGCCAATACATTGTGGCAAATTTGATTATTGTTGTTGTAATGATTATTGGTAATGTTTTTCCCCAAAAATTTCACAAATTTATTAACATACAAAACGTTCCAGTTACACAAATATTTATTGCATAGTTGTAATGGCTTTATATTGACTGGTTTATGGCTAAATAGATTGCAGATCATTATATTGTCTACAAATACATTGTTGCAAGTTTCGTTATTGTTGTAATAATTTCTGTTGACCTGTTTTTTTCAAAAGTATCACAAATTTAATACCATACAATATGTTGCTGTTACACAAAATCTCGCTTCAGTACCATATGGTTATAATATATTACACTCTAAAATTTAAAGATAAATACGTTGACAACTTACATGGATGTTAACTTCAATAAAATGGTTGAAACGTTAACTTTTCAGCAGTAGTATAAACAGTCTTTGTATTCAATACACATCCAATAAACAGGGTATCAAAAACGGGGGCAGCTATAGTGAACACTATTTCTAGTTAGTTTTCGTAGAAGAACATTGACTTCCGACCAGCTTGACGGCGTCGATTGTTTATCGCTTTCTAGTGGAATTACAAAAGAAAGATAAATAATGAGAATCCCCAGCTGAAAAGCAAGCGGTTTTTGCGTAAGGTTAATGCAATTTCTTTGCCGTTTGAAGGCAAAGCAGAATATTTATCCGGCTACAAACACTACAACCAAAACGGGTTCAACAGATCAACTGTGACACTCTGCGTATATCAAATTTCAACCCGCTTATGCAAATTAGACAACGTAAAATCAGAATTTGCGGGAGCTTATTCCTAGCTATTCCTAAAACTGAAAAACTTAAATGAAACTAGTATTAAAAATCCAAGTTACACTGGTGATCAATTAATTAGAATAAAATCTTTACAAGATACTATCGGGGTATTTATAGTTCAAAGCGTATGTTGAACAAATTTGCATAGTTGACAGATAATGTAACGCAACGCTTAAAAGCATCTCTAACGGAACGCAAGTGACAAAGCATTCTAATAGAGACCTACTGAATTTTGCGTTTTTTTCACGCCTATCAGGACTTGAATACATAAAAAATGCAAGCAACTGACGTGTTAGGATATGTTGTCTTTGAGGAAAAGGGAAACGAAGAGCTTTGCGTTATTTACTTCGCACACAAGTCTAATGCCACGCTATAATTAACTGTCACGTAGTCACACTGCTTCGTTGCCCTGTTTTATGATAAATGAATATTCCTTGCTCTGGCGAAGACTTGTCACATTAGCCGCAAGTTGTTGGGGAAGATGGAGGGGACCGCACAGTCCGCACTGCAGTGGTGTGAAACCCATAGGTTGTGTTCATAAATTTCACCACATTGCGGAACAAAACGTCATTGGCTCAGCACGCATTGTGTGCCTATGTTTTATGATGTGATTGCGTTATTTTACACTCACACACATGTAAGATGAGGTGTTCTGGTGCACCTTATATAAGTTGCGCCAGAACCCTCATTTTACATGTGTGTAAAGCGCCCGTGAATCATACCGGTGGAAAGTTTCACCCCGAAAATGCCGAAGAACAGTTAGCGGTTGAAGAAAATTTACCTGCTGTTGGGAGAACAAGAAAACCGAATTCGAAGGACCGTGAAGAAGTGGAAGCGGAGGACAATTACCAAGCAAAGCGCTCGCTTGGCGGCTATTTGTCACATGTAAGTACATGTATTAATCAAGTTAAAACGACTGTCTCTCCGAATTAGGAGGGCCTGATGAGATTCGTGAAGCTGTGAAGAGCCTTGAGCTTGCATGGACTGGTTACAATGACATGTATCAGTGTTACATACAAAGGAATGTGTCTGTTAACGAATTTGAGCGTGTTGAGAACATATAAAGTAAGATTTATGAGGATTACTCTCCATGTGTGAAAGCAGTCGATGATCAGTTACGCCTCCTAATGCGTCATTCCTCGAACAGTGGCTTAAAATCTCGTGAAAAAGAGCCCAAACTACCACCGTTAACCTCGAGTAGGTCAGGCACGTCGAGATCCTCAAAATCTTCCAAATTAAAAGAGTTGAAGAGAAATGCAGAGTTAAAAAAGCTTAGACAGAACAAGCATTAGAGTTAGCAAAATACGAAGCAGAAATGGAAAAGAAAAAGATTGACATTGAATTGCAAAAACAGAAAGTGGCTAAAGAGATGTTTAAAGCCCAACTGGAAGCTAAACAGCTTGATCTACTTGCTAAAGAGGAAGGCGAGACCAACTCTACTGTCGGAAGCTTACAAAATGAGAGAGAATGCAGAATTTCTCTCCAACCCCACTAACAAAAGAAGAACGGACAACAACTTGGGTTGCCAGCTGTCTTCCGGACATTCCCAAGGAAGCATTGAATCATAGTGCCAGGGAGTTTATTCCAAGTCGTACGAATGGCTCTGTAGAAAATGCCAAAACCCCTTCCCGAAGAGCAACTCAAAGTTACGGAAAATGTCACACCCAATGAGAAAGTTGCAGACAAAAATAAGCTGACGAATGCATCTGAAAATTCTCAAGCAGTTCTGTTGAAGGTGACCACACTGCAAGCCATGCAGCCTGTGAAGTTCAGTGGAAATCCCGCAGAGTTCCCGTTTTTTAGGAGAAGAATCCGAGACAACCTAGAGGATGGGTTATCGTCGGACGCTCAACGAATTGAATTTCTCCCAAAGTTCGTGTCTGGTGAGGCATATGAGGTGGTTGAAAGGTCAGCAGGATGTTCGTATGATGACAATGTAGCAATTTTGGAAGAACGTTATGGTCAACCAGCGGCAGTCGCTGCAGCTTGTATTGAAATGCTTACTACGGGACCTAAATTAGGAAACCGAGATTTCAAAGGCCTGCATAATTTTGCAGAACAACTTCAATGTGTCTCAAAGAGATTGGAAGGAGATTATGAGTGCGAGGCAAGTACCATTTCTAACATGAAGATGATTGTAGCACGATTGCCTGATTACCTCATCAATAAATGGGCCGATGCGTCATATGCTATCAGAGAAAAGGGACTGACCCCAAAGTTAAAGGACCTCGCCCAATTTGTTAAACGACAAGCTGCCATCAAGAACGATCCTGATTTGCTGGAGTTTCTGCCATCCCGACAAATGAAGTCAAGACAAACAGAACAAAGCCAAATAAAGTAAACCGAGCATTGATTCCCCCAGTAACAAGGCAGGATATGATAAATGAGTTGCAGACTAAAAACCTTTATTTGGAAGCATATTCACGTCGAGAAAACTTGAAGTTCATGAACATAAAGGAAGAAACAACAACAGACGAGAAGGAAGACACCGAAGAAGTGCTTCGATCTTTCTTAGAGCGCGACCTTGGTTTCGCTGATGCGAGAAATGTAGAAATTCAATGTGTCCACCGAAATGGAAAAAGTAAAGACGGCAAACCGCGGCCTATTTTAGCCCGTTTTCTTAGGTTTAAGGACGTTCAGAAAATTATCTCGCTGGGCCACAGACTTAAAGATACAGACTACCAAATTTTCCGAGATTATCCTGCCGAAATCATCAACCGACGAAGATCACAGATGGAGTCTTTTAAAGCTGCCAGAAAGAAAGGAATCCCTGCAAGTTTTAGCTCGTCACAGCCAGATAAGTTGTATATAAGAGGGAAACTTTGGCCTGAAGGCAAAATTTTCTTTACGTCTTAATAACAATCAGTTATTTCTTTTTGCATAATAATATTTAGCTTTGTCAGATCATGATTAAGTCTATAGGGATTACTTGATTTTACCACTATGTGGGTAACTACTCATTATTTACAATAGTTTGCTTTATTTTCGCTTCAGTTGCGGTCGGCAGCTACAACAGAGAGAAAATGTTTCCCTTTACTCGTGTAGCACTAGGTTTAAACGTAGCGTCTCACGCCTTTTTTCTGAAGACTCTTTCTTCTATCGCTTTGCTTGGTTTTATGCATAATTCCAAGAGAGCAGAGTCTTCTTTTGCCCTCAGTCAGGGACCGCTTTTATTGTGTAAGTGTTTGTATGTGTTTCCTTTGTTTTTTTGTTCTCTCCCGGGGGCAATACCTTTATGTAAAAATTTTTTTGTATCACAGCCATCTTTTAATATATACTACTTGTCTTGACCGCTTCAACTCAAAAGGTGCTAAGTTAAAATATAAAATCTCAACTCTGCTAATCGTCCTTTTTCAACATACAATAACAGCCGTCAAATCTGTCTGATCTAAAAATTGCTTCCATCAATGTGAGGGGAATAGGGAATAACAATAAGAGAAGAGAGACCTTTAATTGGCTCAGAGAAAGACAACAGTCAATTTACTTCTTACAGGAGGTGCACTGTACTGAAAACAATGTTGACAAATGGAGAGCTGAATTGGGCTACAAGGCACTTTTTAGCTGTTGCTCAAGTAACGCAGCTGGTGTTTGTATTCTTTTCAACAATAACTTCAACTTGAACATTTTGAAAATTTTCTCGGATCCCTCGGGACGTTATATAATATGTGACATTAAAGCTGAAGAAAAACTATTCACCCTTGCTAACATTTACGCTCCAAATGATGACGACCCGACCTTTTTTACAACTTTTTTTGATCACTTAGAAAATTTTCAATGTGATGAAATAATATTAGGCGGCGACTTCAATCTCGTACTAAACGTAAAAGAAGATAAGAAAGGTGGTCTTCAAAGAACACACCAAAATGCTTTGAACGTTGTCAAGCAAGCTTGCGAAGAACTGGATTTGACTGACATTTGGAGAATACTTAATCCCGACAGCCACAGGTACACGTGGCGCCGAAGGAAACCAGAAATACAATGTAGACTCGATTTTTTTCTAATTAGCTCAAATTTGATTTGTGATACCAATCAAGCGGACATTGCACCTGGGTATAAAACTGATCATTCGCTAATAACACTTAAAATAGCCTTGCATCATAATCCAAGAGGAAGAAGTTTTTGGAAACTTAACACTTCTCTATTAGCCGATGATGAATACTTAAAAGAAATTAAAACAATTATTTCCCAAACCAAAATTGAATACAAGGAGGATAACTCGGTTAATCCAGCTCTACTTTGGGAAATGATTAAAATGAAAGTTCGAGAAAAATCAATCTCGTATGCGATCATCAAAAACTCGAAAACCAAGTCCAGAGAAAATGCTCTTCACGAGGAGATAGCTGATCTTGAAAGGAAAATAGACGCAACCGACACGACGAATAGCGAGGTACAAAAATCACAGCTACATGCAAAGATTGATAATCTTAATTGCGAGCTCGAAAAAATCATCGAACAACGCACTCAAGGTGCTATTCTGCGCTCGAGAACTCGGTGGCACAACGAAGGTGAAAAAAATACGAAATATTTTTTGAGTCTCGAAAAAAGGCATCATAAACAGAGCACAATAAGCAGATTGAAGAAAAGCGAGAACGAATTTGCGGTTTCAGACAAAGAAATCCTTACCGAATGCGAAGCCTTCTATAAAGATCTATTCATCTAAGATCCAAGCAGGCTCCATCCCATTAGACACGGACCACTTTTTTCAAGAGAATGACACGGTTTTAAACAAGGAAGAAAGCGATTCCATTGAAGGCCTTTTAACAGACGCGGAATGCATTGCAGCATTGAAAGACATGGGAAACGGGAAAAGCCCAGGAAATGACGGTCTGCCCTCTGAATTTTACAAAACGTTTTGGAGTGACATTTCGGAACCTCTCTTAAAAGCCTTAAACTATGGATTCGAGATCGGTCAGCTTTCCGTATCGCAAAGACGAGGTATCATTAAACTTATTCCCAAGAAGAGTGAAGAACTCTATTATATACGTAACTGGAGACCGTTAACACTTTTAAACTGCGATTATAAGATAGCTGCAAAGGTTATTGCTAATCGTTTGAAGGCCCACTTATCTAAACTCATAAATAATGATCAGTCTGGGTTCATTAAAGGACGCTTCATAGGCGAAAACATACGCCTAATAGACAGCGTAATTAACTACGCTGCTACAAAAAATATCCCAGGTCTGTTGCTCTTTCTAGACTTTGAAAAGGCTTTCGACACTCTAGAATGGCCCTTCATCCAGAAAACTCTCGTCTCCTTCGGTTTCGGCCCTTCTATTGTTCAATGGTTTAAAACCTTCTATTGTGGCTCGGAAAGTTGTATCTTGAATAATGGTTGGGCAAGTAACTTTTTTCCTGTGCACAGAGGTGTCCGTCAAGGCTGCCCCCTTTCTCCATACCTTTTTATTCTTTCAGCCGAGATTCTTGCAAAAAAAATCAGAAAAGACTCGGACATTAAGGGATTGACAGTAAAACAAAACGAGATAAAAATAAGTCAATACGCTGATGACACAACTCTTATACTTGACGGTTCAGAAAAGTCTCTCTCTGAAGCTCTTAGAGTCTTGGATGGCTTTAGCAAAATATCAGGCCTAAGATTAAATAAAAAGAAGACTGAAGCTCTATGGATTGGTTCAAATGTAGGCAAAAAAGAAGTTATTTGTAAGGAACATAACTTGAACTGGCAAAATTCAAAGGTCAAACCGCTTGGAGTTTGGTTCTCAATTTTTCCTGAGACTACATTAAACCTTAACTTCTCGGAAAAACTAGAAAAAATGCGAAATTGCTTAGGTACCTGGTCACTCCGAAGACTTAGCCTGATTGGAAAAATCACTGTCATTAAAAGTCTAATAGCCTCTCAAATAGTTCATCTCTTATCGCCTCTACCATCAACCCACCAGATTATAAAAGAAATAAACGTTCTCTTTTTCCACTTCCTTTGGAATGGCAAAGGGGACAAAATAACGAGAAATGTTATTATCCGCGATTACCAAGACGGGGGCCTCAAGATGATTGATATCATCTCCTTCAATAAAGCTTTAAAATCCGTCTGGATTAAAAAATACTTGGATGTGAATAACAAGGGGAAATGGAAATTGTCTATTGACGCTGAGCTGGAGAATCTTGGTGGCGCTACGGTTCTGAGCAATCTTGACAAAGTTGACACAAAAAAGATTGCCAAATCCTTGAGCCCTTTTCTGAAAGAGATACTGGAAATATGGGCTGAACTGAACTATCAAGACCAAATAACTTCTGTTGACTCCTTTTTGGCGCAAAGCCTATGGCACAATTCACTGATTAGAATCATGGGCAAACCAATCTACTATAAAAACTGGCATCAATCGGGCATTGACTATGTAAATCAAATCATCAAGGAGAAACCAAACGTCTTCCTCTCCCTAAATGAATTTGAACAGATGTATCATATTAAGGTTTGCCCACTTACTTTCTGTGGAATCGTATCTGCTGTCAAAACGCTTTGGAGAAAACAAAACCAAGCTTTAACACAAAATGCCGGAAAAAAAGAATCTTTGGCAACTGTAATGTTGAAATCTAACAAACCCAACAGACTGGCATATAAAATACTTATAGAAGCGAAAACCAAATCCCCAATACCTAGTCAACTAAAATGGTACAACGCTACTCAAGATAGTTATGATTTCGACTGGCAAAAGACGTATCAAATTGCCCTCAAATGCACCAAAAGTACTAAATTAATTGAGTTTAATTTTCGTTTCTTGCACCACACCTTGGCTACAGATACAGCCTTGGTTAAAATGGGTTTTAAAAATGACGTAAAGTGCACTTTTTGTAACGAGGAACCGGAAAAAATCCTTCATCTTTTCTGGTGCTGTAACAAAATACAACTCTTTTGGAAACATGTTTTCGCTTTCCTCCAACAATGTAATATTTTATCCCAAAATTGCATTCCCAGCGAATCTGCAGTGCTGGGTCTGAGGCCGGAAACATCAAAGAACGGCAATAAAATTGACCTAATTATCCTTGTTGCTAGATTCTACATTTGGCTTTGCAGAAGTAAGGAAAAAATCCGTTGTAGAAAGTTTTATATCTTACTTAAAATTCTACAAGAAAGAATTAGAACCCTTCCATATTAGCTAGATCTCATCTGATTTTCTTTTTTTTTTCTTTCAATATACATATATATGGTGAACATATATACTTATACATGTAGGTGGTCTCTTTTTCTTTTCATTGTATCCTATTACCCTCTTCCCATCACGTACATTTCCAACTCATCCATAATTTTAAAGCAACGATTCAGCAGGAGATCTTTTATCTCTTCTTCATACTCTGTTGAGTAGATTAGGTCATATCTTATCTTTTCATAGCAATTTCCCCCCCCCTTTTCTTTTTTTTTTTTTCGCATGTAAGTTTTACGTGTCGCTCAAATATTTAACTAATTAATTGCTTTATTTTACAAGTGTTATGCAATTTAAGGAAACAGTGTATAAGTGGCATATTACAAGTGTAATATGTATATAATAAGCCAAACACCACATGTAACTGAGTAGTATGTAGTGACTGTCATTAGTGTATTAGTAATGTATTATGTAAGTAGTGTACTAGCATTGTAAGTAGTGTACTTGTTATTGTAAGCAGTTTGCTTTGCTTTCATTAAAAAAAAAAAAAAAAGCTGAAAGTGAAAAAAAAAAACAAAAACAAAAAAAACAAGGCGGACTTCATCCTATGCCACAGATATCAAAGCTAAGAACCCTGGGAGAAGTAAAAGAGCAAACGATGGACATAGCGGTAATCCACACAACTTACCAAGTTGCCTTTGCTGCTCAGGATCCCATGAACTAGCTTCGTGTCCTGATTTTCAGAGTAAGGATTTGCAGAACCGCTGGGACATCGTGAAGCATAATGGTTTGTGTCACGTGTGTTTGAGATCTGGACATTATCGAGGGAAGTGTGAGTCACCAAAATTCTGCCGGTGTGGAAGTCACAAACGGCACCACAAGTTGCTCCACAATCCCCCGAGTTCAAGGAGAGGGTCTGACAGACAAAGCCAACCCCGTGTAGAAGAACTGAAGCCGGTGGGAAGCAGCCCGTATCCGGTATGTTCTAGTGAGCCAAGGCCTACTGAAACTAGAAGTAGTGCACAGTATGCAACTGTGACTCAACCGGCCACGATAAAGTCTGTGTTCCTTCATGTGATACCAGTGAAAATCATGTCACCCGACGGAAGGTTCATTACCACTTACGGATTGTTAGACAACGCCTCCCTTGGAACCATGATCAGCCAGGATGTCGCTAACGAACTAGGCCTGAAAGGTCCAAAGGAGGTGATTTCTGTTAGCACACTATTGCAGCAAGAGGAAGAAGAGTTTGAAGTGGTAGAATTTACACTGCAGTCTGCTAGTGGAGAAGGAGAAATTCTTATTGTTGCAGAGGGACTAGTGACAGAGAGATTCAAAATTGCAGAGATGTGTCTCCCTGAAGTTATCGACAGGTCACACCCGCACTTGGTGGACATTGAAGTGCCAGAGGTGAAAATAAAGAAAGTGTCAGTACTGATTGGAAAGGATGTTAGTGAGGCGCACGAGGTCTTGGAAGTGCGGAAGTCAAGCAAACCAGACAGCCAGTTACATGCTCAGCGAGGCCCGTTGGGTTGGGTCATAACCGGAACTATTCTGGGTTCACCAAATCAAAAGGAACTTAGTGTTAACTTCACTAAGTGTGAAAGAAAACTGCATGATCAGGTTGAAAAGATCTGGAGGATAGAAGGATTTGGAACAAAGCCTGTGTGCAAGCCCAGAAATGAGGAGCCAGTTCCTAAACATCGAAACCACAACCTATCTAGAGAGGACATGTGAGCGGTGGACATTCTTGAGAAGACAACAACACTGAATGATGGTCACTATGAGACTGGCCTGTTGTGGCGGAGAGAAGACATTCAGTTACCAAACAATCGCAGGGAGACAGAGATGAGATTGCGGAGTTTAAAGCGAAAGTTCCACAAAGACCCTAATCTCGAAGAGAAGTACCGCACAACGATGAATGACTACGTAGCAAAGGGATATGCCCTCAAGTTGACACCAGAGGAAGTATCCAAATCTGGTCCCAGAACCTGGTACCTACCCCATTTCGCAGTCACCAATTTCAACAAGCCAGATAAAGTTCGGATAGTCTTTGATGCTGCTGCAAAGCACGAGGATACATCCCTGAATAAGAACCTGTTGCAGGGGCCTGATTACACTAATAGTTTAGTTGGTGACTTGCTGAGATTTCGTGAGGAAAAGATTGCATTGGTCGGAGACATCGAGAGCATGTTTCACCAAATGAAAGTCCGCCCAGAAGATCAAGATTCCTTGAGATTTCTGTGGTGGAGTGGAAGTTGGAGGAAACGCCTCAAGAGTATGCAATGACAGTGCACATATTCGGTGCAACAGATTCCCCTTGCTCAGTGAACTTTGCCTTCCTGAGAACTACTGATGACAATCAAGAGCATTTTGATCCTATTACCATAGATAGTCTTAGGCACAACTTCTATGTTGATGATCTCCTTAAGTCCATGCCAACACCTGAGAGTGCGAATAGGCTGATGCAGCAGATGACAAGACTTTGTGCCAAGGGTGGATTTAACCTTACGAAATTCATGAGCAACACCAGAGAAGTTATGGCTGCGATACCTCTTACCAAGAGAGCGGATCCATCCCTGGATCTCAACTTTGACAAGCTTCCGGTTGACAGGGCCCTTGGGGTACGATGGCACATGGAATCCGATGCCTTCGGGTTCAAAGTTGTAAATCTACAAAAGGCTGACACCATGAGAGGGGTCTTGTCGACAATTTGCTCAGTATTTGACCCACTGAACCTCACTGCCCCGGTAATGCTGCCCGCAAAGCGAATCATGCAAGATCTGTGGAGAAAGAAAAGGGTGTGGGACCAACCACTTGATGGAGAAATCCTCCAGAGATGGCAGCAGTGGAAGAACAACCTTCCCCTCTTAGCCTATATGAGAATTCCAAGGTGTCACTTCACTCGAACCAACCATGAGAAAGGTACACTACAGCTTCACCACTTCTGTGATGCCTCGGAAGTTGGATATGGTACCTCCACATACCAAGATGGTACTACTGAGTGTGGATTTGTAGTCGGAAAATCTAGGAACGCTCCAACCATAACTGTCAGTATTCCCCGACTGGAATTACAGGGAGCTCTTTTGGCAGCACGTGTCGACCTTGCATTGCGTCAGGAACGTCACTTCCAATTCCAAAGAGTAACTTTCTGGACCGATTCAATGATCACCCTAAACTATATCCACAACGAGGATCGTAGATTTCAGACCTATGTAGCGAATCGAGTTACAGAGATTAGAGACCTCATTACCCCAGAACAGTGGAGGCACTGCCCAGGCAAGAAGAACCCGGCAGACGATGTTAGTCGAGGCCTTCAAATGAGTAAATTCCTGAAGAATGGGCGTTGGTTGAAGGGGCCAGCCTTCTTGTGGAAAACTGAAGATCACTGGCCAGAGATCAAGCACGACAAGGTGCCCCTGGATGAGCTTGAGATAAAGAAGGAAGTGTATCACACCAATGTTGAATTGACTGCAGCACTGAGGAACCTCTTGACCCGATTCTCTAGCTGGATTACCCTTCTACGCACATTTGCCTGGATACTGAAGCTTATGCAGTGGGTGAAGTGGTCCTTAAAGAGGAAGAAAGGAGCGTCAGATACGTGTAATGTTGTAAAGTATATCACGCAAGAGGAACTTGAAAGGTCGAAGATAGAAGTAGTCATCCTGGTACAGAATGAAGTATTCCCACAAGAGATACAGGGTCTCACAGCAGGGCGACAATTGAAGGCATCAAGCCACATTGTGAAGCTTGAACCAGTGGTTGGAAATGACGGTGTTTTGAGAGTAGGCGGTAGAATCTCTAGAGCCCCTATTCCATCTGATGCTGCAAACCCTATCATCCTGCCAAAAAACCATCACGTTTCTAGAATCCTGATATGCCATTTGCATGAGAGAAACGGACACTGGGGACCCGAACAAGTATTTTTCTATCTCAGAGAACAGTTTTGGGTGATAAAGGGAAGAGCAGCAGTAAAGGAAGTCATTGGAAAGTGCGTGTCGTGCAAGAAACGTATGGCTCGGAGGATGAGTCAAGAGATGGCCGAGTTGCCCAAAGTCAGGCTGACACCGTACGAGCCTCCTTTCACCTTCAGTGGAGTGGACTACTTCGGCCCTTTCTATGTGAAGAGAGGGAGAGGAAAAGTTCCAGAGAAACGATGGGGAGCAACCTTTGTGTGCATGAACTCTAGAGCCGTGCATCTGGAGGTTGCTAAGTCTTTAGAAACCGATGATTTCATTCTGGTATTGATGAGGTTTCTGAATCGAAGAGGACATGTGAAGGAGCTTCGCTCGGATAATGGGACAAACTGTTGGGGCGGATCGCGAGATCAAAGAGGCCTTGATCGAATCGATAACGATAAGATTCGAAGAGAGTTGGTGCAGAGAGGCTGTTAGTGGGTGTTCCAGCCTCCAGGGGCGTCCAAACATGTCCGACGTATGGGAAAGACTAGTGAAAACGGTGAAGAGGAGCTTGAAAGCCATTCTCGGCAAGGACCTGATCAATGAAGAGGTTTTGCAAACTGTGTTCACTGAGGCTGAGCGCATTACCAACTCCAGGCCATTGACACGAAATTCATCCAGTCCAGATGACAACGAAGCACTCACACCTAATCATTTCCTGAACGTTCGTCCCTCGACGAATCTACCCGCAGAAATTGTGGAAGAGAGTGACAGATACAGCAGGAAAAGATGGAAACAGGCCCAGATTCTTGCCAATCATTATTGGAAGCGATGGTTGAGGGAATATGTGCCATCATTGCAAGAACGCCAAAAGTGGAACCAAACCCAGAAAAATCTGCAAGTTGGAAATCTGGTCCTCATCGCTGACGACAATGCTCCAAGGAACCACTGGCTTCTTGGACGGGTCACAACCGTGTTTCCCGGCAGTAACGGATTGGCAAGGAGTGCTGAAGTCAAAGCTAAAGGATCAACTTACAAGCGACCAATCACCAAGATTTGTCTACTCGAAGCGGCAGACGAAGAAGGAGGACAGTGAGCCATGATGGATGATCAACGTGAATTCAGCAAAATTTAGATGTGATGAACCCCTTTACAAGAGTGTTCATGGGGGGGGGGGGGGGGCGATGTTGTGACTAAGAAAGGAACTGGAAGCGGAACTGAAAACTTTAGGAGCCCCTCGGCTCCCATGGTACTGTGCGGCCGAGTTGGTCGTGCAAAAAGAGTCGGACATGTTTGTTGTCTTAGCTAGTTTAGTGTGAAAAACTGAAAGAGGTCTTGAAGCGTGTCACTTTTGGACAGATTACCGGGCCGGTCAACATATGTGAGTTATTGTAGAACATTTGCAATCGTTTTGAACCGATTTATCACCTTGCTTGAGTTCTATTTGTACAAATTTTTCAGCGAATCTACAATAAACAGCAGATACCAGTTTAAGGAGTGTACGTGTACTGTGGAAGAGAGAATTTGTGGAGCTGTTTCTAGAATATCGATATCACCGGAGCCGGGCAAATATTTGCGACTTGCTTAACGAGATTACAAACGGCTCTTTATGGAGCTACCACATGCGAAAAAAGTATATGACCAACAAATCAAATATTTACTATTCCTGTTACCTATTAGTAATAAATTGCACTCTGCAGGTAAAAACGGCTCTTTTAGAAGCCACCACATGCGAAAAAAGTATATGACCATCAAATCAAATATTTACCATTCCTGTTACCTATTAGTAATAAAAATTTTAACAGAGAACATGTACATGTTTCTTTGTCGTAAACTTTGGATGTAGTGAATTTGCACCTCGCCAAAAGCGAATGTTTTGGGGTCACACGTTTAAAGAACGAGGCATAGTCATATTTGCATGGTTTCAGTGTTTTGTTTGTTTCGAGCGCCCCCCACGCTTACAGAACTAGGACTTGTCACCAGATATGAACTTGGCAAAGTCATGCTTCCACGCCGGTTCGAGTGCCCCTCATGTTTTGGGCATACTCATACTTGTATTCGATCTGTGTTATGCCTGCTATTTTCACTCTTCGCTGTTAATGAATGCAATTTTCGGATTGACAAGTCTATTGTACGGATCGTGCATATGCCTATCCAATCGTACGGATCGAACGAATCGACAATCCTCCTTTCAACATGACGGTCGTTAATGAGATACAATTTTAGGATCGACATCTCCATTTAACGGGTTGTATAATTACTTTTTCGGATCGTATCAGTTGGAGAGTACGAGGAATATTCATGTTTGCCTACTATATTGCGCAACGCTCTTCCCTGTTGTTAACGGATACAATTTTCGGATAGACAAATCTATTATACGGATCGTGCATAAAATTATCCAATCGTACCGATCGATCGAATCGACAACCCTCCTTTCAACATGATGGTCGTTAATGAGATGCAATTTTCGGATCGACAGCTCTATTTAACGGGTGGTCTCTATTTGTCAATCTGCACGAGTTGCATAATGGCTTTTTCGGATCGTGTCAGTTAGAGAGTATTGGACATGAGTGGTTCTAACCAGTAACAAGCGAGTCTACAAGCGGTCAATTTTACCGGCTTGATAAGGAGAACACTGAGAATGCTTACCCAGAGGCAAGTGCTTTTTAGTTTTTTTTGTCTGACGACGCACTGAAGAGTAGACAGGCAAAGTATTAGTGTGGTATGTCACAGATGAATGATTTCGCCCGTTTTATCTGCCTCTTGCCCCGACTATCTATGCAGCTTTCTGGTGGACTTGGGGTGGTTGAACCATTGGAGGTGAATGAACAAATATTGGATTCTGACAGTCCACTGCCTACACCTTTATAAGAAAGAAAACAGAGAGCACTTCATAACAGAACGAAATGACGCGAATTGCAAAAATGCATTGTAGAGGAAGAGAAGATTAAACGAGCCCATGAAAATCCCTGGTTGGTAAACTTAAGAAAAAAAATGGCCGAGCACGGTAAACGAACAGAAGAATTGGAGAATTACGAGGAACAGGCAGTGATGAAAAGCCTCCTAGAAATCAATAGTAACAACCTGCGTCTGTACTACAAAGGCCAACGACAATGAGTTTGCAGAGTGCACTTGAAAAGAGGAAGAGCTTCTGTTTGTACAAGGAATTGATAGAACAGTCTTACGTGAACACGACGTGTTTTTGCCGCTTTCAGCGATACTCAGTCTAGGAAGTCAGTCTTTTGATACCACATTGAGAACCGGCCAGGAATCATCAGATGACCAAGATGACGAGTCGCTGTTTATTACGGCGAAGACATCCTCGTACATTCTGCAGTACAACGTGGAAACTCCCTGCCCACCATTGCTGATTATAGTGTACTGTCAAAGGAAAAGCCCCGCATTTAAAGCCAAGCACTGCCCCAAAAAGCAACAGAAATAATAATTCAGTTATATGATGACTTAAATGCAGCCAATGCCAATCTAACAAATGGTTTATTTTTGCAAGCACTGTGAACTAGTCAACAGCATCCAGAGTGATATCGAAAGAGTGTATTTGCAGAAGTCCATTATTAAGATTCCCTGTTGAGTTATGCTTTCCATCTGTTAATTCATCATCTCGAGATTCCAACAAACAGCATGTACACTATGGCAATTCGTTTTTACGTGAATTTGAGCTCGGCTTGAGCTCTTTAGAGTCTACCATTCTTCCATCTTGGAATTTGAATTCGGAATCTCTCAAGCTGGCAGCCCACTGTCCAAATCCGTATTTAACTATCCCTTCTTTTAGAAATTTGTCCTCGTCGGCTGTCAATTTAACGATCCGATGATGGCTCTGAAGTCGATCAATTCAGAGATGGCATCAATGTAACCCAATCGTCCACTGTGTCCGAGCTTGTATTTATCTCGCAAGTAGTTGATAAACTTGAAAAACAGAGAATGAAAACACAGGCTAAAGTCCAGGAATTCAGAAATCAATTCCTCTTCATCTTCTTAGCAAAATTTGAGAAATTCTCTTGGCTATCTGCTGAGCGTCACGATATTTCTTGCAAACCCCCACCACTGCCAGTCAACCATTTCGTGAGTAATTCGCCAATTTGGATGGAAAGTGAAAACGAAAGCAGTAGTCTCGCAGTTTGTTTTGTGATGTCATTAGAGTTATCAACATCGGCAAGTTCTTTTGGTACTTTCAACAAGTCCTCCCAGGACGGGTTTTTCGTGAAAGAAAAAGAACTAACTGTGCTTGGTGTTCAGATCTTTTCTACAGCCGCGTTGACTTTTAAATCCATCGTGATCACACAACTGTATTGCACAGTGATACGAGCTATCTGTTCCGTCTTTTCCCAGGTGAAGCCATTTTAGTTTCAGTGGTAAGCCCTCAATTTTCGACCATTCAACCTTACCCTTTTTGATCATTTCATCTGAGTGATTCACACAGTTTGTCGCTTACAAAAATACTGAACAAAATACAGAATTGATGAAAACCAACGACTACATTATGTAAGCTAAGACTTGCCCCAACCTCTCCCTGCTTGCTCAGCCTTGCCTCTGTTTCCTCACAGTTCATTATTCTTAAGCAAATTGACCAATAAAAGGTGAGAGGGCTTAGGTGCGATTATGTCAAGGGTAGCCCCAGACAAGCCTATGAGCGCCATGGAAAGTCTCTCTCTCTGCTATTGACTCTGTCTCACGATGTTTAGAAATTAAGACACTGAACCAAACGTTTTACCACTAAAAAGTGATGAACATATAGATAGAAAGAATAGACGAATGTTTCAGCTGAAAAACACGCATAAAGGAACAGTCACTTCTCAATAGGAACTAATAAAAATAGAAACAAACTGTTCCACGTGCCAATAAAAAGGAATGGAAATTTCATCCAAAACGGAACTCGTGAATAGGAACAATTGTTCTTCGAATGAATAAAAATGAACCAACTGTCAAAGTAGACGCAATGAAAGAACGAAACAAACGTTCCTTTAAAAGTGAAAGGAACGTAAGTAATTAAGAACTACAGTTTCATGCTGCAGCATAAAGAAGCAGCTACTCAGATGAATGAAAAGGAACAAAGTGATAAAAGAGGAACAATAACATTGGGAAGACTTATTCCTAAGTCACTCACATAGGGACAATTAATTTCTTTTGAGGACGTTCGCGCTCATTGTTTGTGCGCATCCTTACTGCGCACGTAATTCACGTCGCAATGTCATGCATCGAGCGCGCGCGCTGAGTAAAAAATATAGACAGATACAGTGGTGGTGGGAATTTTTGTATCTATAAACGTGCTTAACTCTCTTAAATGCACTCTCTTTTTTTCGATAAATCACATCCTTTACTGGTTTTCTGTC